>JBBBDQ010001306.1:135000-447500 GCA_037127315.1 Ascarosepion bandense
ATTTAAATGGTGTGTTGAGTTTCCATTTATAAATATCATATTGCTCTGGATAACATCCATTGAGCTCTCTTTATGGATATAACACTTAATATTTTATATTAAGTTCATCTTGTTGGATTATCCTCACCGTTTACAGACTTGACATACATATATATATATATACACACACACACACGTGTGAAATGTGTTTATATATATATATATATATATATATATATATATATATCTATATATACACATTTCACACATTTTTTAAACTTTTTTTAGATACATTTAAAAAAACATTTTTATATAAAACAAATTTACAAGCATTATTAAAGATAGGTTTACATTTACAAACATAATTTTTAAAAAATCTGTCGCTTTCAACGTCATTTGATGTAAAAACAAAAACTCTCTCCACAAACGCGTCACGTGATGTAAACAAACTCTTTACTGATGCTCTCGCGAAATACGTTACTAATTCAAATTTTAAAATCATTTGTTTCTGATGAAGGACCGAGGGCGGTCTGAAATATAAAATATAATAGTAGAAATAAACAAATACTGTCAAAAAAACACATTTTTAAGCTCAAAACGTTTTAATATTCTTTCCTATATATATATATATATATATATATATATATATATATATATATATATGTGTGTGTGTATGTGTGTGTATGCAATTTGTTATATTATTTGTATATTATATATGCGCGGTACTTATTTGAAAGTGCTCAATATCAGTGACAGAGCTGACATTCATATAGATAGGTGTGAGTTTGTGACCTTGGGTTTCACGCTCTTGCAAACGTCAGACAAACTGATTAATTTTTTTTAAAAATTGGCTATATGTATGCCTGCATATATTGGTGTATTTTTGCGGAAGTGGGAGGAAAATTTGTCGTTGTGGCAAACGCAGACATATGTACACACTTGTACACCCATTGATGTGTGCAAAGACACACACACACACGTGCATGCCTGCTCACCAGGGCTCATACAAACATAACTATAGGCGAACCGTATGGGGCTTGGCATATGTATATGTATGCTGTTGCGTACATACATACGCATTTGGTTGGTGTATTCAAATAGTGTAGTGATGTCAACGCGATGGTTGTCAATTTCCGTTCTCTGAACAATCTTTTTCCCCGTATGTACATATGCACGTATGATGTGGTCTGTGTGAAACTATTATAGGTAAAAATTTCTATTATTTTTAATTATTTAAGGCTGTATTGTTATTTTAAAATCGATTATTAGCTTGTTTTTGGTGGTTGCATATATTTAAATGGTAGAAATTTTGATTTGTAATGCTTGTTAGTTTTTATGTGGTGGTATTTTACTTCGGAAAAGAGGAGTAATTTACATTAATGATGATACGGCAATAGTAATTTTGGGGTGAGGTTGATAATAATAACAGTTGTGGTAGCAAATAGTTATTGTAAAGCAGTAGTAGTGATTAGTAATGGTGGCGTGACGATAATAACAATAAATTCAATTATTATGATGGTAGTTTGAACTAGAGAATAGTTGATAGGATTATCGTATCAGCGGTTCCCTTTTTTTTTTTTGTTTTTTACCTGTTTGGTATAAATTGTGATAATAGGTATTTATTTTCATGTCTGCATTTGGAAATTATTTCTGATCTTATGTTTAGTAAGTTCTTTTGTGGAGTATGAGATATAATTGCTACTTTTTCATGTAGGCAAAGTAGGCATTTTTTTGTAATGTTGTTGTAGGCAGGTGCTTTTTTCAATATTTTCTAGCTTATTGTTGGTGAAATATTTCTGTCTTTTAGATGCCATACGTATGTGGATAGTGTAGTGCTATTCAAGTATTTTCTGTTGGGGAATGAAAGATTGTGGTTGTTTTTTCTTTTCTTAAATGGTCCCTCAGTGGCACCGATGGAGTACATTGTGTTATTGTTTGCACTTAGAAGAGACTAACAGAGAGAAGATTGACTCCATCAGTAAATATTTTTTTTATTTTGAAGAAGTTTGTTCACAGTTTTCCATCTTGTGATTCATTTACCCAATATTCTCATATATCATAAAGTGTGGACATTTCAACACTTCATGGTGATTCTCAGTTTCACATCTCAAGACACAGTCTTCATTTCTAGATGCACGTTGTTTACAGATATAAAATGATACAAAGTGATATATCTGATAGTAAGCACTCTACTGATTAATATAGTAAATTTGAAGCTAATATATGTAATATTTAAGCAATTAAAGGTTTTTTTTAAAAATTTGGACACTATTTTGTATTTAAATGTTATATTTCGTGGGTACATATTCTGTTCTTGAATAATTGGTCCGATGAAGCTGCTATTCCCTGTAACCAACCTTCTTGCTCGTTGGCTCTTTGAATAATGGTTATAATGTTCCTCTCACAAAAAGCATTGGTAGGGAATTCAGTTCTCTTTGAGTTTTCCAGAATCATGATTTTCTAGGAAACTAGTTTAAGAGAATTTCCTTTTTTGAAATTCTTTTCTTTCTTCTTTTTTTTTTTCATTACTCTATCTTAACAATTAAAAACAAAAAAGATGTGATCAATTTAATTTTTCATAAATATATTTGATCTTGTGCAGTGTGACTGATGTTTTTTTTTTATAAAAGCCAGAAACATGTGTTATTTTCATATATGATGTAAACTACATTTAAACATGAAATGTGAAGCAGTTTTCTGTTTGAAATATGAGGCTGTTTTCTGTTTGAAATGTGAGGCTGTTTTCTGTTTGAAATGTGAAGCAGTTTTCTGTTTGAAATGTGAGGCTGTTTTCTGCATCATTTTATTAAGATTATTTTAAAGGCCAGTGTAAACCATAGATTTAAACTGACAATGATAATTTTTCATATGTTGTTGAAGCAGATTATATGAAACAAGGAACAGTTGATAGAATTTCTGAAATAAATTCCTAATTTGATCAAATAACATCAAAAGTTAAATCAGAAATTATTGTTTTTTGTTTAATTTTTCCAATTTTATTTCAGTGCTCGATTGCGAGCGTTGATCATAGATCATCAAAAACCACGACTTCAGATGACTTTACCAAAGAGCTTGCTTCTAAAAGGTGATTCTTTTTCAATTTCTGATAAACCAGATTTAATAGTGTTTATTTGTTACCAGAGATTATTTTGTAATATGCCTGCCAGCTCACTATTCACATTATTCGGACTATTGTTCTCATCTTGGTTGCAATTTGTACGACGTTTTGGCCGTTGTATGCTTCTGCCTTCTTCAGGTCCTAGGAATTTTGAATCAAACCTTTTATGATGATCACTGGGGCCTATCATTCTCTATCTTCCTCTAACCAGACTCTTTAAGTTACTTGTTCATCACTGCTGTAACCTGGTATTGAACTCACAACTCTTTGGGTCAAGTCACTGGAACTAACCAACGTCTATATCCAATGGGTCATGTGTCCTTAAGGATATAGTGGATATAGACAGTGGTTAGTTCCACTGACTTGACCCAAAGAGTTGTGAGTTCAATACCAGGCTACAACAGTGGCAAGACCTCCTATATATTACCAAGGCCAAAGTGATGAAATGTGATGTCACAGTAGTAGTCATGAATTAGCGTAGCAGCCTGTGTCTCTCACTTCATAATAAGTGATAATCACAAAGTCGTTTTTTTTTTAAAATGCAACAAGAAAAAAAGAAAGACACATGTTTTTGATTTATGCTGGTTTTATTAATTTTAATTAAAAATAAGGAAAACAATAATTAATAAGAAAATATAAACATTATTGTTGACTACTGACTGTCAGTCGTGTTTGTAAATAAACACAGTTTTAAAGACAAAACTTTTCATTTATTCATCTAAATTCTAAAAATTTAACAAACACTGCTTAAATGTTCATATTTTTAATTTAATTATGAAAAATCACAATCACTTTTGTTTTAATTCCAAGAATTTTTAAATCAAATTCACTCAAATATAGCAATCAAGCAACCATTAGAATTTAGGAACAAACAAGAAGCAACAATAAATAACAAATTAAAATATTTAAAAATGCAACAATTTAAATTCAAGCAAATTAATTCAAACTAAATAAGTTTAAGTTACTGTTTTTTAAAAATCAAGCTTATGAAAGTTTTTTTATGTCTCAAAATTCAGTTGAATGTATGAAGTTTTCTTTTTTTACTTAACTTCTTACAAGTAATATTATCATTTTCCTCGCTACAAAAATTATTTAATAATGCATTAGAAGAGCTCCAGATAATCATTTTTTCAATGCTGTGACCTTCACCACATGAGTCAACATGAAAAAGAAGTTCATCATTAGCCAAAACATCCAATGTTATGTACATAGACAATTTTCTTTGATTCATTGAATGAAGAAAAGGAGGATTCTTTACAAGTTTATTAATAACAATATAATTGTATAATACTAAATTTGTTGTTACATCATTGGGATAACAGAGAACCTCTATTATTAATTCCTTGAAAATAACTGTTTATATCCATTCTCTTCCTGATACTAAACTTTTACAACTATAACATTTCCATTTTTTTAAAAACGGCATAACAGCAATAAATATGAATCGGACGAATTAACGATAGGATAGCTAAATCTGAAATAGATTTTTTTAAAAGTCTTGAGAACTTTTAATCCAATAGATTTATTAATATCAACAAATGTCTTTAGGGAAATTCTGCTAAAAAACAATGGAGTTCAAATTTTAAAATAATATTTTGAAATATTTTGATTGAATCCATTGTTAATCCTACTGGATGAAATAAAAACATAAATTTTTACCTTTCAAAAAAAAATACACCTAAAAAATCCTAGGATATTTGGTAATTCAATGACATTTTTAAAATATTTTAATTGTAAAAAAAAATGAAAAAAAAAATAAAAATTAATGTTTCTATTTCATTTATGATGTTAAAATAGTTAAACTGTTTATAAAAAAAAATCATTTTTTTTGCAAAACTCTTTTTTGGTTAATGTTTTACTTAATTAATTTTTTAAAGATTAAAAAACACTAAACCAACTATAAAAGATTTATTCTTCAGTTAAAATTCTAATTTTTTATTTCCAATTTTTTTCTATGGATTAATATCGATAATTAACTTCAAATTATCAAAAATAGGAAAAAAATGTTTGGAAAATATTTTTTGAGGGTGTTCATTTTGTGCTAAATATTTTCTAAAAATTAAATATTTTAAAAATTAGGTTTTAAAATTCAAGTGTGGTGTGATTTTATTTCAAATAAATTCAAAAATTATTCAGAAATAATAGGTTGAAACAAAGTTTAAATCATCATTTTCAATTCATGTTTTAATTTTCGGTAATAGTGATTTCTTGACTTTTGTAAGAAATAATTTCACAGAGTTTTCAAATAAAAAAAAACCTTAAAAATAAAACAAATTCTTTTAAACTTGACTAAAAAAATAAATTTTGTAGTTTTTGTTAATACAAGAAAAAGAATAAAAAAATTTAATTCAGGAATATTTTTTCATGTTTAAAAATGATTCATAAAGTTGCAAGGATAGAAAAGTTAAGTAAGATTTTACTTTCGTTTCCTAAAGAATTTTTTAAAAAATTTCATTGAAAAGAAAACATTATTTTCTTAAATATCAATAAAATATTAATTCAAATATTTTTAAAAAATATAATGTTTAACAACGTTTTTCAGCTTCAGTTTAAGTTTTAAAACATTTCGAAAAAAAAAAAAACTTACGAACGAATAGCCATAAATTTTATTTTTTTAATTCAGATATTTTTTAAGATAATTTTTATTTCAATTCTATTCAAAAAAATAAAATTAATATTTTATTATATTAATTTAAAATATATAATCAATGTGCTTTCTTTCTTGTGCTACAGCAAAACTAATTTTTTCGCAAATTTTTATTTTAGCGACTGTTGAAATAAATGGTGATAAAATTTTAACTATTCACTTTGTTAAATAGACTTGTAGTAAAATTCTCCCTTTTAATGGCATGTTTCCATTTATCAAATAAATGTTTATTTTTTGGAAACGAAAAACAATGAACTTTCGGTCCATTTTTATAATTCCCTTTGCAATTTGGTTCTGAAAATAAGTCAACGCTAATAGACACCAGGTAGTAAATGAAACAACAATACTAAGTGTGACAACAGCAAGTCAACTTTAATCATAGAACAGGCCTGGTAATATAGCGACGGCTTCAGCAGTGGTGAACAAGTAACTTAGAAGTCGAGTTAGAGGGAGATAACTCATGACTACCAAAAGAGGGTTTGCACAAGGAATGAGAATGATATACTGCAGTGATCATAGTAAAGGGTTTGGTTTGAAATTCCTAGCACCTGAAGAAGGCCGGATCTTACAATTGCCAAAACCTCATACAAATGGTAACTAAGATGAGGACAATAGTCTGAATAATGTAAATACTGTAAATACTACCTCATCTCCGAAATATAGACAAATAGAATGATCTATTATTAAATGTCATACAAATGGTAACAAAGATGAGCACAATAGTCCAAATAATGTAAATAATAGCTCATCTCAGAAATATAGACAAATAGAATTCTCTATTATTAAATGTCATACAAATGGTAACAAAGATGAGGACAATAGTCAAAATAATGTAAATAGTGTAAATACTACCTCAGCTCAAAAATATAGACAAATAGAATGATCTATTATTAAATGTCGTACAAATCGCAACAAAGATGAGGACAATAGTTCCGAATAAAGTAAACACTGTAAATACTACCTCATCTCAGAAATATAGTCAAATAGAATGATCTATTATTAAACGTCATATAAATGGCAACAAAGATGAGGACAATAGTCCGAATAATGTAAATACTGTAAATACTACCTCATCTCAGAAATATAGTCAAATAGAATGATCTATTATTAAACGTCGTACAAATGGTAACAAAGATGAGGACAATAGTCCGAATAATGTAAATACTGTAAATACTACCTCATCTCAGAAATATAGTCAAATAGAATGATCTATTATTAAACGTCATATAAATGGCAACAAAGATGAGGACAATAGTCCGAATAATGTAAATACTGTAAATACTACCTCATCTCAGAAATATAGTCAAATAGAATGATCTATTATTAAACGTCGTACAAATGGCAACAAAGATGAGGACAATAGTCCGAATAATGTAAATACTGTAAATACTACCTCATCTCAGAAATATAGTCAAATAGAATGATCTATTATTAAACGTCGTACAAATGGCAACAAAGATGAGGACAATAGTCTGAATAATGTAAATACTACCTCATCTCAGAAATATAGTCAAATAGAATGATCTATTATTAAACGTCGTACAAATGGCAACAAAGATGAGGACAATAGTCCGAATAATGTAAATACTACCTCATCTCAGAAATATAGTCAAATAGAATGATCTATTATTAAACGTCGTACAAATGGCAACAAAGATGAGGACAATAGTCCGAATAATGTAAATACTACCTCATCTCAGAAATATAGTCAAATAGAATGATCTATTATTAAACGTCGTACAAATGGCAACAAAGATGAGGACAATAGTCCGAATAATGTAAATAATAGCTCCTCTCAGAAATATAGACAAATACTCCTGTCTGCTGTGTTAGCTCAATTGTTTTTTTTATCATTTTGGTTGGAGGTTACCCTTTGGTTGGAGGTTACCCTTTGGTTGGAGGTTACCCTTTACTAATTCAATTATTGATTGGAATATAACAAACCACTAAGTTTAGCAGGTGATACTCTTATTTAGCTTTTGCACCCATTTATCACCACCTGTATGGAACAAAGGTATGAGATGTAAATCTGAGAGAATAGATGGCCTTTCATGTGATGATTGGGAGTGAAAGGAGTCATTTGTGTTTCTTCTTCCTTATGAATTGGGACAAAACACCAAGAGTTTATTTTTTTGCCTATCAAGGATCTATAGAATGCAGTGAAACAATTGAGAAAATAATTTTGTCTCTTTCATGAGAACTTCAGGAAACAATATCGTTGACACGGAAAAAGATAAGACCGGTTTATATTTTCAAGCAACTGTCAATCTAATTTAAAATGTCTCTTGTAACCAAGTTGTCCCAGATGTTGAAATGAAATATAAAACTAATTTTTCTTTTTAATCAATTCACCCTAAGCAAGGTGTTAAAGCCAAACTTCAAATAAAATATTTAAATTCATTTAAAGACCTTGACATTTTTATGATAATAGAAATATAATCCTTTTACATGCTGCCTACACCCAGTGGTGTAACCACATTTAATCATCCAGTCCTCGGGGTCTTAGGACAATGTGTTATCCACAAGGTCAACCCTGTGCTGGTCAATACCAGCACTGGTCCAAGTTGGCTGTTGGTTGCTACTTTGATTCACACTCATTCTGTTCACGTTGTGTTCTTGATCTCAAAGCAGTTAAAAATCGAATGTTGCTGGTAATTGAAGCGCAGAATAGAGCCCTGGTGGGAACTATATTAAGGGAAGAAATATCTTTGCAAAAAGAAATAAACAAAGGAGTTGTTGGGTCAATCTTCAATTGGTCTATGTAATGCAACATAAAATTAATTCTTCCTGCATCAATCTCTATAGTGACACTAGACCTTGTCAAAAATTCTTGAGTTAGGTTCAGAGTTCTTTAGAGTCAAAAGATTTGGTGATGATTACTGTGAAGATGCCAAGTGCCAAGATGCATTTGGCTGATGGGTTCTGGGGATTCAGGGATTCCCTAATTTTTGCATTGATCTCTATAGGGTTCTTTGTTTCCTTAACATTTCCTGTATTCCTTAAGTTGCCAAATTTGGGGAATTATCCACCTTTCTTGGGAGTAGTCACAGGGATCACTCCTCCTCTCAACTCGAATTTGCTTCACTTTACATCTTGTACCATTATTCCATACAGGTGGTGTTAAATTCTCCTCCTTTCTTCTTAGCATATAACCTAAGCCTACTCCCAATCCTGTACTGACAATAAGCTACACCAAGTGACATCAAACTATCGGAAAAAAAAAACCCAATAAAAGGATGTCAAGAAGAGAAGTGGTAATGGCTAGACTCCAAATATAGGACACACCTATATCACCCACTTTGCGTACAATTCCAAGAACCCTACCACTCTGCATACCATGCCAAGAACACTACCACTCTGCATACCATGCCAAGAACCCTACCACTCTGCATACCATGCCAAAAACCCTACCAATCTGCATACCATGTCAAGAACCCTACCAATCTGCATACAATTCCAAGAACCCTACCAATCTGCATACAATTCCAAGAACCCTACCACTCTGCATACAATTCCAAGAACCCTACCACTCTGCATACCATGCCAAGAACCCTACCACTCTGCATACCATGCCAAGAACCCTACCACTCTGCATACCATGCCAAGAACCCTACCAATCTGCATACCATGCCAAGAACCCTACCAATCTGCATACGATGCCAAGAACCCTACTACTCTGCATACGATGCCAAGACCTTTACCACTCTGCATACGATGCCAAGACCCCTACCACTCTGCATACGATGCCTAGACCCCTACCACTCTGCATACGATGCCAAGACCCCTACCACTCTGCATACGATGCCAAGACCCCTACCACTCTGCATACGATGCCAAGACCCCTACCACTCTGCATACGATGCCAAGAACCCTACCACTCTGCATACGATGCCAAGAACCCTACCACTCTGCATACCATGTCAAGAACCCTACCACTCTGCATACGCCAAGAACCCTACCAATCTGCATACGATGCCAAGAACCCTACACAGTACACTATATACTGACAAACTGCATAGACCTTGAACAGATCCAACTAAAACACTATCAAGAGAATAATCTAAGGGATATTTTCAACAAGGTTGACCCTAAAAATATTCTCAGATTCCTAAGAGAGGCGAAACAAGATATAGTCAAAAAATACAACAAGATATAGTCAAAAAATTCCTCTGAATCATAAGTAACATTTAATTTCCACCCATCATACTACAACAACTAATGTTTAGGCATTAAATAACCCATAAAAGGTTGATTTGCCATAAAACAAACCAATCAATCAATCAACCTACTTCCCGGGGCCGGTGCAACTATTTTTGTGACGAATAATTTTTAAAAATGCGAAAAGGGTGAGATTCTATTCTAGTCATTAATTTTAGTTCTCTGAGTTCCTCAAGGAAGAGATAAAATTATCGCATCACTTTCTTATCAACAGCCCCTGTTTTAAAAAAAAAAGAGGTTTGGGTTTGTTCTTTGTTTAAATTTCTCGTTTGCTTTTGTCAGTGAAAATATAACCCTGTCCATCTCTCTCCTCGTTACCGATGGGTTCTCCCAACTCTCTGGACGAGACAAAATTATTTCTCCATTCTTGGATTTATCTCTGTCCAGCGAAAATATAAACCAGTCTTATTTCTTTCCTTGTCAACGATATTGTTTGCTGACATTTTCAGAGAGACAAAATTATTTTCTCAATCATTTCACTGCATGCTATAGATCCTTGGTAGATGTGAAAAATAAACTTTTGGTACATCATCCCACTTTGTAAGGGAGAAGAAACACAGATGGCTCCTTTCACTTCCTATCACCAGGTGAAAGGTCTTCTATATTTTCTCTCTCATATTAAAATTAACCCGTTATGCCCCTTCCAGCTCATATTTTAACATTAACCATTTCATACACCAGTGTCACATCATGTAACATAAAGCAAAAAAAAAAAATTCTAAAACTTATTTTACATATGCAAATATAATATTTCTTTTAATATCAGTCAGTTAAGTGCCATACGTGAGACACGCTTGGGCGATCATGTCTCAAAAGAGACATAACTGACTGGGCAGAAGATTATCCTGCGGTAGACTGGTTGCCAGCCAAAGCTATATAACCCAATCTGTTCTGTTATTTAACCCATAACTGGTGGGAAGAGATGGATTAATACCTTTCGCAAGGGTATTTGCGCATAAGTAAATGCAATGAATTCAAATGAAATTCGAACTCTGCTCCCAGATTTCTTGTTCCAAGCTGATATCCACTGCACCACAACGCACATCCCATATCATTCAGACATATTTTGGCAATATGTATGCAAAATATGGAAAGTATATTTATTATGTAGTCTTTAATAATCTAGCAGGACATTTTTAGTGTGTTAAGAAGCAATGGGCATTGGAAGAAGCTGATTAAGTTGTAAGTGATTGTCCTGAAAAAAAAAAGTATTCAATAGACGTAAACATGATGTATCCAAATGAAGAAATGTTGCAAGATTTTTTCACCAAGCCAAATAGATTTTATATGCAGACTGGTCATTTATGAAAGAAGCCATATGAAGGTGTGTAACTTTGTCTATAGGTTTATTGATCTGATTATTAAACATTATGTTTTTGAACAATGTTTCACTCCAATAATCGAAATCAACTTGATTCTCGTACAAAATCTCTCATTATATATAGATAATTGAGAATGTTTTAATTCATTTCATAAATACAAGATTCTTTCTTTTTCTAGTGAAAACTGTATTCAAACCATTAAACAAACCACAAAGAGCATCGGTTCTTAAAGTAAGTCCCATTTTATGGTAGTTTGCTTTTATTGTTCTTCTGTTCTCCCAGAATGTGTGGTGTCTTTTTTGTTAATTGTTGAGATGTGTTGATGCATTAGGTTTCATATCATTTTTAATCAACTAGTTTTGGATGATTGTTCTTGATTTCTATGCAATAGTTTGATGGTGTTTTTTAAATTATTATTTTTCATTTTTCATTTTTATTTTTTCTATCATTTTTTCTCAGATAATTTGCATAAACATGTTTTTGATTTCTATGCAATAGTTTGATGGTGTTTTTTAAATTATTATTATTTTTCATTTTTATTTTTTCTATCATTTTTTCTCAGATAATTTGCATAAACATGTTTTTGATTTCTATGCAATAGTTTGATGGTGTTTTTTAAATTATTATTATTTTTCATTTTATTTTTTCTATCATTTTTTCTCAGATAATTTGCATAAACATGTTTTTGATTTCTATGCAATAGTTTGATGGTGTTTTTTAAATTATTATTTTTCATTTTTCATTTTTATTTTTTTCTATCATTTTTTCTCAGATAATTTGCATAAACATATTGACAGGACAAGTTATTTCCTAACAATATGTATTAAACTTACCTTTTTACTTTTGTAGGTTTTAATGAGTGAAGACTATGTCATTGTTCGTGGTTATCCGGGAACAGGTAATCTTAGAATTCTTTGGGTTATTCTGAAAGAAAAAAAATTCTGTTATTTGGAGTAGATTTGAATTTTTTTAAAAAAATTTTCTGTCATATACCAACCTACATATTCAGTTTAACTATGCATTTTTACATTGTGTGTTCAACATGTGAGCATTAAAGTCAGTGCAAAGCAATTAAATACAGGGTGTCCATAAAGGTTTGTTAGGGTCCCAGCTATGGGCAAATAGTGAGTCTCCCAAACAAAAACAAAACATTATGAAAGTATAAAAATATATTTTCATAGTAAAAATGCCAACAATACATTTTTATAAAAGAAAGATGACCAGCAATTCATTTTATAGCAAAATGACTAACAATGTATTTATCTGTAGTGACAGCATGCAATTGCGTTTAAAATATGTTTAGTTGAAGCCATAAAATTGAGTTTAAAATATTTAAATTTCGATATTAACCCATAGGGTTTGATGTGCCACTGAACAAATTCAAACAACATGAAGAACTTTTTCATGACAATAATCCATACAATTTCTTAAAGAAATCAAACTCTATTCCAAAATATAACAACAAACCTACAACATAAAACACATATTAATGCCTCTAGTAATTATGTCCGCACAAACGTGTATATACACAAAAGCTGAGCATCATCTACCATGTATTCAAATGTGAAAGTAGAATAACATATACAAGGTGGTCTAAATTGTGCAAAAATGAAAATAAAACTGACATCTCATTTTAACATATATTTACCAAAATTACACAAAAATGTCTTGAAATACTAAAGTGTAAATTTATTCAATAAAATCATTGGTTTTAACCATGGCTTCCAGATGACATTGCAATCTCCTGCATCTCTTTGGAATCTCCTTGTTTAATTTGGTGAATGCTGCCATAATCCTTGTTTTCAATTCATCTTTGGTGTTACAAGGAGTTTTTTTTGTTTTTTTTTTTTGTCTCTTAACTCCTAATAATTGAGGGTCTTCCAATCTGGGGTAGTTAGGTGGCCAGGTGTAAGGGGTTATTTGGATTTCAGAAATTGTCTGACAGCCATGACCTGGGTTCTCCTGCTTGTGTGGCATGGTGCAGAATCCTGTTGCCAGACATAGGATCTTCGAGCAGCCACCCTCTTGACCCAGAGCAGCACTACCTCCCCAGGGCACATGATGTAGGTTTCCGTATGGATTCTTGGAGCCCTGTGGGAAGATGAATAACATTGCCATTGCTCATAGTCACGCCAAACACTTTTATAATCACCTTTAGACTTGTACAACTCTTTCCAAATCTTCTGTACTGTTCTCAGATTGACACCCAAACACTCTGAAATGTCCGTATTGGAGCTTCTGGTATGAATGTCAAACAGTACATCATGTGCGTTTCCAAATTTTCTGGGATAGTGAAATCCTCTCTGGTGCTCTTTTTCTTACAGACGGTGCCCAACTGACCCTACTATACCGTGCAGTCGACAAAATCAAAAACAAACAACACATGTGTGAAATTAAAAATATAAAATGGTAACAATATAGCCATTGCACCCTGTAACATGTTTTTATTACTACAAATCTCCCAAGACACATTTTGGCATTAAATGACCCATCAGATGTTTTGATATGCAGTTAAACAACTCACTCAAATCAAATCAAGAACTACTTATCAGTGTTCAGATATGTTTATCTATAATTTTGAGGTTTAGATAATTCTGTTTGTGTCCTAATGTTTTATATTGTGTAGTAGCAACCAGAATGTCACCCCAGATAATTGTTTAACTTTGTAGAATAATTTTGTTTTTCGTTTCTTACAGGCAAAACTTCAACTATTGTTGCTTTGATCAAAGTTTTGACGAACCTTGGCTTATCAGTTCTCCTTGCCAGTTACACTCATTCTGCTGTTGATAATCTTCTCTTTAAGCTGAAAAAGGTTTGTATCATTTGATAGCCTAAATATGATTGAATGTTGGCAAAAAAAAAAAATAATCTCAGGTTCTTCAAACTTCTACTCTGGAGTAATATTCAACTTACCTCAAAAATTAAGATCATTACGCTACAGATTACATAGGCTACAGAAAAATAGCAAACCCTATTGTACTGGTTAGAGCTTTGACAATCCCAAATGAGTGGTTGTGTGAAAAACTTGGGTGTAGAATCCTCACTGTAATGGCTTGGATTTCATTAAATTCTCATATAACACTGAAAAAATACAGGAAAACAAAAAATACAATTGTGAAGTCAAAAGATACAATAGAGAAGTCAGAGATCCGGTGCTTGTTCAGGCTTTCCCATCCCATCCCAGATGCTTTGCATACTGTGGTTTCAATATGACGAGGATATATAGCTAGCTGACCTATTGATATCTATTCTCTTTCTCTCTGATGCTTCAATGTGTACAAATGTCCCACTTGAAATAAAGTGAGTTAAAAGAAACTTGAAGTAAATTGTTTGTCATTGACTGAGTTTGTTGATGCAGAATTGGGATTCCCCTCTGAGGAATTACTGACTGACAACTAGAATCCAGAAAGGGCACACAGCGCGAGTAGAATCCAGAAAGGGCACACAGCGCAAGCAGAATCCAGAAATGGCACACAGTGCAAGCAGAATCCAGAAATGGCACACAGCGCAAGCAGAATCCAGAAATGGCACACAGCGCAGGTAGAATCCAGAAATGGCACACAGCGCAGGTAGAATCCAGAAATGGCACACAGCGCAGGTAGAATCCAGAAATGGCACACAGCGCAAGTAGAATCCAGAAATGGCACACAGCGCAAGTAGAATCCAGAAATGGCACACAGCGCAAGTAGAATCCAGAAATGGCACACAGCGCAAGTAGAATCCAGAAATGGCACACAGCGCAAGTAGAATCCAGAAATGGCACACAGCGCAAGTAGAATCCAGAAATGGCACACAGCGCAAGCAGAATCCAGAAATGGCACACAGCGCAAGCAGAATCCAGAAATGGCACACAGCGCAAGTAGAATCCAGAAATGGCACACAGCGCAAGTAGAATCCAGAAATGGCACACAGCGCAAGTAGAATCCAGAAAGGGCACACAGCGCAACAAGAATCCAGAAAGGGCTCACAGCACAACAAATGCAAATAATATTGACACATGGATTTGAAGCAATTATTTTGTTTTTCAAAAGATGCTCAACTTCAAGAAACACTGTTCAGAAATTAACTGAATTAGGGACCTGAAACATTGCCGCATTCATTATACTTGCTAGACAGAATTCTCTTTTTTCACGCGCTTAGTTTTTTTTATGACATTATAGAAGGAAGTAATCTAGTGTTATATTGGCAATAGGTATTTGCTGCTTATAAAGTACGTTGCATATATTGTTTCAGATTGCAACAAATTGCAAACAAACATGGCTTCTTTCACACCATTTATTATTGTACAAGCTTTGAGTCCACTGCACATTAGTTGGTGACCACAGAATCACATTCTCCCTCTACTTCTTTTTCCCGGTATCATATCTTCAAGGTATAAATTAGTGAGCCCTGTACTAGATTTTTTTAATGTTTTCAAGGATCACTGAAGTATAGCATGATCTCTGGCTGCATCCAGTCAACCTCCCTGATCTCTGGCAGATTCTGCCCATGTTGTGTTGTTGGTTGCAAATTAGCCAAAACCGGACCACTTATTACCACTTGACAAGGCTGGCCTAGACATGCGAGGGATTGGTATATGATAAAAACCAGATTTAAAATCACAGCGACATGATACAGATTTGTATATATTTATATATATTGAATAATTACAAGCAAGTCAAAATAAGTGACAAAAGAAATATCAGTTGGCTGGCATTTCAGTAGCATGATAATATTTGTGTTGTATTATTTCTATGGGATGATTAGTTGGTTGAATTTGAAAAATTTCTCTTTCCTGTCTTCTTCTATTTCTAGCAGCAGGTGAGTTTTCAGGCCGACGGTATTTCAAATCTCATTCTAATCTCTTCTTCCAAGATACAAGAACCAACACATTTATTTCGTCTTTGCATTCTGATTTTGTTAAGTGTGGGAAAGAGGTGGATAAGGTTTCCATTTCCCTTCTTGTATAACTTTTACCAGCTCGAAATGAAAACAATTACATTTAACAATCTCGACTTCCAATAGTAAACACACTCCCTCTATCTGCCCGCTCTTATCAACTGCCCTGGTAACACAGGAAATTGTCAAGTCCTCATTTTGACCTTGGGTCACTCATCGTCAAAACCCACTGACAGATGTTGTGACCGGAATCACATTGATAGATTCGTTTAAAAATAATTTTGTACTCACTATGCTTTGCATCTGGGCTTTTTTTAACCTGTTAACATTCCGGTTACTCTTCCCAACAAAAATAATTGTTTTTTTCAATTTTAAAGAAATCTCTTTTTATCTTGAAAATCACTTAAAATTAATACCAGCCATCTAAAAATAGGGTTACAAATTATTAAAGAGGGAAGGCAAATTGGTTACATTTTTAATCGTGTTTTTTTATTTTGTCTTTTAGCTTATGATCTGTGATGATGTGCCTCATATGTATGTTAACAACGTTAAATCTAATTAATAGTATTTTTTGATTACATCATCATCATGACTGGGTGTTGTTGTGGGGTTGCTGAACACATGACCAGCTCCTTTAATATGTCTCTGTTGCATGCCAATATCTGTGACTCTGAAGGATTTTTCAATCCACTCAGTAATGTCATCACATTTTTTTCTTTTGCCCAAGTTGGTAGTTTGTAGGATGGCAGAAGGATGATTATTGACTCTTATTACATGACCATACCATTTCATCTCCCTCATCTGTGGATACTTTGAGTATACAGTCACTTTGCACTAAAACTCTTGGAAAAGGCATGAATACACTTTTCCTTGCAGTCTGTTTCATTACTGGTTAACTAGAACAAAAAAAGGCCTCGTTTTCAGTACAGAAAATAGAAATGGAAGAAGAAACTCAGTTGTAGCTGGTTTTTTTTTTTAACTAATGCTTTAAGGTAAGGCATGACACCACCTCTCCCTGCGATTTATCCCATAAACATATCTCTAAAAAATTGTCAGTACTTTAATTAGCCCAAGGAGGAGACAAGGCAGATATTGCTGTTTATCTCCAGGATTATCTCATCATTTATTGCTAGTCATGTTTCTACTGAGCCTCTGTATTACCCAGCCACAGAGATTGAATTAACAACCCCTCAATTCAGTTCTCTTCAGTTCTTATGATGGCATCTTCCTCGGAAACTCCAAGAATGGCTTTATTGAAAAATATTCAGTTGTTAAATATGCGCAAGAAAAAAAGTTAATTGCACAGGATCGATTTTACTTAAAGGTTGTATGAAAAACTGAGCCTCCCCATCCCTAAAATTGTTTAAATGTTGAAATTTTTACAAATTCTTTTTTGTCAATCGAAAAGTTTAGGGTTTAATTGATAAGATTGCACTGAAAAAATTAGGAAAAAAAATTGATAATCAACAAATTTACAGGTGGTGTTAATGTCGTACTGGTGAGTGTCTCCAAAATGGAGGATCGATTTACTATAACAAAAAAAGAAATTGTTTAAATATTAACATTTTTCAAAATTTATTTTGTCAATCAGAAAGTTTAGGGTGTAATTGATAAGATGACACTGAAAAAAAAAAAAAAAAAAAAAAAAAAAAAGAAAGACAACAAATTTACAGGTGGTGGTAGTCTCCTTCAGGTCCTCCATGAGTTCAATTCCAGGGCCGGGTAGTACAGATACTTTGCAGAAACAGTGAGCAATAAATGAGAACTGAAGAGGAGATCAAGATAAGAGATCCCTAAACATGGACAGCAGAATGAAAACAACCGGCCCCTGGAGATTAAATAACTGAATTCATTTTGAATGTGTACATAGCAGCTGAAATGTGGTAATAACAAAGATAAGAAGATTAGCTTGAATATAAATGATAACTTGTAACGGAAATTCAGATTTACCAGTCATTTTATAATTTTTTTTTTATTGCATTTCCTTGACCACTGTGGAAACCTTAATAATTAGTAAATAGCAACAGCCAGTACTCAACTGTAGTTGAAGTTATTTTCTGACAGTGTAATTAGTAGATAGTTTATATAACAGCCTGGGAAATTCCATTCTGCTATCCAAGTAAGTCTATTCTGTAGGCTCTGATTGGCTAATGATTTCAGTGCGGATATTGTGCTCAATAAATATTAGCACAATATCTCTCCTTTGACTGGTCAAGGTGAGGAACATGTATTTAGTTGCAAACCTGTTTATTTTTATCTGCCAACTGGACACTAGTTGGAAACATCCTTGCGAAGGTGAGACTCACATTCTTAATTGTTCAGTTTATCTTCTTAAATTGATCACACTTATATTTACAAAGTTTACTGCAGAGATACTGGTATTCATCCAGAATCGACTGAACTAAATGGTATGACTACTATATCTACCTATCTATACATTCAAGAATTTGAAAAATTTCCAAAACATATCTGTCCCAAGAGAATGTTCTAAAACATTTTTTTTTTTTTTCAGGAAAAAGTTGAATTTTTGCGACTTGGGAGAAAGGAACGCATTCATCCTGAAATTTATCCATTCTCAGAAGATTTTTTAATAAAGTCAGTAACTAATGTTGATGAATTGAAAAAGCTGTATGAATCAAAGGTTTGTGTTTAGCCTTTTTATTTTGATTAATTCTAAATTGAACTAATGATAAAATGAATTATCTAATGATTTTTAGAAAGGCACGAATCTCCTTACTTTCAGCTTCATAAATAGATAATAAAATGGCTTCGGTTTCACTAGGTATACTGCTGATGTGCTAACGGCCATCAGTGAATATATATACCAGGCTTTTGATAAGAACTGTGAAGCTCGAGCTGTTGCTCTAGGTATCTTGAAAACGTTTGACAGGGTTTGGCATACTGGCCTTCTGTACAAGCTACCGGACTATGGTATTTCTGGACAATTGTTCGATTTAATTTGATTATTCCTGTTGTTAAGTGTAACAAAAGAAAAAAAAATATGATTGACCAAAACTCAAAGTTAAATCACATACAAATATTTAATTTACGATAAACATAAAATGATATATATACAAAATTTACAAATTTTTTGCATTCAAAACAGAAACGTAGAGTTTACTACTGGCAGGTGAAGTGTTACGAAGGGGAAGGTAGGGTCAGTATCTTTACCCAATTAAGTTGGTGGAGCAGTTTAACTGCTATACATTTTGAAAATCCTTAAATGTGTATATAAAGAATAATATCCAGTATGGTCAATGAAAGAGTCAAAAATCTATTTATCCTTTTAGTTTCATGAGGTTCTCTTTCAGGTTTTAGTTGGTCGGCAACTTTTCTTAGAGATTCTTTTGGCTGGATATAAATCCTTGAATCAAAGCCAGAGTTGATAATGTTGGCAAATCCTTTTAACAACTACTCTCTTCCCAAAACCTATTTTTATAGGAGCTAACACCTAATTTGCATATTTCTAGAATAATTCCAAATTCTCTAGATTTTACTGGACTATCCTACAATCTTCCGCAACGTTCTATTCCTAATTTCTCTAATTAACAAATACTTCATGAATTAAAACTTTTTTGTAATAACAAGTAGGACTCAATAAAATCCCTTACTATAACTTTTTAGACATTATTAATATTATTTTTTTTTATATATAAATGCATCCTCGTGACACTGTCAAATTGTGAAATGAAGGTTGTTTAGAATGGGCAAGTTTCCAGATACTTTAAACAAACGTGGACATTCCTCCAGGTCCTACACTTTTCCTAATCTTCAGTGATCTTCCTGATGTAATCAGTTCACAAGTAGGCCTCTATGCAGATGACACTACCATTTACTCCCGTCTCAATAAGAAATCTACCATGGCTGACAAAGTTAACCTCACTGCTGCTTTTGAAAAAGACCTCTAATCAGTGGTGGAATAGGGTAGGAAATGACTTTTCCCACCTACCATCAGTATGAATGACACTAGTCACCTAGAAAGCAGCAACACACAGCGCCTCCTTCAAACAACCTAAAGTGGAACAACTGCATTGAATTCAAAGCTGTATCTACTGCAAGGAAGGTTGGTTCATTCTGTCAGGCCAGAAAGTTTTCTTGTCAGAATCCATTTTGCACATTTATGAATCTACCATTCGTCCGTGCATTGAATACTGTTGCCATATATGGTCGGTTGCTGCTGCTATTCATCTTGAGTTTCTTGTCAGAATCCATCTTGCACATTTATAAATCTACCATTCGTCCGTGCATTGAATGCTGTTGCCATATCTGGTCGGTTGCTGCTGCTATTTATCACCAGGTTCTCGACAAAATCCAACCTTCAGTCACTTTTTCACTGAGGTAATGTTGCTTCTCTCTGCCTTTTCTGCAAATATTTTCATGGCTTCTGATCTGAAGAGTCTTTCCCCTGGTACCCTGATCACATGAATTTACCTGGCATCAAGGCCCCAACCTTTTATTGTCAAAATAGTCAAATTCAACTTTCACTTCTACTCTAACAGTTTCTTTTCTTGCGTTTCCTGTCTGTGAAATTCTCTTCCATATACCTGCTTCTCTGATAGCTAGAATCCCTAAAAGTTTAAACGCAATGTCAATTGCCATCTTCTACCTCCCTAGATCGCATCCACCTCTTATCCTTTCTAACGCATCACTGTTTCTCTCTCAGTGTAACCCTCTGAGCACCAGTGGCAATCCTGCCTTGTTTGGGGTGAAATCATTTATTAAAAAAAAATCTACAAATTATTACAAGTAATTTATCCATTATCGCAAGCATTTACCTTGATGGAATAGTTTATATAGATTTAAAATGTAAACCCAACTTTTTATAGAAACTGTCTAATAAAATGTAATCTATAAGGTTTTGCTTAGTTCTCTCAAAGTGCATGGTTAAGAAATAATCAAAATATTAAGGAAGTAAGATGATTATGTGCCTAAACAAGGATCGAGTTGTAAAAAAAAAAAATGATTTTCCAAATCTGTCTATTTTTTATTCATGAAGAACACACCAAACTTTTTTTAATTCAATACATTGTAAAATATAATAACTAGACTCTGTTAGCCTTGTGAGCCATTAAAAATTTGTATTTGATTGATACTGACTTTTTACTCTGTTTGATAGCGTGTTGTAGCAACTACGTGCTTAGGAAGCAACCATGTTCTCTTCACTCAACACCAAATGTTCGATGTGTGCATTGTGGATGAAGCATCACAGGTGACTCAATTGGCTTGCATTGGTCCTCTTTTCTCAGCGAAGAAGTTCATTTTAGTTGGTGACTCTAAGCAACTACCACCAGTTGTCCAAAGTAAGCAAGCCAAGTAAGTTGTTAAGATTGGTTACTTTCCACTTATGTATGTCCAAATCCTTTGGTTTAATGTCTTCATCTTTTTTTGTATTGAAAACCAATTTTCAATTAGTATATATTTTTAAACTTCCTCTTGATTGAGTGTCGAAAATGAATTTGCTAAATACCAGCTGATAACCTTTACTAGCATGTTTTAAATTTCGTAGGCAGTCCATCTTCCATTTAGAATCTTCAGAAACATAGTTAAAAAAAAAAAAACACCTTGAAGTATAAGGGATTGGAATAGCTCTATCAATCAGTCAGTTAAGTGCTATACGTAATACACGCTTGGGCGATCATGTCTAGAAAGAGACATGACTGACTGGGCAGATTATCCCGCAGTAGGTTGCCATTGCTTTCTGCAGTAGACCGGTTGTCAGCCAAGGCTATAGAACCCAATCTGTTCTATTATTTAACCCATAACTGGAGGGAAGAGATCAATTAATACCTTTCCCAAGGGTATTTGTGTGTAAGTGAATGCAAGGAATTCAACTGGAATTCAAACTCAGCACCTCGATTTGTCATTCCGAGTCGATATCCACTGCACCACAATGCACATCCTATCAATCACTCTATCTAAATCAAATTAAATGGTTGAAAATTGTTGTTCATAAACAGAAACTATTGAATCTGAACAATTTGGAAAAATCCTGTCTACGAGAATAGTTGAAAATACTATTCGAAAGATGCAGAAACCTTATTGAAGGCTACAGAAAAATTCTTTTAACTGTGGAACCAAAAACACTTTCAACACAGGGGATCAAATACATATACCAAAATCTATATAATCAAATATAATTTAAGGAGTATTTTTCATGATCACAAATCTAGTAACCTGTTAGGATTGTAGGGACACCGCATATGCTGTAGCTGTAGTGGCATGTCTTGGGTAAGAAAGCCTGATGGAGCCTAACCCTCTCCAGGATAGTTTGATTTCAGAGATTTTCTTCTCTTAGACTAGTTGCCAACCAAAGGATATATAGGACCCAGACTATCCTGCTATTTACCCATAACTGGGGGAAAGAAAGATGGATTCATATTTTTTTTAAGAGTATTAGCAAATAAGTGAATGTAATGAGCTTGACTGGAATGTGTGTTGTGGTGCAGTGGATATCGGCTCAGAACGAGAAATCATGGAGCCGAGTTCGAATTCCAGTTGAATTCATTGCATTCACTTACATGCAAATACCCTTGGAAAAAGTATTAATCTGTCTCTTCCTTCCAGTTATGGGTTAAATAATAGGACAGATTGGGTTCTATATCCTTGGTCGGCAACCAGTCTACTGCAGAAAGCAATGGCAACCTACTGCGGGATAATCTTCTGCCCAGTCAGTCATGTCTCTTTCGAGACATGATCGCCCAAAGCGTGTATCACGTATGGCACTTAACTGACTGACTGAATATAATGGAATCATGATTAAGGTTTCTACTGGTCACAAAATGGGGGATCGGTTTTCTATTGTCATGAAGTAATAAACTGATCCCTTATTAATTACTATGTAATAATATAATACATCTCTTCTCTCTCTAGCTATGAGTCAAATAACAGGACAGATTGGGTTCTATAGCCTTGGTTGGCAACCAGTCTACTGCAGAAAGCAATGGCAACCTACTGCGTGATAATCTTCTGCCCAGTCAGTCATGTCTCTTTCGAGACATGATCACCCAAGCGTGTATCATGTATGGCACTTAACTGACTGACTGAATATAATGGAATCATGATTAAGGTTTCTACTGGTCACAAAATGGGGGATCGGTTTTCTATTGTCATGAAGTAATAAACTGATCCCTTATTAATTACTATGTAATAATATCATACATCTCTTCTCCCTCTAGCTATGAGTCAAATAACAGGACAGATTGGGTTCTATAGCCTTGGTTGGCAACCAGTCTACTGCAGAAAGCAATGGCAACCTACTGCGTGATAATCTTCTGCCCAGTCAGTCATGTCTCTTTCGAGACATGATCACCCAAGCGTGTATCATGTATGGCACTTAAGTGACTGAATGAACTTGAGTGGAATTTGAAATCGGCTCTGATTGATCAATTTTAGTCACGATCCATTTCTCCAGTATGCTTCTATTTTTAACCCTAAAATATTTATTGAAGTATTTAATTTTTGAAAAATGTCTCTAGTGTATCTAAAAAGGTACAAGAAAATTCTAAAGAACAATGTTATACCATTGACACCAAATATTTCATTCTACACTTTTAGCTTGTTTCAAAGTGTGTGTGTGTGTGTCACAAAAGAAGGTAGAAAGAAAGTTGTTGAAATAACAATTCCTACCTTACTCCAAGTTTTTCTTGTTACAGTATTAAGAATAAAGAAAAAAATTGAATTCACTGCTGCTTTTATGCTAACGTGTCACGTGACTAAATCTAAGGGAAGTAACCTTTTATAAATTTCGTACACTGAATATTACAATCATAATCATAATTAAGTAAATGATATTAAAAAATATGTATTAGGGAAAATGGGTTCACTAAAAACTCTGAATAAAGTAGAAAATACAAGGGTTTATTTTTTTACCTAATTTTATAATAAAATTAACTAATTTTCTTTCAGAACTCTTGGAATGGATCAAAGTCTCTTTGAGTTGCTAGAAAATCAAGGAGCCACAGTTGAACTACATTTACAATATCGAATGAATAGGTAAATATTTATCTTATACTCATCACCAAATTTCACTTCAATACTACGATAAACTGGAACTTAATTTTCATTTTTATTGCATCCATGTCAATAACATTGGCAGTTAGTATTTTCATTTCATGTTTAAATATTTGATTTTTTGGAAAAACTTGTATAATAAAATATATAAAACTAGCAGTATAGCCCGGCGTTGCACGGGTGTAATGAAAGCTTTTAAACTAATCTGTGGTCCTGGAGCTCAGACTCAGCTTAAAGAATATTTGTGTGAAGTTTGGTGAGAATCAGATAAAAATTGTAGATTTGTATAAAGGACATACAGACAGATAAACAGACACCCACACAAACATCTACCAGAGGATTTTGCTTTTCCATAATTCTCACTGTTCTTTAGAAAGTTACAAATCACAGTTTTACTGCGATTTACCTTAGCTGCGATCGTCCGCTGTGACAAACCTTGCTTATGGAATTCTAGAATTCGAGAACACTCAACTTTGGTAAGTTTGCTTGCTTTACACAGTGATTGCTAATCTCTAACTGAACTAAAAACATTGGAATTACCATAGATCTAACAATTTATAGCCCTGGTCTTATAATTTTGATCATGCGTAAATCGCCTCATTTTATAAAAATGTAAATTTCTAAATAAAATGTTTGGAATGTAGCTTTTTGTTTTCATAACCTTTTAGATTGTAGTATTGGTAACCTTAAGTGGGAGGAGTTTAAAATCTATCTGTAAAAAAATTTATTTTTAAAGTGGTCTTAAATTTTTGATCAGGAGTGTATATGAGAAAAAGATAGACATTACCAAAACCCCAACAATGTTGGTATGACTGGTAGACAACTTGCCAGATGACCTAATATCTTAGAATAGAAAAAAGAAAGACTGAAAAACATACACCTTCCTACACACCAAATGAAAGGGGTCAATGCCTAGACTATCTAGACCAGGATTGCAAAATCATGAAACTTTTCGTGATTCAAGCTGTCTTTTTTTTAGTATGTCTGTGTGTGTGTGTGACTATATACGACCTGTTCTGTTAATGTAGGTGAAGATATAATGAAGTAATGGATAGTGGCTTTGAGAAGTCAGAGACGAGTTTGAATTCTGATAAAGTTTGTTACATTCATTTATATGCAAAATACTCTTGGCAAATGTATGAATTCATCCCTTCTTCATGCAGCTGTAGGTAAATAAGACAGACTAGATCCTATTGCCTTGGGTGGTAACCAGTCTAGGCGAAGAACAACTTTGAATTCAAAACCTGAGTGGTCAACAACTAAAGTAACTCCTCGGCTATAACCTGATCTGTTGAGTTGGTTAAGTGGAATCCCAGCATCACGAAAAACTGTTAAAAGGTGGATGAATTTCTGAGAGTTAACAAGCATTCACTCCAACTATGGGTTGAATAGACACACCGACCTGCAATTGGCCAGGCGTGGTAAATATGGCTACACCTCTGAAGGCATCAGGGAGGGGTTAATTCAGCAGAAGTGAGAAGGCTGTTTATTTAGATTTTAAACACACATGCACAATGTATCAACAAACGGGAGCTGCCCATAATATAACAATGTTTTAATGTTAATAATGTACATTATGGTTAATATAAGGTTTTATCAATTTTGGTCATCCATACTCTGGCTGTCCTATGAGATGTTTAAATTTTATTGAGTTTTTATCTCATTTTAAAGTTTGTAGATTTAATTGGTTAAAGAAAAGTAAAACTGATAGGCTATATTTTTTAGACCAAGTTGTCATACACAGTACTTAATAAGTTCTGGGCATATAGATTGTGCTACTAATAAAAAATCCACATGAAGAAGTCGCCAAAAAACAGCCACAAACGAAGAAGAAAAAAGTGATCTTTCACCAAGACAACACACTGTGTCACGTCAATCCCAATGGTGGCAAAACTACATGAATTGCATTTTAAATTGCTTCTGCATCCACCCTATTCTCCAGATCTGGCCCCCAGTGACTACTGGCTGTTTGCAGACCTCAAAAGAATCTTCCAGGGTAAGAGATTTGACTTCAATGAATAAGTGATATTGGAAACTGAGACATATTTTCAGGTCAAAAACAAATCTTTCTACAGAAAAGGCATTGAATTGTTAGAGAAGCGTTGGAATCACTGCATCACCCTAGAAGTCAACTATGTTGATGAATAAAATCGAATTTTGCCTAAAAGTTGTTGTTTTATTAGTTAGGTCTGGGATTTATTGAATGATGTGTTATTCTATTCATGTTCTTATGTAATTGTGTTCATGGCAGACAACCAAGTCTTTTGGTCAAGGGACATAACTCATCTTAACACATAATGTGGTACGTTTTCTGCGTTAAAAAGCAATCAATACTGTCTGAATTTATAAATATATAATAATTACCTATATTGCAGTTTCATCAAGGATAGAATGAAGAAAATTTAGGGTGATTCAGCTGAGTTCATCTTTGCTTCCTTTCCTTGTAAAATTTTGCAAAGTAATAATAACAAAAGAACATTCTATTTTCATTTGGCAATAAATACTGAAAATAGTTTGAAATACATCATTTCTTTCAAAAAACTGGCGTGGCCTAATAATTATGACCGATTGTGTGCATGTATATATATATAAACTTATTTATGAATGGAACTTTGTGTGTGTATCTGTTACCTATAGACTCCGAAGCGGTTAATTGTCTTGGAAATTTACACAGTTGTACTATAAGCGTCTGCGAGTGTTCATAGCTAGGTTTTGTGTCGAGGTACCCCCGATAAAAATCGATAATCAAAAAAATTGGGTTATAGAAGGAGTGGTCCAATTTTAATCAAATTTGATACACTCATTGACAAAGACATAAGAAATGATATTCAGAAGTTTCAAGGTTGCAGTTCTTACAATAGTGCAGAAAATCGATAATATATATATTTAAATCAATACCAGGAAATCAAAATTTGACTTACATCCATTCATTTTTCTTTCAGTCTACGGTTTCGCTTTAACTGGTAACTTTTTAGTCTTTTGTGCAAATGTCCAAAGAGTCTGAGCTCCAGAACCATGGATTAGTTTTAAAGCTTTCATTACACCCGAGCAACGCCGGGCTATACTGCTAGTATATATATATATATATATATATATATATATACATATATACACACACACACACACACACACACACACACATATATTAATGAACTGTACCTGCAGTAGTGACACATCAGATTATGACTTCAGGGACTGGAATATCATTACTCTTTTCATTGTTTCACAATCTTACTAAATTTTGTTAGTTGTCTTTCATTTGTGTCATTTAAATTATGATTGCTGTAATCAATCAAATGCAGTGTTTATTTTTAGGGGAGTGGCTTAGGAGATTATTTTCTTATCTGATTTTTTTTTTATCTTTCAAAAAGCAGACATTTTGAGGTTAGATTGAATTCAAAGTATTCAACTTCCTTCACACTTGTTCAGCTAAACTTCATGTGAATATGGAGATCAGACAGAAAATAGAATGAATTGAGAATTAACACCAACTATTTTCTTTTTTCTTTCAGTGAAATAATGGCATTGTCCAATGAGCTGATGTATGAAGGTTGTCTCAAATGTGGCACTGTTGAAGTCTCTGCTCAGACAATCAAGTTGATAAATATGGACTCTCTGGTCAGTTTTGCATTTAACTGATATTTACTTTAATATTTAGATAAAATTTAGAGATTTGTGAGATCTTTTTATAAAAGGGAAATAAGTAGTTCATGATTCTTTCTGTTGTTGATATCCCAACTATAATAATCATTTTTATTTATATTTGTTGTGCATACAGTTGTAAATTAATTTTTTTTTTTCATCTCTGCAGAAGAAAATGTTACCTTTCTGGTTGAATGATATTTTGAGTGAAAACCTGGAAAAATCTGTGGTTTTTGCAAACACAGTCAAGGTAAAATCATTTGACCCTTTTTCTTAAATCTTAATTAGCTTTCTGTAAAGAAGTGTGTGTATGTATATATATATATATATATATATTTTTTTTTTTAAACATATACTGTTAAATATAAAAGACAATGTCTATTATGTTTAATCATGAGCCGTTCTAAACATCGTATTTTGGCTTTAATTTCAGGTAAAAATAAAGACAAAAATTCTCCAACATTTGGATAATTTTTTATTAAGTTGGTTCTAAGCTTTCGGCTCACATGAAGTTACAAGGATGTTAACATAAGCTTAGAACCAACTTAATAAAAAATTATCCAAATGTTGGAGAATTTTTGTCTTTATTTTCACCTGAAGTTAAAACCAAAATACGATGTTTAGAACGGCTCATGATTAAACATAATAGACAATCATTGTCTTTTATATTTAACAGTATATGTTCAGAAAATTATCTGCTGCCTTGATACACTAAATATATACACACACACACACACATATATATACACACACACTATTAAACTACATCTAAAGCATGACTCGGACTTTCATGCCCTATGCAATCATCAGGTGCATATTATGAACTGTTTTTCAGATTTTAATTTTGTTTTTCAGAACTATCATTGTTTTTTAAGTTTTAAAAAACTTTCTTTTTTTTTAAATGGGCGAGGAAATGTTTTTGTAGATTACCGTTACAAATGTCTATTCTCGATATGGGCATGTGAGTGTCTGTAATTTTTTTCTGGATTATTTTGAATATTAACTGTTGTATCATTTTGGTCTGACGAGCAGGTTTGCTGTGAAATACATATTACCCATGAAAATGTAGAATATCTAAAAAAATTTCTAGATTTTATATATATATATATATATTCATTGATGGTTGTTAGTACATTAGTTGTAGACCTGGCAAAATGGAAGCTATATTGTTTGTCAGAGAGAAGGTTATGAAGTGTGAGATGCCTAACTATTTCAGCATTGATAATAGCCTCACATACCTTGCCAAAAAGAGGTCAGATGCTAATAGGGTGATAATTAGAGGGGTCAGAGATCTTCCCAGAGTTCTTAAAAACATGACTACAGGAGAAGACTTCAAGAAAGCAAGAAGAAGTGAGACAATAGTTATAGAGTTTGCAGAGGACTGGCGCCAGCTCAGGAACACCTTTCTATAGGACAATGACTGGAATTCCATCACCTCTGCTTGCCTTATGGAAGTCAAGCTTAGAAATTCTCTTTCTAGACAACAAGCATTATGTTGATTAATTTTTCTGATCATCTTGCTTGTGTCATAACAATCACCATTTGTCTCTGCTTACCCTGATGATGACTTAAGAAAGTTGAAAGCTGGAACCATATTTCTTCCAAAATAAACTTTGGAAAATTTTTGACAGAATTTCCTCCTTGTCCGAAAAAGACCATTCAAAATTTGGCAAAGTTGCTCAGTAAAATTAATCAACACAAAATGACTTGTTTTTAATATTTGCCTTAAAGATTTACTGTCTAAATACACATAATATAAATACACAGACACACACCGTAATTATTTTATTTTAACACAAGTGTCCACAGGTGTCCAGCGTGGATATGGTAGAAATATGGTTACCAGGTTTTCACAATATGAATTTCTGAGATCAAAACAACACAGTGTGGGCAGTAAATTCATTGTTGTAATAGACGTCTCGAGGACCGGCTTCTGTGACGAGATCATTGCGACTAGCGGCCTGAAAGCATTGTCATAACTGGTGCCGTTTGGATATCATCATCGCAACAGGCTTTGTTCCAAAACCAGCTGACCAACCAGCCGAGCAGAGTGTTACATTTTTGTGAATTTTAAAATACAAAATATGAAAAACAAGCTTTTAACATATGTTTAAAATTAAATTTTATGTGCTTGTAAGGTTGATGAAAATTTGACAGTTGGAAGTGATATGAAAATTCTTGGTCCTGCAAGCAAAACCAGAAAAAAAATTAAATTTATCTTTTTTTCTAAGAATGATCGCATGTATCTTGAAAAGAAAATAAAGATATAATCAGGATGTTGGCATTTCATAATATTATGGTCCAGAAGGAAACCTCTATCATTGTGAACTGACGCTCGGCCACCTGGTCATTGATGGCTTCGATTCAGTAGCTGGTCTTCGAGTCGACTATTACAGCTGTGTTCTTTCCCGCCCATGCTGTGAATTTTGATTTCAAGGAAGTCACGCTGAAATCTTGCTAGCTGTCTCTTCACCAAGTTGAACCAAACTGGATGCGCGCACACATTTGAGTTAATGAAAATGGCACCAAAAATAAATTGAATGACGCCTGAATAAGTTGCACAAAAAGACTTTATATACAAACGAAAAGAAACAAACAAAAAAAAACTGAATATAACAATCGCCAATCCTCTATATCTACTTAGCCGACAACGAAGTGGAAGTTTTGTCCAAGAGAAGCGTTTGTCTTAACATTTGAGTTTTTGGTTGGTAATGTCAGTTCACTCCAATTGGAGATTTCAAGTTGTAACAATTCAAAGATGTCTTTGTTCACTTCTCACCGAAGCTTTACGGAAACTGCCGAATGTTGGTCATTGTGTGTGGTGGGTAGTGGCGGTGGTAGTAATTATTCTTCTCTGCCTCAGCTCGGTGCAACTACTCTCTGGCTTCTCTGGAGCTCTATTTTTATGCTTGTCCCAAATTCATTGGAGGAGGAGGATGACAACATGCAAGTCCAATCTCTGGCCAATGAAATCACTTTTGCCCACATCTTTGGGTGGAGCCGCCTTTCTTTCTGTTCTTTTCCTTTGGTTCAACCAATGAAGCAGCTTCTATGTTGGTGACATCATTTCTTTTTGGCTTTTTCTTTTTGATGCCAAAAAAGAAATCTAGCTTTTATGTTTATAAATCTTTTTCAACTAAATTTTAAATTTCATTTTATTCTCATGGAATTTAACCTTTTGCACTCATCAAATATTTCCTTTTGTTTGGGGGCAACTCTTTCCGACAATTCAAAAGCTATGTTTTGTTTAAGATTTTTACTTTTATCTGCGGTGTAACTCAGGCTTGGAAATTTTAATTCCACTTTTCTACTATAGATTTTACTTCTGTTGTTACTTATCAAATATTTCCTTTTTTGGTGACATTCCTTTCCGATAAAAATTATTTTTTGATTTAAAATTTTTGCTTTTATCTGCGGTGTATCTCAAACATCAATTGTATCCCCCCACCAGTGATGCTGTTTCCACCTGTCAACAACCTCCTTTGACCTGGCTGATCATCAAATCGCACACCCACAAAATATAATTTATTTATATCTCTCGGCTTTGGGTTTTGCGACCCTTTACCTTCCTCTGCCCACATTGGAATAAATTTTATTACCTGTGATCATATTAGAACAACAAAGTTTTTTTAGTTGGTTCTTTTCGATTTATAAAAATTAATAAAACGGACTAACACAATTTCTTTCGTCTTATTTGCAACAATTAATAATACCACTAATATAATTACTTCCGTCCAACCAGGTTAAAAATAGTGTTACATCATTAGTGGAAATAGCAATAATGGCTTGAGAAAGCTATTTTCTTGAAAAATTGTTTTAAGAGAAAGATTTTTAAAAATTTCGACTAAAAGCAGTACTGGCTGCTCAGTCAATGAATACAAAATGTTTCCTGATAAGGAAATGGCTTATATTGCCATAACCACTCACTTAGTCATTAAAAAAAACTCCATGCAGATGTTGAGAGAAATGTTTCTCCTAATTTTAGCAAATACAACATTGACACATAGACAGATAATCATAATAATTCTGCTTGTTCCTTCCTTAGTTAGTTACTTAGTTCCTCCGTCCATTACACCACTTACTCTCTATACAAGCTTTTCCTTTGCCTCTATCTTTTTAAAAGCTACTCTCCTGAGCCTTTCTCTTACCTCTGCCAAACCAAAGGGTAGTAAAGAGTGAGAGAGTAGGAGGAGAGAGCCTATAGCATTACAGTATCAGTAGCAACTTAAGCTGGTTGTTGTGGCAGTAATTGTGTATGTGTGTACTGTAAAATATAGTAAAAATAGGTTTGTTGTCATATCCTGCGACCTAATAATGAAATTTTTGACCTCTACACCCTTGGCCATTACTCAGTTGGTTTTTTTCTGTTTACAATGGACACAGGAGCCATGATTTTTCAGTCATAAAAAAAAAATTTTCTCTTTCAAAATCTCTCACGAAATAGCGTACAGTATTTTGGTTACGGTCTGTGCATATGCCGCTTAATATAAGATTACAGTAAAGTAGCTTCTATGGATATTACTTTTATAGATATTTTAATAAAATTACACTCTGTGTTATCGTTATTTTATTCAATATCTTTATGTTTGAAGATGTTACTCTCATTTGTAGTATGACAATGTAAAATTTTTCCAGTAAATCATAATTATCCTTCTGTGTAAATTTCATGGGTTCCGCTAGTACGTATTAATACAGGGCGCGATGGATAAATTGTCGTCTAAACGGCGTAGCAAAAAGACAAAAATGAAAATGTATGTAATTTTAGCAAATATAACATTGACACATAGGCAAATAATTCCAATGAATTGACTACATCAATAAAGATTTCATTTTTATTTATTTATTTTTTTCCTCACCTGCCAGGTTCCAGCTCGAGAATGTTATAATTCCCAAGGAGAAGTAATGAATGCAATTGAGGCTCACCTTGTTGCAATGATTGTGCATGCATTAATTTTGGTAAGATCCTTTTTTTTCTGATTATTAATCGGTTCTGGGCATGACGGTAAACTGCATCCAGCAACACGGATTGGAAGTTTGTGAGTAACATGGAACCACCTCTTAATTGTTGCTGTTCCCAGGTCTACCCTGACCCGGAGTGGTAGCACCTGTTAGGGTTCCAGCTATGGGCAAATAGTTAACCCCGTCCCAAACTGGGGTCAAAACACTATGACACTATAAAAATAGACTTTTATAGAAATGTATACATAAAAATAGAATTTTATAGAAAAATATTCATTTTTTTAAAGAAAAAATATTACCAACAATACATTTTTGAAGGAAAAAATTATTACCATAGCACAATTTTGAAGGGAAAAAAAATTTTCAGCGAAACATTTTTGGATACAAAGCTAGAAGACATTTTCAGTTTTCTAAAATAAAAATGAATAAAAACAAAAAAATTTCACTGAAATCTGACTAAATCAACCTTCTCACTATAAGTGAACATTAAAAAAAAAATACCTTAAAACCCCACCTCTTTGGCATTAAATAACCCTCACAGGTTGATATGCCATTAAACAGACCTCAAACTGATTATTAATCGTAACATTTTCAATTTCCACTCAAATGGAAACTGGTTGTTATCATTCTACAGTGACTGACATGGTTGGAATTTCAGCCAAGTTTAACCTTCATGCCTGGAATAGTGTGATTAGAATGATTAGAAATTTAATAAAATGATTAGAATTTTAATAAAACCCAAATGTAGGAGAAAGAATATACATTTTCTTCTTCAGAATTTACAACAGAAATATTAAATATTATGTGATGTTTAGCATTTAACACTTTATAAAGAAACAAATATGCAAACAATTTTTTTTATTCATAAATTTATAAAAATATGTTCCATTCTTTTTAAAACCATGTCTTCTTCTGATTCATGCTCCACTAATTTCCACCCCTGACCAGATGTGAACGTTCTGAACACCCAAAACTGAACTAGAATTTTGTCAATTGCACAAGGCTCCATGCATAACTTTCATTTTTATTCACATACTCAAAGAGAAAAAAAACAATTCAATCCAGAATTTCTACCCAATAGCATGACCCACTATGAAAACTGGTGCCGATTTGAGCCTAAAAAAAAGGGGGGTTAAAACCCCTATCATAAAAGATATATTCGACAATTGGATGGTGCTTGGCCTGGTTTCACTGACATCATTGGAAAGCAACCTCCCATCTACCAAAAGTCGTTGCCTCCAGTAAGTCACAACTCATCCCCTCTTTCCTCCCATACACCACATTGTGCTGCCCTGGACAAAATGCTGAAAAACATCTTGCTTTAGACAGCCAGTCTAAACTCGAATTCACAAGAACACACAGATGAATTTCATTGGAAAATGAAAGATTTTATTCTGTGAATCGGGTAAAAAATCTGAAAGAAAAATGAACAATAAAAGATGTCCACTGCGACGAAAGAGACAGAAATAAAAAAGAGGAAAGGGAAGGCTAGATACCGAGAAGCAAGTGAAAACAAAGAAAAAAAAGCTATCCACTACTACAATCAGCCACAAGGCGGCCTGGTAGTGGTAAAAGTGCTAAGAACTGGGAGGCAAGGGTTACATTCAAATTAAATTTAAGAAAGCAAAAGAGTCGGAAAGGCAGCTCAGCGTTGAGAACTAGAAAGAGGCAGTCTACAATATTAGACATGGTAAAAGAGCATGACTCAATGACTGAGCAAATTCTGCGTAAAAAAAAGTCCCTTATTTCTAAAATATCTGTTTTTTGGGTTAGAAAGTACGAGCTGGTTGAAAGAGCAGCACGGGAATAAAGAGGCAACAAACTATTGGTCGTGCCACAAAAATGCATTTCCAATACAAAGGAGATGAAACGGCCAAAGAAGAATGAAATAAAACATACCAAAATTATATGGAATGGCGGAGAGGCGATAAGTGAGTGTGCATGCCGGGACCCAAAACAGGAAGAATGTGAAGATCCCGCTAAAAAGAAAACTCTACTCACGTAGCTTATAACCCTGCCAAGAGTGGATAATAACGGTAATTCGTGATTTTAAAAAAAAAAGGAATTAAAGCTTAAGGAAGCAAGTCTATGCTAGAAAACACAAAGAAAGAAAGAGAAGGAGGAAACAAAAAATAAAATAAAGACATTAACAAAGGACGTGGTCCAACCAGACCCGGAGTGGTAGCACCTGTTAGGGTCTCAGCTATGGGCAAATAGCTAGCCCCCAAACTGGTAAAAACAATATGAAAGTATCAAAAATAAAATAAAATTTTATAATATACACAGAAAAATGAACTTTTATTTAAAAAAAAAATATATACTTTTTGAAGGAAAAATATTACCAACAAAAAAAAAATTATTACCATAACCTTCTATAAAAAATATATATATTCTCAGCAAAACTTTTATGAATACAAAACTGGAAGACGTTTTCAGTTTTCTAAAATTTAAAAAAAAAACTAAAAAAAAAAGCCGCCTTTTTGGCATTAATTAACCCACATCAGTTGATGATATGCCGTTAAACAAAACTCAAACAAAGGCTGTCACAGCAAGATGAGAGGTAAATATGCCGTTAAACAAAACTCAAACAAAGGCTGTCACAGCAAGATGAGAGGTAAATATGCCGTTAAATAAAACTCAAACAAAGGCTGTCACAGCAAGATGAGAGGTAAATATGCCGTTAAACAAAACTCAAACAAAGGCTGTCACAGCAAGATGGGAGGTAAATATGCCGTTAAACAAAACTCAAACAAAGGCTGTCACAGCAAGATGGGAGGTAAATATGCCGTTAAACAAAACTCAAACAAAGGCTGTCACAGCAAGATGGGAGGTAAATATGCCGTTAAACAAAACTCAAACAAAGGCTGTCACAGCAAGATGAGAGGTAAATATGCCGTTAAACAAAACTCAAACAAAGGCTGTTGCAGCAAGACAAGAGGTAAAAAGGTAAACAAGAAAAACAGTGTCAGATGAAATTGTTTCTGATGATGGAAGGTCCATGTTACAGACGTGACACACGCTGGGTGCCTTTTATAACTGTTATGTCTTTTTTCATAAGAGAGACATCTACTCTGATTTTTCATTTGGTTGTATTTCATGTTATAATTGTTTATTGTTTTCAATTTTTATTCTTTCTTCTTTGTTTTGCCAGAGTACGCTTATCATATGTGAAACAACAATAATAAAATCTTTATTATTTATCATTTTATAAAGTTCAAATTAAATTCAAATTGATCCTAGGTCACAGTTATAAAAAAAAAAAAAAAAGATGGACCTGAAGGAGACTAATCACCACATTTAAATTTGTTTTTTTTTTTAACTTTTTTCAGTGCAATCTTATCGGTTATTACATAAAATTTCAATATTTAAACAATTTTAGCGGCAACTCAACTTTCTCATTATAGTAAATCAATTCTCCATTTTGGGACCACTCATGTTGGGGTCGCTTGGTTTTGCTTTTTTGGGATGAGTTGTTGCTCTTGTTTTTGTCCTTTTCAAGTTTTTTTTAGTTCTTACGATGTCATCATCCTCGGAAACTCCAAGAATGGCTTTATTCGAAAATTTTCCAAAGGATTCAGTTGTTGAATATGCGCAAGTAAAAAAGTTAATTGCACAGGATCAATTTACTAAGGTTGTATGAAAAACTGAAACATTGTTTGAATGTTGAAATTTTTTTACAAATTTTTTTTGTCAATCAGAAAGTTTAGGGTTTAATCGATAAGATTGCACTGAAAAAAGTAAAAAAAAAAAAATTGATAATCAACCAATTTACAGGTGGTGGTAATGTCGTACCGGCAAGGGGTTCCAAAATGGAGGATCGATTTACTATAACGTTGTATGAAAAACTGAGCCACCCCTAAAATTGTTGAAATTTATTGAGTTTAGAGTGTAATCGATAAGATTGCACTGAAAAAAGTTAAAAATAAACAAAAAAAAAACATATTTAAAGTTGGTGGTAGTCTCTTTCAGGTCCGCCAAAAAAAAAAAATTGGAAAGTTAAAACCAGAAGTAATTGTAAATATTAAATAATTTAAGAAGAAAATATGTAATGTCTGTTTGTTTAAATTTTGTTATTTAGACATTTTTGTAAAATTTATGAATTGAAAATTTGTTTTTATTTATTTATAGAATAGTAAATAATAAATATGGAATTGTAGTTAGTAAAAATGTCTGCAATCTTTAGCCTATTAAAAATGCCCATGCAAATTCTACTCCAACCAGCTTCTTTTTCTTGCACTTCCTGCCTGTGGAATTCCCTTCCATTTACTTGCTTCCCTGACAGCTACAATCTCCAAGAATTCAAATGTAAAGTCAATAGTCATCTCCTACCTCACTGACTTGCATCCTCTCTCTCATACTCCCTTTTCTGTCCACTCCACTTTCATCAGTATTCTCATCCTTCTCTTACCCACTTCCCGACACCCCCTATAACCTGTCATTTTTTTCTCATAACTTTCCTCATATGTAACACTCTGCAAAACAGTGGCAGTAAATTGCTTTGCTTGGGGTGATATGATAATTAAAAAAAAATCTTCAACTCGTTAAAAAATGCCCACCCTTCTTCAACTTGTTAAAAGATGCCCACCCTTCTTCAACTTGTTAAAAGATGCCCACCCTTCTTCAACTTGTTAAAAGATGCCCACCCTTCTCCAACTTGTTAAAAGATGCCCACCCTTCTCCAACTTGTTAAAAGATGCCCACCCTTCTCCAACTTGTTAAAAGATGCCCACCCTTCTCCAACTTGTTAAAAGATGCCCACCATTCTTCCAACTTGTTAAAAGATGCCCACCATTCTTCAGCTAAGAAATTGGGTTTTAATGGTTTACTGATAGAAACCAAAATTAAAAATGAATTTTATTAATGAGTTGTTATTATGATGTCTAAAAATTTATATACGATTGAGGAACTCCTTTATTTATTAGAAACATGGTGTTTTATTTTTAATTTTTTTACACAGGTATTTATTTGCTAAAATAAAATCTTGTGTGTTTGCTGTATTTTCAGGCCGGAGTTTCTGCATTTGAGATTGGTGTCATTGCTCCTTACAGAAACCAAGTAAAACTCGTTCAGAAGACTTTGGTGTCAATGTTAGAGGGTCAGCAAGTGCAGAATGTTGAAGTGAACACAGTTGATCAGTACCAGGGTCGAGATAAAGATGTTGCCATTGTAACATTTGTTCGAAGTCAATCCCACAATAAGCCTTCCAATCCTTGCGTAAGTACAACGAGAAACAAAAAATATATTTCATATTGTGTTGGCATTTTTAAATGTTTTCCACACCAAACAAGCCATTTATCGAGCTTGTGATGTCATGGGAAAGGTAAATGTTCCCAAATCTCTATTTATTACACTGATGACTCAAACATGACTAGTGACATTTGGCAAAAAAAAAAAAAAAATTTGTTGGAAGCAGATGGATTCCTGGAGAGTGTATGAACAAAACAAAATGACCTTTATTTTGAAGTTATTAATAAATATGATTTTTTTTTTTTTTTTTTGTCTTCCATAATAGTCTGGGGAACTTTTAAAAGACAGTCGTCGCTTGAATGTTGCTGTGACGAGGGCCAAAAAGAAACTGATTCTTGTTGGGGATGTAATGACACTGGAGCATTTTGAACCACTGGCAAAAATCCTGCCTCTTTTGAGGAAGAAAAATCAAATATCCTTTTTAGTTGATCAGATTGCATGTCATCTTGATTTTTAAAAAAAAAAAAATTTTTTTTTTACAGTCATTGCCTTTTTCCTTTGTGATCTTGACAGAAGTAGATTCAGGATTTGTGCAGGATGGGGAACAGGTGGGAAAAAAATGACAGAAAACGTTTTTGAGCATTTTAGCCTCTGGCCTTTAAGTGTCTGTCAATCCATGTAACCTTCAGGGAATTTTGAAAGAAACCCTTTATATGATTTACAGAGACATATTGTTCTTATACAGTAGTCCATTTTAAGCATGTTATATTTGCTTTTTAGCAATGTCCGCTTATTTCTAGCTGTGTTTCCACTGTTGGAATCTGTACTACCTGGACTAGGGATTGAACTCACAAGGACTACATCACCAAATTCATGAACCAATGTGTTAATCCATTGGTCTGTTGTTCTGAATCTTGAATTGATAACTTCTCATTTGAGAAATTCAGACAGAAGTTAAAATATTACTTAATGTTTTCACACATGGTAGGATTTTTGATACTGATTTTCAAAATAGGTCTTTCTAAGTTGGAGAATTGATGCAACACAATTTTCCTGTCTGCTATTCCCTGTGATTTACTTTTGTATTCATTCATTTTTAAAACTGTAACACCCCAATGGACGGTCCGAACAATTTCTCTGGTGGCCGTTCTCCACGCTGTGATGTTGCCGGGAGTTTGTTGAAAAAGTCAGAGCCTCAAGCTGGGGGTACATGATTAAACTATAAGGAACGAACTTCCACAACTTGGATGAGTTGAAAGGATGCTTTATTTCGTTTAGAGTTAGTCTTTTTGGTTGGGGCAGGCGAATGTGACACACAGCTCTAACTCTAATTAATGGAGATCAAATGCCGAACTGACCGAAACAAGACGAACGGAGGTTCTACTTCAAGCACACGCCCGGCGGAACTAACTCAACTCATCTGGCTCGGAAAATCACCTGTATTTATTAATCTGGAAATCCGGAAATGCTTAGACCACCGGGTGATAAGCATTGACGACTGTAAGTCCGAAATTTCAAGGTACTTAAATTTTTCTTCCTTTGATGTGTGAACGGGATGTTTGCACTAAGCCTCCAAGTATTTTCCAGGATTTTTTTATCGTTTTATCTTAATAAAGCTTCCACTGAATGTTTTTATAGCCTTGACACTTTACCCATAACCAGGCGTTTTTTTATTGCCTGGAGAAAGTGAAAACTCTATTATCTTTTCTTCATTTTCTTAATGTGTGGTCAAGATACAATAAAGACACTCAAAAATCTATTTCCTCAACTTTATCACATCAAATCACTTAGTCAAATATTTACCGAAAGACTGGTAGGATTTAACAGTAATCTGATACCCTTTTTCTCTTCCACAAATTTCCTTTATAAAAGAAAAAGCATTTATTTAATTATTTTTTCTCTTCTTTTTCACTTTTGTTAAACGAAACACATGTTTTTAAACTATTTTTCTATTCTTAACCATTTTCTATTTTAATCTATTATAATAAAATACATATTTTACAAATCCACCTTAATATACACCTAGTTATTGTGTCACAAAACTTTTATATTGTAACATTTTTTGTATTGTAATTTTTAATTTTAAATGATATTGTGATATATTGTAATTTTTGTTTAAACATTTTGGTTAACTCCTCTTGAATTTTACATCAAAAGATTCTTAATAATTTTCATGCTCAGAAAAAGTTTTAAGAATTTGGTTCTAAGTATTTTAATGTTTTTCAACGAAATGCTTTACTATTCACAATCAAAAAGTTTCCCTTACTATTACCATATTTACTAAATTTTCCGCATTTGCTTATCGTTTTTCAAATGCTTCCTTAGATGTTCTCTTTTATATATGTTTTTTAATTTAGTTTACGATAAGCAGAAACACATCACAAATATTGTTGGTTGATGAGTCACTCAAATTTTCTAATCAAAAATTGGTAAAAAATATAATTTTCTTGCTTTGTTTATTAAAGTGAGTTTAGTACCTACTAATGTTTTTCGCATTTAGTGATCAGTCAGTTAAGTGCCATATGTGAAACACGCTTGGGCGATCATGTCTCGAAAGAGACATGACTGACTGGGCAGAAGATAATCCTGCAGTAGGTTGCCATTGCTTTCTGCAGTAGACTGGTTGCCGACCAAGGCTATAAAACCCAATCTGTCCTGTTATTTAACCCATAACTGGAAGGAAGAGACGGATTAATACCTTTCCCAAGGTATTTGCGTGTAAATGAATGCAATGAATTCAACTGGAATTCGAACTCGACACCCCGATTTCTCGTTCCGAGCCGATATCCACTGGACCACAACGCACATAATTGCACAAATAATTAAATTAAATCCTTCAATATTTGTCATTTGAGTTTCATTTGTCAATTTTAAAAGAAGGGCTTCAAGTTTTGATTTGGTTTGTGTGTGTGTGTGTGTGCCTGTAAGATCAGTAGGATCAGAAATTAATTAAAATCATCCTTCTTCTTCACTTTTACAAAAATTCACAATGATGTGCGAAATCCTGGGTTTTCACAAATAGAAAAAGGATTGACCATCTGCTTAAAGAAAAAGTTGAACCCAGATTTTGCAAGTAGGTGTTAAAATGATTTTTGACCAATGGGAGTGACTTGAGGACTTAGTGATCCAGTGCTAAATTCAAAAAGACTATATAAATAACACAAATGGAAGCTGCAAGACAAAACAACTAATATGTAAAGGCAATTTTCTCTTTCTCCTTTATCCCTTTCAACAATTACTACTACGAACATTTTGTACAAACTCTACTCTTAACTCGATTTTATCATTGAATATGAACTCTACACTTAACTTTTTAATGTTTCTAATTGAACATTAACTTCTACAACTTGTGTTATTCCTCCTTTTAATAAATTTCTGTTTTAACATTTAAAATGTATATTTTATTATTCCACTTATCTACACTGATCCACATATTCCAACCTGACGCCGACCAACCTTATGATGAAAAACCTTCTGATGGTTATAACTCTGCATAAATTTTGTAAGCTGAAGGGAGTTCGGTTAAGTCTGACACAAGGCTGTATCAAAGAAACATTAACCAGCTTCCCTACTGGTGACTCCTGACGTTCAAGGAACATTCACCCCCACACTACATACCCTTTATAAGTGAAAAGTAAGATTTCTTTTTTTTTTTAAGTAATTAGTTGCTTTTAGAATAAATAACACATTTAATTTACACTTTTGTATTGTCCTAGCATCATCCTCGCACTCCCACCAAAAATCTAATCAGTTACCACAAAGTAATGTTTTATCATCCCAGGGATGACATTAATTTCTAGTCCTGTTCAAAGTCTCAAGACAAATATGATTTCAAAATTTCAAATATTATTATGGATTATTCATAATGGCATGTGTAAGTCCCAGTATAAATTGTTATAAATAATTATTGACCAATTTTTAATCAGCAAAAAGAGAAGCCCAAATACAGGTGGGGGATGTTAAAATCAAGCAGGTACGAAAATTTAAATACCTGGGAAGTGTTTTAACAGAGGACAGGAAGGGCGACACAGAGAACCAAAGGCGAATTGGCATGGCGAAGGATGCGTTCCAGAAGCTCAGTAAAGTATTAAGACACAGGAAAATTTCACTAGAAACAAAAAAAGTACTGGATTGCTATGTGATGTCAGTTCTTCAATATGGCAGTGAATGTTGGACAATATCAACAAAGATGAAGAGAAAACTTGAAGCAGCTGAAATGTGGAAGGATGCTGCAGATATTGTGGATCGAGCATGTGAGCAATGACGAGGTGTTGGAAAGATTGGAAACGAAAAGGAAATTAATATTGACCATCTGAAGTTCCTGGGACATGCAATGAGGAAGGAGAGCTTGGAGAATCTGATACTAACAGGCCAGATAGAAAGAAAAAGAGAAAGCAATAGGGGAAAACTGGATGACATATCTGAAGGGCCTAAGCAGGTGGATGATGGAGTGGGGGCTGCGAGACATTACAGGAGAAAGCATGCTAAGAGCCACCAGAGATAAGAAGACATGGAAGGCCATGATCGCCTACGTCCTGAAAGGACGAGACTCATAGAAGAAGAATAGGATTTTCAAATTGGAGGAGACAGTTATCAATAATAAGTGTTCTGACTTTGAATGTGTAGTTATCTCCCTTTAATCTACTCTCTGGACCTTTGTTGCTATAGGACTACTTGCAACTTTTTTTTTTACCGGGACTTCCCTTTTGTGAGATGTAAGCAAATTTTCATTCTGAAAATCAAGCCAGAAGAAAAAGTTTGGGACCTACTGTTCTGGACTGAATTCAATATTTAAGTAGGCACAAAAGACAACATTTAAAAGTAATAAATATATAATTTTAGGTAGTTATAATACAAGGGTCATTCAATAAATAAGGTGAATTTTTTGGTAGAAGGACTTCTACTCGTATAATATAATAATAAATATATAAATTTATTTTATTCATAGAGATAGATATCTATATAAGCGCTTTCAAATAAGTACCGTGCATATATAATATATAAATAATATATGTAACAAATTGCATATATATATATATATATATATATATATTTCACATAAATTTATTTTTAAATATTTTTTGAATTGCTATCCCCATGTAAGCAAAATAAATCTAGAATGAAAAGTAATATTTAACACACTTGAAATCACTTGAGTGTGGTACTAACCATAGTTATTTTTCATGGTACATCTTGAACTTTCAAATGCAGAGGAGGTTCTATTGTTCCAATTAAATTAATTATGAAGTACCAAATAATTCATCTACTATGTACAGAGTTGTGAATTGATTAAAAGATTTTTGCATTTTTAATTTCAATGTATTATTTGCACAAGATTCAAAAAGGAAGAAAGACACGTGTGTCATCTGTTAAATCAGACCTTGTCGGCTGTTTAGGTACCTCTACTCATTTTTGATACCTAAATTTAAATTGAAGTTTTAAAGATAAAAAATTTTTCTTAAAGCTTTAATCTTAGCTTTACTAGAAAGCCAAGAGATTAAATTTACTAATTCCAGTAAGCAAAATACTCTGGTTTATTTCAAACCAAAATTATATTGATTGAAATCTAAATGTTTTTTGATTTAAAAAAAAAAAAAAAAAAAAAAAAAATTAAATTTGTTTTGCATTTTTCATCGATCAACACATTTAGTAAACAGAAACTAATTCTTGGTTTTAACAAATTTTGCAAAAATATAATATACCTTGCTGAAACTTTATTTTATTCAAATTAGCTAATTTAAACTTACCTTAATCTGATTTAAAACAAATATAATTTGCTTACTGTCTGAAATGTACTATAAAACTATTTTTTAATTTTAGTAGCCTTGTTATAAGGAGTCTATCATCATGTTATCAGAGGCGATAATTGACATGACAGACAGAAGCTGTCAAAAAATACTAAGTATGGAAGACAAATTTGATATAATTTTATGTTAGCTTAATCATGTGCTTTGTTTATAGCCTTACGTTTAAAGATGTTTTATGAAAAATAAAAATTAAAATAATATAAAACTTTTAAAATAATTTTACAATTTAATAACAATGAAATTATAACGACGGGTAACTCAATAATTTATGAAATGTGATGGAATTTATTTTTATTTTTTGATATTTATTTTCATATTCTTTATTAGGTACCGTCACAAATTGTGAATTTCACAATTTTTTTTTTTTTTAAACAAAATTAGGAAACTAGAAATTAAAAGATAAGACTTGCTTTAAATTTTTGATAAATTTTAAACAGTTGGATGTGCGTTTTTGTGCATTGGATATCGGCTCAGAACGAGAAATCGGGGATCCGAGTTCAAATTCCAGCTGAATTCATTGCATTCACTTACGCGTAAATACCCTTGGGAAAGGTATTAATTCATCTATTCCTTCCAGTTATGGGTTAAATAACAGGACAGATTGGGTTCTATAGCCTTGGTCGGCAACCAGTCTACCACAGAAAGCAATGGCCACCTACTGTGGGATAATCTTCTGCCCAGTTAGTCATGTCTCTTTCGAGACATGATCGCCCAAGTGTGTATCACATATGGCACTTAACTGACTGATTAAACAGTTGATTGATATAAATGAATTTTGAAAGTTAAAAGTATTCAAAATGCTACCGATTTAGCATTAAATGAGGCTTTGGGGTTTAAATTTTAAAACCATCTCAATTTTTTTTTAAAATTAAAGTGAGAGTTTTATTGTTGAAGTTTTAATTGTAAAACATTCCTGGGTATGACAGTAAACTACATCTGGCAGCAAGGCCTTCAATTGAGCAATTAGAGGTTTTGAGAAGTGTGAAACAATCTCTTAATTGCTGTTGTTCCCAGGCTTAACCTGACCTGGGGGTGATAGCACCTGTTAGGGTGCCCCAAGCTCTAGGTAAAAAGTGAAAACAGAAACGAAACACTATGAAAGTATAAAAAATAAAATTTGTTCAAAATATTTAGATTTCAGCATTAAATAACTTTAAGAGGTTGATATGCTGCTAAACAAAATTAACTAAATTAATTGAAAAATATCTAACACTAAAATCATTAAGCTACATTTAGAGTATTTTAACCTTACTAATTTATTTAGATTGATCAATTTTTTTAATACTAGCAGTATAGCCTGGCATTGCTCGGGTGTAATGAAAGCTTTAAAACTAATCCATGGTCCTGGAGCTCAGACTCTTTGGACGCTGGCACAAAAGACTAAAAAGTTTCCAGTTCAAGCGAAACTGTAGATTGAAAGAAAAATGAATGGATGTAAGTCAAATTTTGATTTCCTGGTATCAATTTATATATATATATATATATATTATCAATTTTCTGCACTATTGTAAGAACTGCAACCCAGAAACTTCTGAATATCGTTGCTTATATCTTTGTCTATGAGTGTATCAAATTTGATTAAAATCGGACCACTCCTTCTATAACCCGATTTTTTCGATTATTGATTTTTGATATTTATTGGGGGTACCTTGATACAGAACCTAGCCAAGAACACTCGCAGACGCTTATAGTACAACTGTGTAAATTTTCAAGAAAATCGGTTCAGCCGTTTCAGTGTCTATAGGTAATGGATACACACACACACACACACACAGACAAAGTTCCATTTATAAATAAGTTTAGATTAAGATGATACATGAGAAATTAAGTTTGGTACAAGGTTATGTGAGGCAGTGCAATATTTTGTTCTAAGTTACTGCCCTCTGTTATGAAAAGATGAATGTCATCTAAAGAGGCCAGGATTTGCTTACTTGATGTCTGAGATAAAAAAAAATAAAAAAAAAATCTGTCTAAATTTAAATGTCACCAAAGTCACTTCAAGTTTTCCTTAACTATCTAACATTACAGAATTACCACCAGAAGCTCACCTGACCGACCTCAGCAAATGCCACAGACTGGAAATTTGATCCAAATTTCACATTTGGATAATTCACTGGAATTTGATCTCTGGCCTCCTGATATGAGTGGGCATTTTTCCTCACTTAAATAATAAACACAACTCTTCCTCAGGAAAATGTTTTTTTTTTCTCACTTGATCTTCAGTTTTTCTATAGTAATGTCATTTCTAGTTTGTATTTCTATAGTAAAGTCACTTTGCTGTGCCTTTCTACAGTAAAATCATTTATAATTTACAGAAAATCCCATGAAACCTATTGCTATAAAAAATCACTTGTAATGGGGAAATTTATTGGCAGTCTGTTTCTATTGTAGATGTTTGAAGCAAATGTTAATTTTAAAATGTGAGAAAAAAAGATTTATACTCAATACGGTACAATTTCATTATTGACTTAATATTTATTAAACTTTTTCTTTTTAAATGCATCTTAGAATTAATTTTTAATTCTGCTTGTGTTAACATTTATCATTTTGTACAGCAAAAGTATTCACATACAAACAGTTTATCCTGCCACTGAATGTGACTCTAATCCTTGAACAATAGTGTGTTTGAGTTTCATAAAAGTGTTGTCATATCCTGCTATGGCAACAGAAAGCAACTTAAGAAATGAAAATTAACAGTGAGGTTAATGTAATTTAGAGGCCTTGAAAAGGAAGGCATAAGAAAGGAAAGAAATATTAATAATGAAATTTTTGTTTAAATTTTTTTTTTTTTTTTTGTTGAACGCAGGTGCAACTTCATGGTTAGAGAATCAAACCAACAGAAAAGACTTGACTGATTTTTTTTCCTTTACCTGAAATGATTCCATTTATGTTGTAGGAAATATGGATGTGCATCTATTCCTTTATTTTAATCATGTTTTGGCTGATGCATTTACTAGCCTTCTTCAGGGATATATTACATTTGAATAGTATTATTTATTGAATGTAAATTTCTTATTTTTTATAGTGAATGTATTAATTTTATTTGAAAACTCTCAGGGAGCCTTAAAAAATCAAGACTGTTTGTGCGGGGATGTCATTTTTGGTCTCTATACTATTTGAAAGAGTCCAATATTGCTACGTACATGAGGGAATCTTCATTGGTATGCTTCTTTCATAATCACGTTTAATGATTATTGGGTACAAATGTGACCTTGTGTGAAATGAAGCTAAGTTTATTAAATTTCTCCTACTGTAATTGAATGGTTGATAAACATCGCAGCAGTTCAATTTGATATTGCATTACATAATAAAAATGTCTGTCATAGTGTTCTGCTTAACAAGCTTATTTCACAGACCAATTCACTTATGTAGAGAGTTTGATACTCTAAATTTGTGCCCTTGTGCCATATTAACCCTTTGTTGCAAATGGGTAACAATTGTAACCCATAGGCAACAAAGGGTAAAGCTAAGGAACCTGTTGTTTGGCAAAGGTAATTTTTTTTTCCATCTGTGTTGTATTTCTCACTTGTATCAGTGATTGATATTCGAGTTCCAAGTAAAAGCCAAACTTTTGAACGAAAGCTCACCACTTGGAAAACTGGCTCAACACAATCTTTTTTTCACTTGTACTAATCTAAGCTCAGTAAATATGATGTGGCACTTATTTCTACACTAGGTTTGTTTAACAATGTTATGCAAAAAACAAAATTTTTCACAGTTCAACGAAATAAAATCAATCGTCACTAATATAAATAAATTTTATTACTACTCTCACCTGTGATAATATATTTTAAAAATTACTTGGACTAATATCCTCATCTTGATTGTTTTAATCATTTCATTTCAGCTAAGGCATTCTTTGAACATTTTAGTTTGTTTGAGAGTCACAGCTGAAGTTTTTTTTTCTGTAAATTATTCAGATTAATATCCTCGTGTTGTTAAGACATTTTTTGTATTATCTCAAGCTCTGAGAGTAATTATTTTATTTTCAACAATTATCTTTATTTTTGTTGTTTAAACCCAACATTTCAAACTAATATTTTCTTCAGCCTTCTTTAATTAATAAAAAATTTGATAATTTTTAAGAAATTCTGTTTTCTTCTTCATGTCCTCCTCTTCGTCTCTTGAGCATTACAGTCTAATCCAGCGGTTTCCAAACGGTGCAGCATGCCTATAGATGTGGTGGAAGACAATAGCAGGTGAGGCAGAATGATTGAAAGACAAAAATTTAGAAACATTCAAAAAATTCACATACCAAAAACAAATAAGATTTCAAAATTTCAAATATTATTATGGATTATTTGTAATGGCATACATGAGTCCCAGTATAAATTATGAATAATTATTGACCGATTTTATCATTGTGATATTTTTGCATTATATCAAGTATTAAGAAAATAGTAGCTAGGGTCTGCAAATTGAAGGAGAGAGTTATCAATGATGATGTTCTGATTTTGAATCTGCAGTTATCTCCCTTTAACCATCTCCGTTTTTTTTTCTTTGTAAATGTACTTTTTATCACATAAAATTTGGTGAGGCACAAGTAAATTTTAATTTAAAAAACATGGCCCAGAGGAAAAAAGTTTGGAAACCACTGGTTTAACAGAATCACAAGACTGAGTATTGAGATCCTGAGATATATTTAGTATAATTAACCATTTGTGACTGGGATTTTTTTTTTCTTTTCCTTTCTGAGATTCCTACATACAATGTCATGTTGGACATAAAAATTGCTTCTTGCAAAAATATGGACAAAAATGGTAAAATTAATTTGGTGGAATCTCTGAGATGAGAATTTATTATTATTATTATTATTATTTCCATTCAGACTGTTGTTGATCTGAGCAAACTTCAGGGAATTTTAAACTGAACCCCTTATTTAATCTATGGGGATAAATCGTTCTTATTCTGCTGATGGTGTCTAGGAATTTCTTTTTTTTTTTGGTACTGCTCACTTATTCCTCACTATGTTTTACACTGAATCTGAGCCTGTACTATCCAACCCAGGGATTGAACTCACAATTTAGAAGAATTTGGTAGTAATTGTTATATGTTTCTTACAATCATAAATTATTGAAAGTGGGGGGGGGGCAACCCTCCTTTTTATTTTTAAATATGCATCCTAATTGTAAAAAAAAATGTTTTTGTTCTAAATTAGTAATCCCCCAAAAATGTAGACTCTTGACCCCCCAAGCATGTACAGAAAAAAATAAAAAAGATAATATAATTTATTACTTTTCAGTTACATTTTTCTTTTCTAGTTTAGTTAATAGATGAGCATTGACATTTGCAATGTCAATACTCATTAACCACTTGACTCTAGTTCATTCACCACCCCGTATATCCTTTCTTTTCTCTCCACCTTTACAACTGTCATCACACCTGTATTCCCATCCTTCTCTTGCTCCTTTCTAACTGGTTCGTCTTTCTCTTCACTCTCTTCTACTTAATCTTTTTACTCTTATGTAGCCTCCTGCGCATCAGTCTTTCTACATCACCCTGTATATCCTTTTTTTCTCTCCACCTCTGCAACTGTCATCACACCTGTATTCACATCCTTCTCTTGCTCCTTTCTAACTGGTTCGTCTTTCTCTTCACTCTCTTCTACTTAATCTTTTTGCTCTTATGTAGCCCCCTGCACATTAGTGGCATTACTGCCTTCGCTCGGAGTGATACGATTAAAAAAAGAAGATATGCTTAATAATAAACTGCATGAAGAATACAAGTAATAATTAACATTAAAACTAAATTAATGAACCTTTTTATCAAATTCATTGACATCGTTAATCGGCAAAGATGTGTTTGTTTAGTAGTAACAAGGGCATCAATATTTGGTTGGAAATTGCTGAGTTTTAGTCATAAGTAACTATGCTCTTCCCGGTTCAGTCTGTTCCCCTGCGTAATTACAATTGCATTTGTGTGACTAAAAGTAGCTTCAACCATGTCTAAACTTTGGAATGCAAGTAAAAATGGCTCGACTGCTGCACTAAGTTTGTGGTATTTATTAGTATTATTTACATTACTCCAATAGTCACTAAAGTTTTTTTTTTTTTTACTTTGGATTTAACTTTGAGCTTCACATAATTATCAGGGAGTTCGTCTTGTTAGTGGGATTCAGTGCCTTTGTTCTCAAATCAAATAGTATCCAGCTAGGTAGGGGCATTTAATGAAGGCTCTCAAATTGTATGTAAAATCTTCCCTTAATTTTTCCAGTGTTTCATCTAGGTGATAACATGAAGGATGTGCATTGTGGTGCAGTGGATATCGACTCAAAACGAAAAATTGGAGAGCCGAGTTCAAATTCCAGTTGGATTCGTTGCATTCACTTACACACAAACACCCTTAGGAAAGGTATTAATCTGTCTCTTCCCTCTAGTTATGGGTTAAATAACAGGACATATTGGGTTCTATAGCCTTGGCTGGCAACCTACTGCGGGATAATCTTTTGCCCAGTCAGTCATGTCTCTTTCAAGACATGATCGCCCAAGCATGTATCATGTATGGCACTTAACTGACTGATAGTATGAAACTTATTTAACTTATGTGACTTCTAGTTTCTGATATAGAATATTTAATCCACTCCCAAGCATTTATTACCCTCCCCCCACTACTACCACCACCACCACCAGGTGTCAATATCAACCAGTTTAAGGACTTTTGTTCTAAATCAATTTTCTTATTAATTCTGACATTAGTCTTTTGTCAACATGAAAATTTGTTAGTCTTGAAGATTTCTCTTTAAAAATCGAACTTGAAGTATAAGGATATTTGTGATTATTTCCATCTCTGAATTGGAGAGCTGAGTTCCAATTCCTGTTGGGTTCATAATATTTACTTACCTTGGAAAAAGGTATGAATCTACCTCTCCCCTCTCAGCTATAGGTTAATTAGTAAGACTTGTATCATTAAATCACTTTTTTAATAAGAAAATTCTTTGTCTATTTTTCTGAGAAGAGGGAGTATTTACATCATTCGGACTATTGTCCTCATCTTTGTCGGGTTAAAGGGATTTAACTCATGACTACCAGAAGCGGCTTCACACAAGGAATGATAATGATACACTCCAGAGATTGTAATAAAGGGTTCGGTTCAAAATTTCTAGCATCTGAAGAAGGCTGGAGTGTACACTGGCCGAAACATAAAAATGGCAACAAAGATGAGGACAATAGTTTGAATAGTGTAAGAAGATTCTTACAATGTAAAAATATTTTCCAGCTTAAACTAACCTGCAAAGAGTTGATGATCTGTAAAAAGTAAATCAATCAAATCTTTCCACACCAGTAATGATGGTTGACCACAGGAGATTAGGTTTCTTTTTAAGGAATCTTTGTAACTCTTCAATGGGGGCTCTTTTTCTCTGATGGCTTGGTACTAGTCTTCCATTCTTCCCATGAGGCCTGCCTCTAGCCACCACATTTTCTTATGCCTGTGACTCTAGCTGATTTGAGAACCCACTGATAGAAAACTACCAAAGCCTCTTATTTCATTCAACAGAGCTGCTTTCATCTTTTAAAAACACTACCCAAAGAATACAATTGAGAAGAAAAAGGATCTTCTAGTTTTGTTTTGTAGCTGAGACTATACAAATTACTCACAAGCATAAGTGGCCAAATTTAGTGCCCAGAAAACCATCGGGAAGAGAAAACTAAACACTGGGATAACCCACCACCAGAAAAACGTAACTTTTTTTATAACCAGATAGAAGTAATTTATTAGGAATTAAAACATTAATTAGTGAATATTGTTTTTCAGATAATGCTTTTTCAAATGCCTTATGTAAAATACGAACTGTTTTGTTTTTAATGAGTAAATCACAAATGATTTTTTATAAAAATATTTCAGAATTTTCATTTACTAAAATAATTTACGAAAATAATTAAAATCAAAAACTTTCATCTTGTTTTGCATTTTTCAATTTATTAAAAAATAATCAAAAACAAGTGTTTTATTGAATTATTTTTTATATGTCAATTAAAAAATAAATTTAAGAAAATAATTAAAGATAAAAAAAACTGGTTCATATTTTACATAATGCCTTTTCAAATGCGTTTTATGAAGAAAAATATTCATTAATTAACGTTTTAATCCTTAATATATTTTTATTTGGTTATAAAAATCATTGCCTACAAAATTCACTCATACAATTGAGAGACAAAGGAACCACAAAAGATCTGTATATAACATGGAGGCTTGTGTTCTTGTTAAGTTTTGATAATAATTAATTCCAAAGAATATTTTGTCTGAAATTGAGTTATTGTTGTTGTTCAAAAATCTCTTATTTTTGTTGCTGATATAATCACTGTGTTCTTTGGCCTTCCTGCATTAGTCATTGACATTAGGACACAAATTATTCAAAGATTCTCATTAAGTTTCAGTCCTTTCACCTTTCTCAGGTGTAGATTTTAGTTTATGACATTTTAATTTCATAAAAAATAATTTTTATGGTTCGGTTTTGTGCATTTTAACAATTGTATTTTTGATCCATTTTTGCTTAAAACTTGGATAAAAATGGCTTCCATCTGAAAGAGAAAAGCTTTTGAAATCAATATATAAACCTTGTCAGGAAAAAAAAAGAAGTATTTTTATTCAACCAAACAATTAATTTGCATTTAATATCAATTAGGCATTAAGTCTTGGAGAAGCAAACCAAATAAATGTATATAATTATTTTTTTTTATTCTCAATATAAGCTAGAAACCATGCAGAGTGTGTACCTCTGGCAGTGCCATTGTTCCTAAGAACTTAATGAAACTCAGTTTATAGCTAGACATAAGGCAGGTGAGTTAAGTTTTATTTTTTCATATATTAATAGCCTGAAATACAGGGTGCAATGGAAAAATTTCAACATATATTTACCAATATTACACAAAAATATCTTAAAATACTAAAGTAAATTTATTCAATAAAATCACCTTCAACCACGGCCTCCAGATGACTTTGGAATCTCCTGCAACTCTTCTGGGTGGTCTCCTTGCTTAAGTTGGAGAATGTTGCCATAATCCTTACCTTCAGTTCATCTTTGGTGTTACAAGGAGTTTTGTTGGTCTTTCACTCAACTGCACCCCACATATAATAATCAAGGGGGTTGCAGTCTGAGGAGTTAGGTGGCCAAATGTAAAGAGTGATGTCATCACAGAAATCCTGTTGCCAGACACAGGATCTTTCAGCAGCCACCCTCTTGACCCAGGGCAGCACTACCTCCACTTGATGCGTTGAGTCTGAGGCCCTGTGGGAAGATGAATATAGGCATAACGTTGCCATCACTAGTGACAACTCCATGATTTTGGCTGGATATTTGGGTTTCATGATTCTCGGTGTATTTTTTGGGGACAAGACATCCTTTGCACTGTCTTCAAGGTTGACACCCAAGCACTCTGAAATGTTTTTTATTAGAACTTCTGGCACGAATGCCAAGCAGTACAGTATATGATTTCCAACTTTCTGGCATAGTGAATTGTGTTATGGTGCTCTTTTTCTCACAGTGGGTGTCCAACTGACCCTACTATACTGTGCAATGCACAAAATTAAAAATATAAAATGTTTACAACTTACTCATCGCACCCTGTATACAAAAAAAAAATTTTCTAGATCTGTTTCAGCACTTAAGTTCTTGTTTGGTCGATTGGCTTAACCCTTCCACAAAATGTCATTGAAAACGTGAATATATAATGTGAAATGATTTGTTTGAACATTATTTTTGATCAATACTTGTATTTAAGTAAATAAATATATAATACTGTTTGATTATAAACAGATTATTTCTACCGGCCTGATTATTTACGATAAACAGAATACCTAGTTACATACGAGTATCGATCAAAAATAATGTTCACACAAGTCATTTCAAATTGTTGGTCGTTTATAACCAGTTTCGTTAATTTCCGTAATATATGTCTAACTTCATCGGTAAAAAAAAGAATTAACAGCAAAGATCTTTTCTCGTCCTTTTTATCGAGACTAGGAAATCACTTTCCAGCCAAATGTATATTTGCATGTTTACTCAGATATTTAGTAAGATGAGTTGAAAAAATTAAAACTAGGGACAGACCTGTCAAGATATCTGCATAGTTTTTTATTTTTTGTTGAATTTAAACCTGCAATTTTTTACCAAAAAGTATTCCACCTGAGATACTAAAATATTTAAAGAAACAACTAGTTTCAGGTAATTTTTTTGTTTTATTAAATATTAAAGATGTAAGTTATATTAGAAAAATCTTCAAACCCCCAAGACTAATTAGAGGAAAAGAAGTTGAAGCTCTCCTTTGCCTCCAGTTATCAAGCCAGATATTTCTGTCGGTGACAAGTTTCAGTAGGTAAGAAATAATGCTTGAAAAGAAGACATTTTACATATGAGCCGCGTATATGCAACATCTGATGTCATGAGTAGAAGTTATTAAACAAAAATATCAAACATTTTATGGTAAGTTGAAAAGTAAAAAAAAACGAAAACAAAACAAACCATTAATTATCGTTATATTTTAGTACCAAATACATAATAATCACGTATACAAAATTCCCCCTCCCCCATTTCCTTGCTTTATCTTAGTCATTTATTTAATAAAACAAAAAAAATTAGATTTAATTTTTAACAGTCAGTCGAACTCATTCACTTTCTTGGTAAAGGTATGAATCTATCTCTTCTCCCCCACCAGCTATGGGTAAAATAGCAAGACACAGTTCTATATCCTTGAGGTAAAACTGAATTAAAAACCAGCCTGGTGAGGGTTGGGCTATCTTGGCCAACACACACCACTTTTACTGCAGTTGCAGTGTCCTTATGCCTCTGAGGAGTCACAGGACTCGTGATTATTTATTAACATTACTTCCATTTATGAAGCCTCTCATTGGCAAGAGCTTCATTCTTAATTTCAAATAAAGTCATTTTCTGTTGCCATAGCAGGCCGTGATAACACAACCATGATAATTCAGACAATAACAATTCAGTCAAAGAGAGCAGACTGCTAAAAGTTAAGCATGAATTGTCAAGAACAAGAATTAAGGCAAATGATGTTTTATTTAAATTTATTTGAGGTTGGTGGTGAAAAAAATTACAGTACAACCCACTTTCCAAAATTAGGATTTTTTTTTTTTTTAAAGAAGGGTTTCTTGTTCTGTTTGGGAACGTTCCAACAATGTCGCTATACAAATAATCCAATAAGAAAATGGAGCAAGCAAGTCAATATTTATGAGTTGTGTTTCAATACACACACAATAAAAGAAATGATTCAAGTTCCCATTAAATTTTCCCCGTATCAGGGCATGGGTGGCGGAGATAAGCTTTCAGTCCACTTATCTACCAACTGTTACAAAAAAAAAGGACAGGATTGTGTTGCACCAATTTTCCAAGTTGGGGAGGGTCTTCTTGCCGTGATTTGAAATCCTACTTTTTTTGCAGGGCATAAAATTAAGTAGTAGGTACGGCTAAAAATATTTTGGCTGTCAAGTAGACTTCAATTTGACTATGAAAAAGGAAATATTTATACACAGACTTCCTTGTCAAAAGTTTTTTTTTATCAAAATAATAAAGGGATGTTTTAGTAAAAAAAAGACCTTTCTCCCTTTCAGAACAGATTAAATGTTTCAGATTGAAATCTTAAAACATTCTCATTAAATTACACTAAATTTAAAAAAAGAAAATTGTAGTTTAAAACCCTTTTATTTTTACACAAGGAAAATTAAAATTCAATTTATAAAGTGTTTTCAAATAGCTTTACATATTTTAAGATAATCAAATCCTTCATAACAAATTTCTCTCTCTCTCTCGTGTAGGTAATGGATAATTGTGGCCCACTTTATTCCCCCCCGTCTACTTTTAAAATGTATTTTAACATTTATGTTGGTTTTCCTCATAGCTGACAATTATTTGAATTGTTGACGAGATGCTTTAATTTCATTGGCAGCTAGATTAATTTCCTGTTAGAAATATAAAATAAAAACTAAATTATGTTAACACTCAAAAATGTGTACGTAGACAGCTGAAGAATAGATCAACCATAATGTATTAAAAAAGAAAAAAAAAATTCAATTCATCATTGAGAACGGTCCAGAAACTATTTTTTTTAAAAACTCAAGTGGAGGAAGAAAAAAAAAAGTTTTCAGATGGCAGTTTAAGTAACAGGTATTTTTGGTGAAAGAGTTTAAATTCTTGACTTTGTTTTTTCTGATTATGGAATTTTTGATAGTGATTCAAGATATCTGATTAATAGTAGTGTTATGGTTAACAAGCATGTCTCAAAGATCAGTTTGCAACTATGCTAAGTTTTATCGCCAAGCCTTCTGACTTCATAGCAATACTTTACTGTAGAGTAAGGATTATCAAATGGATTTAATCCTTACTGGATGCTTCTTTCATGTGACCTTGTCTCAGAACAATTAAATATTTTCATTGCTTAAGAAAAGAAAGTTCCTTTTTTTTTTAAATGTTTTATAATCATCCACCCTAATTTAAAAATGTATTTTTTACAATTACTACTTTCAATGCTGCATTGTTGCCTGTCTGTACTGGCTTCTTTTTTTTGCGGGGAGGGATAGGAAATTTTTATTTAGTGGCAAGAAATTATTATTTAAAAAAGAAAAACAAAAAAAAACGTCACTGACCGCAATTTCTCAAGGGTGCCAGTATCTTGGCTTTCATTGCATAATCTACAGTACTGATTAAGCTAAATGAAATCCCCAATGCACATTAAAAAAAAATTATAGTTGTACTTTCAAAGTTGGTTTGGAAATAATTGATAACAAATGCTAAGAATTAGCATTTCATTGTGCTTTATATATATATATATATATATATAAACATGTGGTGAATCCAAAGGAGTATCCTGTAAATAAAGTGGTAGGATAACTCTCTAGGAGAGCTCTAAATATATATGTATATAAATACATATAGAGCAAATATATGTAAAAAATAAGACAGACACGTTATTCCATGGTTAAGCGGAAATATAGGCCTATTTCAGGTGAACCTTCATGTACAATAAAGACGGAAGCTGATGAAAGTTCACCTGAAATAGGCCTATATTTCTGCTTAACCATGGAATAACGTGTCTTATTTTTTACATTATATATATATATATATATATATATATATATATATATACACACACACTCACTCACTCGTTGACAGCGGGCAATATCATTTTAATAAAGAAGTACTTAGCACTTCTGATACTGTAGCTGTATTAGTGGCAACAATGGAGAAACTTTTTAATAAACACGTCAAGTAAGATTGTTAAAAACAAACTTAAATACTGATTTACTTTCCTTGATAATCCCATCTCCTCAAATATTTAGAATGGGATCAAAAGGTTGTAAATGGTCAAGAACAGTTATTTCAGTTTTAGGATAGACAACTATTTACACTGTTTGGACTGTTGTCCTCTGTTTGCAAAATTTCGGCCATTGTACGCTCAAACCTTCTTCAGGTCATACACGGAATTTTGAATTGAAACATTTTGTCCAATGTATATCACCTGAAGAAGGTCAGCATGTACAATGGTTGAAACGTTGTGAATATGAGCCCAATAGTCTGTACAATGTAAATAGTTATAATCTCAGAAATATAGACAAACTTACACATCAAAATCTTGTGAAAGAAGTTCAATTAAAACACAAGAGAGAGAAAAAGAAAAAATATTCTTTACTTATCAAATAAGAAATTATATACTTTGCTGTTCAGACCAGCATTCTCATCTTGATTATACACATTTTGGCTGAGTATCCTCTGGTATGTGTCACTATGTTTAGTAACTGTCTTTAAATAAAGGGTTTGGTTAAACATTCTATCTAGGAGATAGATTGCATGGAACTGACAATGGCTGGTCCAAATAGCAAATGACATAATTCCTCACGGGGGGAAAAAGTACCCCGACCCACAAAGCAAACCCAAGCATAAAATATGCATCCTCTATATGATCCTTCTCCTGTTTTCATTCGTAATTGTTGACCCAACGAAAGCTGGTACTTGTTACATGTGACTATTCAAAAGACAGTGACGGCCCAACTCTGTAGGAGTTTGTCGAAATCGGGGAGTATGGGAGCTTCAGAGAAGAAGAAAAAAACATCCAAATTTAAAGAAGAAAGAACATACGACTTTACTACAATTGGCTGTCAACCTGGTTTGAGTTGTGTCTTGGTAGGGGAGGTAGAGGACTGGTGTCGACAGCATCTGCAGGAATTTCAGATTTGCATTTCCTGCTATACCAGTCTTATGACAAATATACGAACTTGAGACCAATTCCGAGGAAAATGAACCAAGTGTGTCGCACCAGCCTTTCAAAGTAGAAAACATACAACTACTTCAGTTACAAGGTAAATTTTTTTTTTTGTTCTCTCTCCATTCAAAATAAGGCATCACACTAGTTAATTTAATCTTGAGACATGTTTATTAATCATTTTATTTTTCAAGATGGAATCATCTTTGTTCTTGCTAGAACATTTTGACTGGTGAGTTCTTGGGGCTTCCTCAAGAGTATATAGCATCAGGGGAGGAGAAATCTTTGGATGTTAGTTTATATTTGTACTCCTCCCCAACAAAAACCTCACAATTTGCTGTTGGAAACTGAATTTTCTCCAGAAACATTTGAACGCACTTAACGAGGTTAAAAATGTGGCGGCCAAGTTCGGAAGCAACTCCTAAAAATCACTTCACAGTGTTGAAGAATAGATTCGTATATATATTATGCTTAAAGCAACAAAAATAAACTTAGGTAACTTTTCTTTTTACTGTTAGCTTTTCCTTTTTGTTTTTAACTGCTGCATTTCCGCTAACAATCGGTTAGTCTGCTCATACATTGTAATTTTTCTACGTAATCAATAAATAAAAAAAAAAAACAAAGACTAGTAAGTCCAAAGCTAGGAGCTTTGAGGATGCCATATCCAAATGTCTAGAAACTCTTAAACTGGATGTTGAACAATTCACCATCTGATATTAGAAGAATTTTCAAAATGCTTTCTGTTTATTTAATGATCAGTAAAAAAAAAAAAAAAAAAAAAATGCTCCAAATTTGCAAACCACATCATTGAGTTATTTTCACTAATGCGTGTTCCAGCTCCAAGAAACAGATGAACAACTGTAGATAATGAATTCTTGATTAGGCTTTTCAATTGTACTGAAAAATTATATTTGGATTTACATCATTCCAAATCTTCCATTTACAAATCATTTACTTGCTATTTACTAACTAGTTAAGCATAGTTTTGGCACTGTGCTCCCCAAAAGTCATTATTTTCATATGGCAAAAAGTTACATGTAAGAAGAGCCTGTTTTGCCTTCAGAATACTGGTGCTTCGACCAGTCTCACCAAAACTGAGTTAATCTGCATTTAGGAAATTGCAACAACTATAAATTGTTGCTTTTCAGCTCCTGTATAAATCTCAAATAGGCAAGAAGACATTTTTTTTTTTTCAACTTTTCAGTCAGTCAGTCAATTATGTGCCACACGTGATACACACTTGGGTGATCATGTCTTGAAAGAGACATGACTGACTAGACAGAAGATTATCCCGACAGTAAGTTGCCATTACTTTCTGAAGTAGACTGGTTGCCAACCAAGGCTATAGAACCCAATCTGTCCTGTTAATTGATTTATAGTTAGAGGGGGAAGAGATGTATTATATTAAGTAGTAATAAGTGGGGGATCAGTTCATTACTTCATAACAATAGAAAACAGATCCTCCACATTATGCCCAAGAGAAGTTTTAATTGTTTCCAACTATTATATTCGGTCAGTTAAGGTGCCATACATGATACATGCTTTGAGCGATCATGTCTCAAAAGAGACATGACTGACTGGGCAGAAGATTATCCTGCAGTAGGTTGCCATTACTTTCTGCGATAGACTGGTTGCCGACCAAGGCTATAGAACCCAATCCGTCCTGTTATTTAACCCATAACTGGAGGGAAGAGACGGATTAATACCTTTCCCAAAGTATTTGCATGTAAGTGAATGCAAGGAATTCAAAACTGGAATTCAAGCTCGACTTATCAATTTCTCCTTTCGAGCCGATATCCACCGTACCACGACACACATCAACTTTTAGAAATTCTTTAAGGCCAACACATTTCCAGAAAGAAGTTAGCAAAATTTTGATGTAGTAAAAGAAGTTATATTTGGAAATTTTACTAATTGATTGTTTTAAATGTGCTTTTGACCTGATTTGCTATTTCTGTAATCCTTTGCTACGTCAAAATTTGGCCAAGGGTTCCTTCCGAAAATGTGTTGACCTGAAATGATTCCTTAAGGTTGAGAAAAAAAAAAAAAAAAAAAAAATATGCCTTTTTGCTCATTTAAATTTGTGTTTATGTTCTATAGTATGAAGTCTTTGTTTTATATATGTACAACTGTGTAAATTTTCAAGAAAATTGGTTTAGCCATTTCGGAGTCTATACGTAATGGATAGACACACAGACATACACACACACACACACATACACACACACACACACACACACACACACACACACACACACAGTTCCATTTATAAATAAGTTTAGATTTAGATAGATTTAAAATTTGTGTATTTAGGCAGCAAATTTTCTTTTAAACATGTCAGATTAAATAAATTGCAAACATTGTGTCTGCTTATTTATAATAACATCCGTTCGAGATGTCATAAATGAGCTGTAACGTTGACAGATGTTATTTTCGTTCATTTCTCAAGGTACCCGAGTACTTTCTACTTTCCGAGAGGTTATATTGAAACAGAAAAAATGTAGTCATTTTTAGCAACACAGTTTTCCGGTTACATTTGTTACCATAACTCACACCCCTGAAGAAGATCACAGAAAGAGGTTGAAAGTACTTGGGTACCTTGAGAAATGAATGAAAATAATATGTCAATGTTACAGCTCCTTTCTGATATCTTTTGATTGTAATACACAAAAGATTATCCATGAGTATGAATGGATTTTATTGAAAATAAGCATACATAATGTTTGTAAATTATTTAATCTGATGTGTGTGTGTGTGTGTGTGTGTATATATATATATATATGGCTGAATAATGGATAGTGGCTCAGATTGGAGAAAGGAGTTTGAATTCCAGTCAAGTTCATTACATTTATATTTATTCATGTGCTAATACTCCTGGGAAAGGTGTGAACTCTTCTTCCTATCCCTTTCCTTCCCCACTTTCAGTTATGGGGAAATATAGTCCTAAAGCCTTGGGTAAGCAACCTATCTAGGAGAAGGACAACTTTGAATTCAAAACCTGCAGAGTGTTGTTTGGGGGCATTTGTGCACCAGTTCTCTTTCGGAATGTGTGGTTGGTTCTGCACACACCTTCACAACTGTAATCAAATATGTATAGGAAGTCCAGCTGTTGATTTTAGAACTGAGTTGCTTGACCTCCCCACTACATGTCAAAAACAACAGGAGAGTTCAGTATACATACATACATATATATATAAATTCCAAATAATAAATATATTTAAAAAAACTCATTATGGCAACTATATTAATTAATAAAAATTAAAAAATTAAATTCAAAGATAAAATTATTAAAGTTACTGTAAATACAGCAAAAGCAGGAATGTATTTTATGGTTATAAACTTATTTAAAATGTCCAGGTGTAAAGAAATTTCAATAGAATCATCTGGTTTCATATTGTATCCACAATTATCACCGAGGGAATGATTTTAGGTAATTTGTTCATTTGGTGATTGATCAATCTCCAAAAGTTCATATCAGCTACAGGCCGTTTTAATCTTCCTTCAAATCAAATTTAGTTATAACAAAATACAATTTGTTTTTTTTTTTAAAAAATCATTTTCCCTTCATTTGTGAAGTTTGTTAATTTTCAAATTAACAGAAATTACTTTATATTTTGTTCCAATTTAATAGTTACTTACTGCTGGGAACAACTGTTTCAAATTTGCAGACAAAAAGTATGACAAATGATTTTAGTCTCTCTGAATGTGACTGCCTGATAAATGGGATGCTGCCTTCATTTGTAGCATTGACTTATGATAACATCAGTAATGGTTACAGTTGGATTACCAAATGGAATTGGTGCTTTAAAAATTTAGTAAAATTAATTCCACGCACTATAACCGTGATTTAAAGAATAAGTCATGGATTATAAAATCAACTTTTGTGACCAAGCTGGTACAAATGTTCTGCCACTTTTCAGAATGTAGGTTGTTTTAGCTCTCCACAATTTCCTGTTTTTATTGTCTAAATAATTCTTGCTCCTTTCCGAAAAAATAAAATTCAACTTGGAATCTTGGTTGGCAGCATTTTCATCCTTAATTTCTGTAATTTAGGTGGATATTTTTTTTCTTTAAAAGAAAAAAAAGTTTACAATTTAAAAAAGAAAAAAAAAAAGAAACACAGGAATAGAAACTGTTAGCTAACAAAAAAAAAAAACTGAAACTGGTTTTACTAATCTGTAACATATACAGCCCCAGTATTGAAATACCAATAAGATTTGGTAGAAATTCTATTATATTTTCCATAATCAGAAAAAGCTTTAGTAAAATGAATCCACTTATAGATAAGAGTTCAGTCATGACCAACATCCTTAGATTTTTACCAGTAAGGATAAAAAATAAAATTAAATTTGTAATAAAAAGGTGCAGTTTTTAAAAAAAATTCTATTTTCACTTTTATCTTTTTTTAAAAATCTGTTCATTCATTCATCATCCGAGCATTCTTTCATTATGTCTTAAGGCAGTCACAAGATAACATTTTGGTATTTAGCTGCTCATTGCCGCACTTGATTGCAAGAGAAAATTAATTGCGCACAAAGCTGCACCTAAGGCCGAGTCACACCTATCCCCATAGACAATTGGGGTGTGGTAAAGTTTCCTCACTTCTTGCTGGACGATAGGGTTTTTCGTGACACCAGATCCACTTGCGATTATTCTCTGGATACCGTGGTCTTCGAGATACGTGTTTGGCATCATGTCATGCAGGTTGGCCACAAGGCCATGGCACAGAGCACGGAAGATTTTGCCAAGTCCCATATTGTTCATGTTCAGTCCAAGAACGCTGCCCCTCTGATCAGGCTTGTGTCGTTCGCCTTGCAAGGTGGGGGTGATGACCAGGTCAGTGCTAGGCACTTGGTTAGCTAGGAAGATCAGCCGATCCCAGATTTGGTCGTCAGGAATTTGCATACCTTTAATATATATATATAAAGAAAAAATGTAGACATGCAAATAGATATCTGCTTTTCTATATAAATAACAACAAAAAATAAAAAGAAAGAAAATAGTATAAAAATTACAAAAACTCAGACCCCCAACCATGATCTAAAAAAAGAAACACTTAAGCGGTCAAACATACCAACATTGTAAGAAAAAGGTGAAACCAATAAAAGAAGTCAATATAACAAAAAGAGGTCAACCTAAATGACAAGAATAAACCAACCGAAAAAGCAATTAAGCAGACACCCACTCATGAGTACATTAAAAAAAGCATTGAAAAGTAATCAAACACTTTGCAAAATATCAAATCACACCAAGCTCCATATAATAATAAATAAAAAAAACAGGCACACAGCAGCAAAAAAATCCAGCCCTGATGAGTGAAGACATCATAATGGTATCCTCAAAAAACTTTGAAGTTGGCATGAACCTGCTCAGTTGACAAATCCTTTGCATTAAACATTATATATATATATATATATATATATATATATAAAATTTAATGGAAATCTATGAAACTGGCATACAAAATTTAATGGAAATCTATGAAACTGGCATTAGCCGACATTTAGATAGATGATTTCTCAAGTGATTAAGACCAGTGAAAATAATTATAATGTACTGTATATATATATAAACTTTTCACTCAAATACAAGTATCCTTAAATTAAAAAAATAAATAATGTTAAACAAAAATTCAAATATATACCTATATAAATCAAGAGAGAAATGATAAGCATTCACTTACTGATATTACAAAATTTGCTCTGAGAATCTAAAAAGATTTAGGCCTAGTATCTGTTCTATCAACCACAAGTGGAAAGACTTCATTGAATCCTTAACTAAATCTACTGCTCAGAAAGTTGGTTCCCTTTCTACGGCCAGGAAGTTTTTCTTGTCTGAATCCATCCTGCACATATATAAAATCTACCATCTGTTCATGCATTGAATACTGCTGTCACATCCGGTTGGGTGCCCCTGCTATTCATCTCGGGCTTCATGACAAAATCCAACAGAGAATCTGCAATGTAATCGATCTTGACCTGGTAGCTCAACTCCGCTTACTTTCTCACTGACATAATGTAGTTTCCCTCTGTCTCTTCTAAAAATACTTTCACAGCTTCTGCTTTGATGAGCTTAGCTCTCTGGTGCCCCCTTTGCATGAATTTAGTCGAGCTACTAGACGAGCAGCTAGGTCCCACTTGTTTACTAATCAAACGTAACCGCACATTCTACTCTATCAACTTCTTTTCTCGCACTTCCCGCCTGTGGAATTCCTTTCCGTATACTTGCTTCCCTGACAGCTACAATCTCCAAGAATTTAAATGCAAAGTCAACTGCGATCTATTGTCTTCTTCACTCACATCCTTTCTATGGCACTCCTTGTATCATGTTCTTCTTCCTTTCCACTCTACTCTCATGCATCCCTCCCTTCCACCTGTATTCTCATCCTTTTCTTACTCATTCTCTGACTCCCTGTAGAGAGAAAAAATGTTATGACCCCCTAATGTCAGTGCAATGGAGATGTCTACAATGTGTCCATTCACTCTACTCTCATGCATCTACTCTTCACACCTGTATTCTCATCACCTTCCTCATTCTCTGACTCCCCTGTAGAGAAAAATGTTATGACCCCTAATGTCAGTGCAATGGAGATGTCTACAATGTGTCCATTCCACTCTACTCTCTTCATCTGTACCTGTGGTGTCATCACTTTCTTGCTCATTCTCTGACTCCCTGTAGAAGAAAAATGTTATGACCCTAATGTCAGTGCAAACAGATGTCTACAATGTGTCCATTCCCTCCTCTCATGCAGCCCTCTTCACACCCTGTCTGTTCTCATCCTTTCTTACTCATTCTCTGACTCCCCTGCAGAGAGAAAAATGTTATGACCCCTAATGTCAAGTGCAATGGAGAATGCTCTACAATGTGTCCATTCCACTCTACTCTCATGCAGCTCTCTTCACATATATTCTCCTCCTTTTCACTTACTCATTCTCCGGCTCCCTGTAGGAAAAATGTTATGACCCCCATGTCAGTGCCAAATAGATGTCTACAATGTGTCCATTCCTCTCTCTACTCTCATGCAGCCCTCTTCACACCTGTATTCTCATCCTTTTCTTACTCATTCTCTGACTCCCTACTTGAGAAAAATGTTAGCAACCCCTAATGTCCATTCATAATGGAGATGTCCACCACATGTGTCCATTCCACTCACTCTCATGCAGCTCTCTTCATTTCCTGTATTCTCATCCTTTTCTTACTCATTCTCTGACTCTCCCTGTAGAGAAAAATGTTACTGGCCCCTAGTAACAAATTCTGTGGAGATGTCAATGTCCATTCCACTCTACTCTCCTTGCAGCTCTCTTCACCTGTATTCTCATCCTTTTCACCTCATTCTCTGACTCCCCTGTAGAGAGAAAAATGTTATGACCCTAATGTCAGTGCAATGGAGATGTCTACAATATGTCCATTCCACTCTACTCTATACATCCCTCTTCCCCTTTGTATTCTCATCCTTTTCTTACTCATTCACTGACTCCCTCACTTGAAGAAAAATGTTATGACCCCTAATGTCAGTGCAATGGGAGATGTCTACAATGTGTCCATTCCTCTCTCTCATGCAGCTCTCTTCACACCTGTATTCTCATCCTTTTCTTACTCATTCTCTGACTCCCCTGTAGAGAGAAAAATCACTTGACCCCTAATGTCAGTGCAATGGAGATGTCTGAAATGTGTCCATTCACTCCACTCTCATGCATCCCTCTTCACACCTGTATTCTCATCCTTTTCTTACTCATTCTCTGACTCCCCTGTAGAAGAAAAATGTTATGACCTAATGTCATTCTGTGGAGGTCTCTGTGTGTATGTGTCCATTCCACTCTACTCTCATGCATCCCTCTTCACACCTGTATTCTCATCCTTTTCTTACTCATTCTCTGACTCCTGGCAAAGAGAAAAATGTTATGACCCTAATGTCAGTGCAATGGAGATGTCTACAATGTGTGTCACTCTGCTCTCATCCCCTCTTCACACCTGCCATTACTACATCCTTTTCTTCCCACTCATTCTCTGACTCCCCTGTAGAGAAAAATGTTATGACCCCTAATGTCAGTGCAATGGAGATGTCTACAATGTGTCCATTCCACTCTATCTCATCACAGCCCCTCTTCACACCTGTATTCTCATCCTTTTCTTACTCATTCTCTGACTCCCCTGTAGAGAGAAAAATGTTATGACCCCTAATGTCAGTGCAATGGAGATGTCTCTAATGTGTCCATTCCACTCTACTCTCATGCAGCCCTCTTCACACCTGTATTCTCATCCTTTTCTTGCTCATTCTCTGACTCCCCTGTAGAGAGAAAAATGTTATGACCCTAATGTCAGTGCAATGGAGATGTCCTACAATGTGTCCATTCCACTCTACTCTCATGCATCCCTCTTCACACCTGTATTCTCCATCCTTTTCTTACTCATTCTCTGACTCCCCTGTAGAGAGAAAAATGTTATGACCCTAATGTCAGTGCAATGGAGATGTCTACAATGTGTCCATTCCACTCTACTCTCATGCATCCCTCTTCACACTGTATTCTCATCCTTTTCTTACTCATTCTCTGACTCTCCTGTAGGAAAAAAATATTACTGACCCTAATGTCAGTGCAATGGAGATGTCTACAATGTGTCCCATTTCTACTTGCCTCTCTCCTCAGCCATCCCTCTTCACACCTGTATTCTCATCCTTTTCTTACTCATTCTCTGACTCCCCCTGTAAGAGAAAAATGTTATGACCCCAATATCAGTCTGTGTGATGTCTACAATGTCCATCCCATGTCTTTCTCCTTCAAGGCCTCTTCACACCTGTATTCTCTATTTTCTTACTCATTCTCTGACTCCCTGTAAGAGAGAAAAACCCCTGGTAATGGGGGTGCAATGGAGATGTCTACAATGTGTCCTTTCCACTCTACTCCTCATGCAGCCCTCTTCACACCTGTATTCTCATCCTTTTCTTACTCATTCCTCTGACTTCCCTGTAGAGAAAAAAATGTTACGAGCTTCGTAAAATGATAAAATGATGTCTACAATGTGTCCTTTCCACTCTACTCTCATGCAGCCCTCTTCACACCTGTATTCTCATCCTTTTCTTACTCATTCTCTGACTCCTGTAGAGAGAAAAATGTTATGACCCTATTATTAGTGCAATGGGAGATGTCTACAATGCCATCTTCACACTCTATGTATACATCTATCTGCCTGTATTCTCTTTTCTTACTCATTCTCTGACTCATGAGAGAGAGAGAAAAATGTTATGACCCCTAATGTCAGTACAATGGAATGTCTACAATGCCCATTCCTCACTCTCATGCAGCCCTCTTCACACCCTGTATTCTCATCCTTTTCTTACTCATTCTCTGACTCCCCTGTGAGAGAAAAATATTATGACCCTAATGTCAGTGCAATGGAGATGTCTACAATGTGTCCATTCCACTCTACTCTCTCATGCATCCCTCTTCACACCTGTATTCTCATCCTTTTCTTACTCATTCTCTGACTCCCTGTGAGAGAAAAATATTTATGACCCTAATGTCAGTGCAATGGAGATGTCTAATGTGTCCATTCCTCTACTCTCATGCAGCCCTCTTCACACCTGTATTCTCATCCTTTTCTTACTCATTCTCTGACTCCTGTAGAGAGAAAAATGTTATGACCCTAATGTCAGTGCAATGGAGATGTCTACAATGTGTCCTTTTCACTCTACTCTCATGCAGCCCTCTTCACACCTGTATTCTCATCCTTTTCTTACTCATTCTCTGACTTCCCTGTAGAGAGAAAAATGTTATGACCCCTAATGTCAGTGCAATGGAGATGTCTACAATGTCCTTTCCCTCTCTCTCCTTGCATCCCTCTTCACACCTGTATTCTCATCCTTTTCTCGCTGTTCTCTGTTCCACTGAGAAAATGTTATGACCCTAATATGTGGTGAGATGGTATATATTCTTGTCATTCTCCCTCCCTTCTATTTACATCTTCTTTCTTTATTCTCTTTCTTTCTTCTTCTTATAGGCTTAAGAGAGAAAATCAGTGTGACCCTGTGTCAGTATGACAGATATCCACTGGCTCTGTGTCTTTCCCTTTCTCACTCTCAGCATCCTCTTCACACCTGTATTCTCATCCTTTTCTTACTCATTCTCTGACTCCCCTGTAGAGAGAAAAAAATGTTATGACCCCCTAATGTCAGTGCAATGGAGATGTCTACAATGTGTCCATTCCACTCTACTCTCATGCAGCTCTCTTCACACCTGTATTCACATCCTTTTCTTACTCGTTCTCTGACAGGGGTGTAACTTGTTCCTCTTTCTCATCACTCAGCACACAAATACAGAAGTCTCAATGATGGCCATTTATAAATATCACATTTGACAAGAATGGTTATATAACAGGCAGTCTGTATCTCCGTAAATACTTCAATATTTATAGAAAGATAGAAGTCACTGCTTAAATGTTTATAATAAAGGAGGTGTGCGAGTTGAATGAAAGTGCGGATGATAAGTAATTAAAATTAATGAGGGTTAGGAGGACAGACTTTTGATTTAAAGATGTTAAAATTTTAGTGCTTAAGGCTACATCTTAGTGGGAGTTTTCCACAAAGTGTAGCTGTTCTTTAAAAAAAAGTTGTCTGATGTCTGGAATCCTGAGAAAATGGCTATGATTCAAATCCGTGGACGTGGAATTAAGGAATGGAGCTCATTTGAACATTTGTTATGAAAATTGTAATAAGTTTGTGAGATTGCAGCCTCTTTCCCACAGGTACAAAGTAGAGACCGTCTTCCTCTGCCACACAAGGCTCCATAAGTTATTTAAAAAAACTATCGCATCTGGAATGTAAAGATTGTGTAGCTCCAACATTGATATAACAACAATATTCCATTTTTTGACAAATAAAATGTCTTATCTACTGAAAAACTAAGCTTTCTACTTACTGGATAGTGACTTGGAAATTTCTTCTTCTATGTGCCCTGTCCCTTCAGGACGTAAGCGATCATGGCTCTCCACATCTCCCTATCTCTGGTGGCTCTTAGCACGCTTTCTCCAATTGCACCATGAAACCCTCGTTCCATCATCCACCTGATCAGGTCCTTCAAATATGTTATCCCTTGTTTTCCCCTGTCTCTTTTTCCCCTCTATCTGGCCTGTTAGTATCAGATTCTCCAAGCCCTCCTTCCTCATTGCATGTCCCAGGAACTTTAGTTGTCTCTTCCTGATTCTCAGTATTAATTTCCTTTTCGTCTCCATCCTTTCCAAAACCTCGTCATTGCTCACATGCTCAGTCCATGATATTTGCAGCATCACATTTCAGTTGCTTCAAGTTTTGTCTTCATTTTTGAAGATATTGTCCAACATCCACTGCCATATTGAAGAACTGACATCAGAGTACTGACATCAGAAGAACTGACATCAGAGTACTGGATTGCTATGCAATCCAGTACTCTCCTCTTTGTTTCTAGCAAAATTTTCCTGTTTCTTAATACTTTACTTAACTTCCTTTGCCATGCCAATTCGCCTTTGGTACTCTGTGTTGTACTTTCCGTCGTCTGTTAGAACACTTCCCAGGTATTTAAATTTTTGTATTTAGTGTCCCTCACCTGTATTTGGCCTTCTGGGCTGCCCTTTTGGCTGATGGCCATGCATTCAGTTTTTTTGCAGTTTAGTCATAGTTATAAAACAGTGGAAAAAATTGCTTGTTCTGAGAGTTCCAAGCCCCCCCCCCCCCTACACACACACACCTTGAGCTGTTGGCGCTCAGGGCAGAAGGGCGATCAGCTGCAAAGCTCAGAACATCCAAATTTCTGAAAGCGAATTCATAAAGTATGTCATCCTCTGTAATGATGTAAAAATGTTATTTTGGTCAGTCAGTTAAGTACCATGCGCGATACACACTTTGGGCGATCATGTCTCCAAAGAGACATGACTGACTGGGCAGAACATTATCCCGCAGTAGGTTGCCATTGCTTTCTGCGGTAGACTGGTTGCCGACCAAGGCTATAGAACCCAATCTGTCCTGTTATTTAACCCATAACTGGAAGGAAGAGACGGATTAATACCTTTTCCAAGGGTATTTGCGCGTAAGTGAATGCGAGGAATTCAACTGGAATTCGAACTCGGTTCCCCGATTTCTCATTCCGAGCCGATATCCACTGCGTCACAATGCACATCCTTTTTGGTAGATTGTTAATAAAATGCAAAAAGAAGATAGGTTTGAGGAGAGAGAGGCTTGAGAGATGTCTGTATTGATCTCATTTGCCTCAGAAGACTGGCCATTCACACATTCATGGAGCGACCCGAGAGGAAGCATAAACATTTCTAGAGATGCCATAGCTACATTGTTTGTATAACAAACCCTAATGCTACACTTTATCTAAAGCCTTTGAGATATTTAGGCTGTGCAAGAGAGAGAGAGAGAGAGAGAGAGAGTATTTACCATTATATTAGAATACAAATTTATTGAGACTTAAAAAAATGACAAATCTTTCCTTTTCTTCGGTTGTGAGATTTTAAATCTTTTTCAAATTATTGTTGGTGTATTCTTTTTTTAAAAAGAATTTTTTTTTCTCCTCACTTTTTGGCTCCATAAATAAATCTCATCACAATCTTCTAATGACACCGGCCATCACAAGGGAGATAACTTGTTAGCAAAAATAGACAATAATTATATAAATACACCATGTAGGTTTGTGCAGAAGAGTTTTACTTGTAGCAATTACATTACCAGAAGAGTCCATTATGTAGAGAAGAATGAATTACCCAGTTTGATAAATAAGATTCAATTGTCCAACAATATCTTTAGCTTGAAAATAAGTGGATAGTAATTTTGTTATTGTATTATGCTTATAAAAGCTCAAATGCTTAAATATTTCAGTCAGTTTATCCATGCTACCAAAAAATGTTTCGGTTCATAATTCTCAGTTGTCCAAAACAGAAAAAGACAAAGATCTCAAAACTTTACAAGACAAACTTTCATTCAAAGTTTGAGTTTTGTTTAACAGCATATCAACCTCTGTGGGTTATTTAATGCCAAAAAGGTGGGGTTTTAAGGGATTTTTTTTTAATGTTTGGTTATAGTGAAAAGATAGATTTGGATTTTAATGAAAAAATTTTTTTTTATTCTTTTGTATTTTAGAAAACTGAAAATGTGTTTTACTTTTGTATTCAAAAATGTTTTGCTGTGAATAATTTTTTATCTTTCAAAAATGTGTTATAGTAATAATTTTTTCTTCAAAAATATACTATAAAAGTCTATTTTTATACTCTCATAGTGTTTTGACCCCAGTTTGGGGGTTAACTATTTGCTCATAGCTGGGTGCTACCACTTTGGGTCAGGGTGGACCAGAGAACAACAGCAATTAAGAGTTGATTTCATGCTCCTCACAACCTCCCAATCAGAGGCCTTGCTGCCGAATGCAGTTTACCGTCATGCCCAGGACCACTTTTATTGGTTCTCACAAGAATTTCATTTTAATTATTATAGAGATTTACATTCGCGTTCAGACAATCAGAGTTCAAGCTATATCAACATGAACACTCTGATCCTGTATTTATCTTCCCTTCCAATCAGGACTTAAAATTCCAAAACTTATTGTAGGGAATGGTTAAGGAGTTAGCTTCCCTTCACTGCTAGGCAAGAATACAACAGAAAAGGAACATACTTAAGGTTAAATGAACACCACTCATTCCCAGGATACCATTGCATATACACAAAAAAAATAAATACCATTGCATATACACAAAAAAAAAACCATTGCATATACACAAAAAAAAAATACCATTGCATATACACAAAAAAAAAAAAAAATGTAAACAGATTCAGAAAGAGAAAACCTTCAAAAGATTTAGAAAACTAAAAGCTGAAATATGTCACTGGAAGTTTTCACAAGTAAAAGCCACTATAAAAAAAGTAGTTTAAAATAGTTTTCTACTTATCTTGTCATACAAACGAAAAGTAAAACACCAAAAATGTTCTACTTTTGAGTTAACTGGCATAAAATTCCTCTTTTGATCAGTGAGTAATTTACCTGATCTTCAGGTCTCTCATAAGATGAATTAGTATCATTATGAAAACAATACATCTCGCCTGCTCTACAAACACTTTCAATTAATCACCAGTGCATTGGCCAAATTGGTTCACACTGCAAGCACTCTGGGCGACTCTGCTCACACACTTCCGTTCCTCTTATTTGTAGCCCAGTAAGCCTGTGTGATTATTGCAAAGAATGGGTCACTGGTTGGCCAACAAAGTGCGCACACACACACAAAATTGATCACTTCAATCTAAATCAGTAACCTTACAATAATCTGTATATAAAATAAGGCAACCAATTCCTTAATAGTCATTATGAAAGATGACTTTGGTAACTGCCATGTGTGAGAGACGTGGCTGAATAAATCTTAAGGATATTCTATGTTACGAGAATGTATCTAAACTTATTTATAAATGGAACTTTGTCTGTGTGTGTGTGTGTCCATTACCTATAGACTCCGAAACGGCTGAACTGATTTTCTTGAAAATCTACACACTTGTACTTGTGCGAGTGTTCTTAGCTAGATTTTGTGTCGAGGTACCCCCGATAAATATTGAAAATCGATAATCGAAAAAAATCGAGTTATAGTAGTTTCAAGGTTGCAGTTCTTACAATAGGGCAGAAAATCGATAATATATATGTATATATATATAAAAGGCAAGATGTTTGTGTGTGTGTCTGTTTATCTGCCTGTATGTCTGTATTTTTTTCAGCCCTTTTATTTTAGTTTTTGCTTCGAGTTTGGCTCTAAGTAGGTATAATTGTAGTTCTTAGTCTCAGCCATGATACCATTTACTCAGAGGACTTATTTAGCTTTCAAAATTCAGTTTACCATGAAAAAACTTATTTGATATCGATACGAAGAAGTCAAAATTTGACTTACATCCATTCATTTTTCTTTCAGTCTACAGTTTTGCTTTAACTAGAAACAACTATTGCTTTTTAGTCTTTTGAGCCAATGTGCAAAGAGTCTGAGCCCCAGGACCATGGATTAGTTTTAAAGCTTTCATTACACCCAAGCAACACTGGGTTATACTGCTAATTTATATATAAAAATAATATTGATAATGTCTAAAAAGGTTAAAATCTATAGTAACGGATTCTATTGAGTCCTACTTGTTATTACAAAAAGGTTTCAATTCATGAAATAGTCATAAAAATAAGGAAATTAGAAATAGAACATTTGGAAGATGCTAGAATGATCGAGAAAATTCGAGTAAAATCGAGAGAAATCGAGAGAATTCAAAATGTTCTAGAAATATGCAAATTAGGTGTTAGCCCTATAGAAATAGGTTTTGGGGAAGAGAGTAGTTAGTTGTTAACAGGATTTGCTGACATTATCAACTCCAGCCCGATTCATGGATCTGTGCATCCAGTCGCAAGAATCTCTAAGAAAAGTTGCCGACCAATTAAAACCTGAAAGAGAATCTCATGGAACTAAAAGGGTAAATAGATATTTTTGACTCTTTCATTGACCAAACTAATTATTTTTTTTATATACGCATTTGAGGATTTCTAAAAAGTATAGCACTTAAACTTCTTCGCTATCTTAACTGGGTAAAGATATTTGACACCTTTCTTCCCCTTTGTAACACTTTGCCTGCCAGTAGAAAACTTTTTTCTATTTGAAAGCAAAAACTGTATATTTGTAAATATTTTTATTTAATGTTTTTGTAAATTAAATATTTGTCTGTGATTTAACTCTGACTTTTGGTTAATCAATTTTTTTTCTCTTGGTACACTTAACACATAACATTGTAGTCATTACAATATTATAGTGGTTTCAAAAAGCACAGGCATTTGTCTTAAAGAATGGATAACTTTACTCCGTTAATTGACCAAAGATTAAAGAGGAAATGTCCTATGAAAGTCAAGCTCATTGTGTTAAAAGCAAAGATGAAAGCAATAACTGGAAAAATCTATGGCATTTATAAAAAATTGCATCAATTTGGAATTTTATTCAATTTTGATAGACTTTCATTGAAACTTAGCATATCAAACCTCAGCTCGACCAACTTTTGATGTCCATGAAAATCCTGCAACTAAACATACCCTAGTGACAAGCTCAGATATAAATGAAGGTTTTTAATAAATAGAATGAACTAAATTCTCATGAGAGCCATGTACTAGCTTTCTTAAAAGCTAGTTATTTTTGTCATTTCCTGCCTCGGCCTGGAAAAATCAAGTAATACAACCAAGAATTGACTCATGTATCATAGAAATTATTTTTTTTTAATTTACATATTCTTCTCAAATTATCTTGTGCCCAACCAAAGCTTTATCTAAGAGTGAAATAGAAAATTTTGAGAAGGGCTTGCACATTTGTCTACCTAGGTAGCATCCCACCCAAATTCAAGATAACTTGACAAAGTCAATTATAGACTTTGTAAGTCTTATGATACGTATGAAAAGCTCGAGTCAAGGTTTTGGTCACAATCTGATATGAACTGACCAGCAAAAGCAGAAGATTACAAGGTATGTGTCTTAACAGTTCTGTTGTATAGATTCTGGACCTGGATGACCTCTGACCTATCACAGACAACACCTTGAGCAGTTCCAGAGTTGTTTGCTTTCTCTGATGAAAATTTCATGTCAGATATGAAAGTACTACCAGTTTCAGCCGAATACAATGAGTATGTATTCTTAAACATTGACTTAGATGTTCAGAAGACATCAAAATGCAAAACAAGCACTGTGTGGTGAATTTGCATGTTCCCAACACAAGTCACAAAAATGACATAAGAACTCCTTAAAATCACCATTACACAGACATGAAACGATATTCCATCAGATAGGGTAAAAATGGAAAAAAAACCCCAAAAAACTGATAGCAACAGGTGCTATAAAATTTGATAGCAACTGAATAGCATATTCTTAACTAGCAGTATAGCCTGGCGTTGCTCGGGTGTAATGAAAGCTTTAAAACTAATCCATGGTCCTGGAGCTCAGACTCTTTGGACGTTGGCACCAAAGACTAAAAAGCAATAGTTGTTTCCAGTAAAAGTGAAACCGTAGACTGAAAGAAAAATGAATGAATGTAAGTCAAATTTTGATTTCCTGCTATCGATATCAAATAAGTTTTTTTCGTCGTAAACTGAATTTTAAAGACTAAATAAGTCCTCTGAGTAATTGGTATCATGTCTGAGACTAAGAACTACAATTATACCTACTTAGAGCCAAACCCAAAGCAAAAACTAAAATAAAAGGGCTGAAAAAAAATACAGACATACAGGCAGATAAACAGACACACACACAAACATCTTGCCTTTTATATATATATATATATAATCGATTTCCTGCACTATTGTAAGAACTGCAACCTTGAAACTTCTGAATATCGTTTCTTATGTCTTTGTCTATGAGTGTATCAAATTTTGATTAAAATTGGACCACTCCTTCTATAACCCGATTTTTCGATTATTGATATTTATCGGGGGGTACCTTGACACAAAACCTAGCTAAGAACACTCGCAGACGCTTATAGTACAACTGTAAATTTTCAAGAAAATTGGTTCAGCCATTTCGGAGTCCATAGGTAACACACACACACACACACACAAAGACAAAGTTCCATTTATTATATAAGTTTAGATTCAAACAAATGGGTAAATATATGAAAGACATTAGCCAGCCTTGCCTCTAATAAGCAAATGAAAGAAGTTTTTTTTGCATGAAAAATGTGGTCAAGCTCAATCTTCAAAAGGCAAGCCTTATTAGCCACAAACAATATTAAAGAACCACTACTGGTTATCAATATGGCATCCAGCTTGATTTCCTTTGCAGACTCGCTAAGAAAAGTGTTTAAGGCTGGCAGTGAACTCAGCATTATAAATATCTGCATCCAGAAGGCCAAAATGACATGCAAGTCTCTTTCAGGGCCAATGCATCGTATGAGGAATCATTAGTAACAAGATATTCAACCATAAGTATATTCTTAACATGGATTGAGAGTATGAAGTGACCGTACTCATACTTGTGTGTGTGTAAAAATTAAGATAGACATTATTCCATGGTTAAGCAAAAATATAGGCCTATTTCAGGCGAACCATCATCAGCTTCTGTCTTTATTGTACAGTAGATTTTACACTATAGTCATCCGCAGACAGATCCGTTTCACTGTATAAGTATGGTTAGACATCTGATTACTTTTAACCTAGGATTGAATCCCGACTGAATTGGTGTCAGTCGGTGATTCTACTTCTGAGCTATTGGCACTTGGTAGAAGGAGGCAGACTTTTAGCGTATGATGTATCATATGCCAGTGGCCAGAGTGCTCTAATTCATTACTGAATGAGCAATGAGTAAATGCTAGAGTAGCTACTGTTTTTTTCAAAGTATATATATATTATATTGAGGCAGCAGATGATAATTTTCTAAACATATATTGTTAAATATAAGAGACAATGAATATCTATTATGTTTAGCCATAAGCCATTCTAAGTATTGTATTTTGGCTTTAATTTCAGGTGAAAAAAAGACAAAAATTTTCCAACATTTGGATAATTTTTATTAAGTTGGTTCTAAGCTTTTGGTTCACATGAGCCATCTTCAGAGAGGTTACAAGGAGGTTAACATAAAAACATCCACCATCAGTGACGATTGTATAGTGATAATATACATGCTAAAAAGTCTGCCTCCTTCTACCGAGCGCCCATAGCTCAGAGGTAGAATTGCCGACTGACGCCAATTCGGTCGGGTTTCAATCCTGGGTAAAAGCAATCGGATGTCCAACTGTACTGATGAGCCATAATACAGCAAAACAGATCTGTCTGCGGATGACTATATATTTATTTAGTTTATCGAGGCAGCAGATAATTTTCTAAACATATAGTGTTAAATATAAGAAACAATGACTGTCTTATGTTTAAATATGAGCCATTCTAAACATCGTATTTTGACTTTAATTTCAGGTGAAAATAAAGATAAAAATTGTCCGACATTAGAATATTTTTTTATTATGCTGGTTTTAAGCTTTTTGTTCACATAAGCCATCTTCAGAGTGGTTACAGGGATGTTAACATATAGACATCCACCATCAAAGACGATTTTATCTTGTGTTGACATAAAACATTGCTATGTGACGATAAGTCACTGAATAGCAGACGCAGGTCGTAAATTTGTAATGTGGTTCTATGACGTCACACCGTGTGAGGGATCAAAATGTTAGCAGAACCAGATGTCTAAATGCAGTGTAATGTGTTGTGACAAGATTGAAATGTGATTTTATTGAGTGTGGGTTGCTTTGATTTCATGTAGATTAAACATAATTAATGGTCATTGTCTGTTATATATATATGCATGATCCCTGATATTGAGCACTTTAACCCATAAATATAGCATGCTTTAAAATATATATATATATATATATATATATATATAAAAGGCAACCTGTGAGTGTGTGTTACTGTTCCCTATGCACACCTACATTTTTTAAGCTACGCCATTCAAACTTTCTAGGGACACATATCTACAGGGAAGCCAGGTCAACACATACTTTTTGAGTTTAAGTCATCTTCTCCTACTACTAAAATGTTCTGAGTTGCACGGGCAACACCGGGCTATGATGCTTATATATACACACACACACACACACACACTAGTAAGAGAGAGATACATGTGCTTGTGTGTGTGTATACACACACACATGAGAGTACTGAAACCATTTTCAAAAATCTGACAACGTTTTAAAAAAAAAATCAGAATTTGGTGGGTAGGGAAATCCATTCTTGGTTTGGCTGAGAACTTTTCAGTTCTCCTTTATATACTAAGATACATACACTATTTCTTAACAGAATTGTTTTTCAATTAAACCTTTTGTAATGATTAAAATATTGATGGGAAACTACTTCAGGTTACTTTTTATTTTGGATTTATTTTCCATGTTAGAAATTCAAAAGTTGAATGATTTTTCAATACTTACCAAATTCTGTCAACCATTCTCCAAGTGTTTGCACAAAATTGGCCATTACACTGCCACCAGTAAGGCTGGCGACGGTAGCAATGTAAGTATTACTGAAGTAGGGGAAATATTCAATTGCATGATTCGGACTGGTTGCTGGTGGAATGAAGCCCTGCTGAGAAATGGGGAAGGCCAACTGGGTTGAGGTGCTGATATTAAGAACTGGCAAAAGAGAAACAAATATAAAAAAGGATTTCAATTTGAGAAGAAACATTATTCAAAGATTTCTTTTGACTCATTCTTTGGGTTGCTTTTGTAGTTGTCAGTTGGAACAACTCTTTGAAGAGACAGATTTGATTAACATTTTTCATAAAAAAAACAAAAACATTTTACTTACACTTCTTTTATGTGCCTTGTCCCTTCAGGACATAGGCGATCATGGCTTTCCACGTTTCCCTATCCCTGGTGGCTCTGAGCACGCCTTCTCTTGTTACACCATGCAACCCTCGTTCCATCATCCACCTGATTAGGTCCTTCAAATATGTTATCCATTGCTTTCCCCTGTCTCTTTTTCCCTCTATCTGGCCTGTTAGTATCAGATTCTCCAAGCCCTCCTTCCTCATTGCATGTCCCAGGAACTTCAGCTGTCTCTTCCTGATGCTCAGTATTAATTTCCTTTTTGTTTCCATCATTTCCAAGACCATATCATTGCTCACATGCTCGATCCATGATATTCGCAGCATCCTTCTGTAGAACCACATTTCAGTTGCTTCAAGTTTTTCTTTCATCTTTGATGGTATTGTCCAGCATTCACTGCCATATTGAAGAACTGACATCACATAGCAATCCAGTACTCTCTTCCTAGTTTCTAGCAAAATTTTCCTGTTTCTTAATACTTTACTCAACTTCTGGAATGCTTCCTTCGCCATGCTAATTCGCCTTCGGATCTCTGTGTCGCACTTTCCGTCTTCTGTTATAATGCTTCCCAGGTATTTTTAAATTTTTGTACCTGCTTGATTCTGGTATCCCCGACCTGTATTTGGCATTTTGGGCTGCTCTTTTTACTGATGACCATGCATTTGGTTTTCGTGCAGTTTATTTCTAGTCCTTTCTTATTACTTTCTTCTGCTACCTTCTGTAGGAGGTCTTGTAGTTTCCTTTCTGTGTCTGCTATCAGCACTGTATCATCACACTACCGGCCATAATTATTAGGCCACCCCAGTGTCTTGAAAAAATGATTTATTTCATACTAGTTTTTAGTATTTATTGCCAAGTGAATAATTGTAAATGAAAATATTTTTATATTCTATAAAGAATGAATCTACCTGAAATAGTAATGGTCATCTTACACAATGGGATAGACTGGTCTCTATGGCTATGCATGCAATCAGTTACACATCCTGGTCACACTCATATATTTACCAGTCACACATCCTGGTCTCCCATTTTAGGAATAAGATAATCCATTGTTCTATCAAGAGGTAGCATTGCACAACATCAATAAACAGTCGGTCAAAACTCGGGTTACAACAGAATATAATATTTCGTTTTAATTATTAAGGCAATGTCCCCCATATAGAAAAGCTGAATTTTTACAAGATACTAAATTATTTCAATATAATCTATTCAAATTTCGATTAAAGTAGGTGATAGATAAGCAGAGATATTAAACGGATAAGTAGATAAATAAAAGATAATTGTCAAGCCACCTCAGTGTTTTTAAAAAAAAATCATGTATTTCATACTATTTTTTTTCGTATTTATTGCCAAGTAAATTATTGTAAATGAAAATAGAATGGTTCTTTTGTTAATCTTGCACAATAACATGTGCATCAAATGAATTTATAAATATTTAATAATTATCTCTATTGCAGTTTCATCAATGAAAAATGAAAAAAATTTAGGGTGATCCAGATGGGTTCATCTTGACTTTCTTTCCTTGTAAAATTTTGCAAAGTAATAATAACAAAAAGAACCATTCAATGTTCATTTAGAATTATCCACTTAGCAATAAATCCTAAAAATAGTATGAAATACATCATTTCTTTTAAAAAACTGGGGTGGCCTAATAATTATGGCCGGTAGTGTGTGTGTATATATATATATATATATATATATATATATAATCTACAGGGTGCGATGGGTAAATTGTCGCTATTTGCCTTGTAAAATTTTGCAAAGTGATAATAACAAAAGAACCATTCTATTTTCATTTAGAATTATCCACTTAGCAATAAATCCTAAAAATAGTATGAAAAACATCATTTCTTTTAAAAAACTGGGGTCGCCTAATAATTATGGCTGGTAGTGTATGCCAGCAACAAAATTGAACTTTACCTTCATGCAGGTATAAATGCACTAAAGAAGAAAAATGGAGACGTAAGGAAAGGTGTAAGGAAAGGTGTTATTGTTATGTACACTTGAACTATTGTCCTCATTTTTACTAATGTTATCATAACATTCTAGCCGTTGTACTATCTGGCCATCATCAGGTGGTTGTCAATTTGAGTAACCTTCAGTGCAATACTTGATACACGCTTGGACGATCATGTCTTGAAACAGACATGACTGACTGGGTAGAAAATTATCTCGCAGTAGGTTGCCATTACTTTCTGCGGTAGACTGGTTGCCAACAAAGGCTATAGAACCTAATCTGTCCTGTTATTCAACCCATAACTGGAGGGAAGAGATAGATTAATACCTTTCCCAAGGGTATTTATATTTGTCATGTGAGAGGACAGAGGCCTGAGGTGGATACATAGTATTATACACTTGGAGTCTGTGTTCTGCTGATCCACTTTTGATTTTGGAAACATGGGCATGTACTGATCCATATTGGATCCATGTATGCATTGATATATATATATATATATATATATATATATATATATATATATATAGTGATGATCCACATATACTGTCTTAATATGTATAGGAAAAACTATTAAAAAGTTGTAAGTTTAAAAATGTATTTTCTTGACAGTATTTGTTTATAAAATATTTTATATTTCTGACCGTCCCTTCATCAGAAACAAATGATTTTAAAATTTAAATTAGAAACGTATTTCGCAAGAGTGTCCGTGGAAAGAGATTGTTTACATCACGTGACGCAGAAAGTGACAGATTTTTTAAAAAAATATTTGTAAATGTAAACCTATCTTTTAATAATACTTATAAATTTTGTTTTAGAGAAAATTTTTTTTAATTGTATCTAAAAAAAAGTTTAGCTATTGAAATACTTGTAAAGATTCAAAACCCTAGCTTGTGTGTATTTAATTTTAAATAGGGACTTAGGTGTTTTGAATCTTTAAAAAGTTTAGCTATTGAAATATTTGTAAACTTTTTTAAACTTTGATTTATCCATGGGTGCACTGGATTCTGCAGAAGCTTCGGATCTAACCGGATTATTCTTAGTGTACAACTTAACTGCACATAAGGAAATAGAAACGAGCAGGGCAGGACTGTTGATAATTGTTAAATCTACTGGAGGTAAAGTTGATAAAACCAGAAAATTAATCCATAGAGTCTTTAAATCCTTTGGCCTTAACGTAGGAATTAACCACAATATCAAGCAAGTAGACTTCCTAGACATAACATTAGACCTAGTATCGAACACTTTCCAACCTTACATCAAAAACAACGCTAACCCAATATATATATAAACCCCAACTCTAATCACCCACCATCCATTATTAAGCACATCCCATCATCAGTTGAACGTCGCATTAACACACACTCATCCAACAAAGAGATATTTGATAAGCACAAGGTAATTTATAATAGAATCCTTAATGAAAGCAGGTATAAGTCATCAAAAATCAGTTTTGTGGAAAAATTCAAAAGACCAAAAAGCAAAAATAGAAGCAGGAAAATAATATGGTATAACCCTCCATTCAACCAATCAGTTAATTTCAAGCTGGGACATAAATTTCTTAAATTAGTAGAGAAGCACTTTCCCAAAAATAACCCTTGAGCAAAATCTTTAATAAAAATACCATAAAATTAAGCTATAGCTGTTCCAATAATCTAGAAAAAATAATCAAAATGCATAACACCAAAATATTAAAAATACACAGCAAAAATAAATGCAAAACTAATACAAGTCCGTCCCATGATAACAACCTCTGTAACTGTAGAAACCCCAACCAATGCCCCATGGCCAATAAATGTCTTACGAAATCTCTGATATATATGTGTTCGATTTCATCCTTAGAAAATCCTAAAGATGAAAAAATATATATTGGGAATATCATGAACGTATTTAAAAAGCGCTTTTACAATCACCTCTCATCCTTCAATAACAAAGAAAAACAAGACATGACATCTCTCTCCAAACACTTTTGGAAATTAAAAAACGAAAATAAAACACCTAAGGTCAAATGGAAAATTCTCAAAAAAGCAAGAACAGCAAAATCTATAAAAGAACCATACTTGCTTTGCCTTCAAGAAAAAATAGAGATCCTTAAATATATAAACAGTAACAAGCTCTTAAATCAGAGACACGAAACTACAGTAAACTGCAAGCACATTAGGGACTTAACCCTACAATCATGCTAAGAAATACTAAGGGTTTGATTAGATATTCTCATTATAAAAGATAAAAAATGCTATAGAAAAAAATCGATCCAATAAATCCTTAAAGGAAGGTCTATCACTAAAGCCTACACCAATAACCTTATTTAAATACAAAAATATTCCGTACTAGAAAAATCAAAATTAAACAAATGGCTCCCAAACTTTAAAAAGAATCAAAATTCATATATTCAAAATCAAGATTAAATATACTACTTCAGAATAATTATATCATACGCAAAAATAAACTGTAAGCACACGTAAGATCTAACCCTACAATCACACTAACAAATACTGGAAATTTGAATAGATATTTTTATTATAAAAGATAAAAAATGCTATAGAAAAAAAATCGATGTAATAAATCCTTAAATAATAATAATAAATCTAATACCCACAAAAATATCTAAATAAATAAAATATAAAAATTAAAAGAAATAAATAGGATTCCAAACAATAATTTATAGAAAAAAGAATATAAAAAAATAAATTAAAAGAAAAAAACCGACCCTCTAAACTTAAAGTTAAGATTAAACATACAACTTAATACAAAAAACTAATAAAACGCTAATTTGCATTTACTTCCTAAAAAACACAAGTTTAGATTTCTTGAAATAACTTCACCTAAATACAATAATACTCCAAACTTGAATATAAAATAAAATATATTAAAAAAAAACCTATGAAATAAAAAAATATTCCATACCGAAAAAAAAATTGGAAAGAAAAAACACCCCACCCCTATCATGTCTATCTAAGAAACCCCAAAGTGAAAACCTAGACACAGGATCAAAGTAAATACATGAATTAGGTCCGCAAACAACTGACATAATCAATTAAACGATAGCTAACCATAAAAATGACCACTCAACACGCCGCCCTCTTAGAAATTCTAACCAAAAGATATACCCGACCGATAAAACGTACATTCCAACATAATACCATTAATCAACAATTTCACTTACACACCAGGTTCTTCAAAAGTCTAACGGTCAAAACGAGAGACACATTCACTTAATTACCAATAACCCCAACCAACCCCCACGACAACGAACCAAATATAAACAGAGAATGATTCCAAACTCTTACTTCTCCCGATGAAGTGTTTGAGTCCAAACACTGAAACAGCCATGTGATTGTAGAAAAGAGGACATATATAGAAGAAATTATGTACATGTTCTAAAACATAATTTATAATATAATATAATATATATATCTGCAGACAAATCTGTTTCGCTGTATCACAGCGCATCAGTACGGTTAGACATCCGATTGCTTCTAGCCAGGATTGAAACCCAACCAAATTAACATCAGTCGGCGATTCTTCCTCTGAGCTAGGGGCACTCAGTAGAGGAAAACGGACTTTAGCATATTATATACAATGTAAACACACGCCAGTTTGATTAAAAAGAACTGACAAGGTTTGTTTTCCTAATTTTTTATTATATTTCTCCAATTTTCAAATAAGATATTAAGTATTGTGTCCGATGTGGATGAACTGTCTGGAGTTCATATTGTGTTATTGTGTTATTGTGTTTTCCCCTCCCCACAAGTATTTTCCACCATCCCAGACATTTTTAAGAACGAATGTGGTGACTGTGTGGTTGGTAGAATTCTTTTCTCTATATTCCTGGTATTATCTGGAAAGCTTGAAGTTTGACAGTCTATGGTGACATCACCACCCTGTATATCCTTTTTTTTCTCTCCACCTCTGCAACTGTCATCACACCTGTATTCCCATCCTTCTCTTGCTCCTTTCTAACTGGTTCGTCTTTCTCTTCACTCTCCTCCTATCTAATCTTTTTACTCTTATGTAGCCCCCTGCACATCAGTGGCGTTACCTTCTTGCTCGAGGTGAACGATTAAAAAAATGTGTAACAGTTACTGGGAATGAGGTCACACAAAAAGAATGCGATTCATTTATTTATTTATTTATATATATATATATATATATATATATATAAAAGGCAATCTGTGAGTCTGTGTGTGACTGTTCCCTATGTACACCTACATTTTTTAAGATATGCCATTAAAGTTTTCTAGGAACACATCTACAGGGAAACCAGGTCGACACATACTTTTTGAGTTCTAAGTTCAGCAATTTTTCCTTTTGCACTTTTTGGCCACTGGAGCTGATTGTTTACATTTACTCTGTAAAACATCTAAGATGGTTGCTGCATTACGTCAGAAATCAAATCACACGTTTCAAATGCAACTAAAATATTTTTCTAATTGAAAAAAAAAACAAAGTTTTAAAAAAATTAATAAAAGCCTGTATAATTAATTTTAATTCCAACGTTCTAAAAATTCATTTGGTCAATAAAAAATGTGAACATTTTCCCCCCGTGATTTTGAAAGAAAAAGAAATTTTTTTTTTTTTTTTAAATCGTGTCACCCCAAGCAAGGCATTCCACTGCCACTATAGCGCAAGGGGTTACATAGAGCGATTGGGTATAGGAAATGTCAGAAGGAGGCGACTTAGGATGTACATATGGAGAGAGTGGGTGTGAGTTAGTGTGTTAGGAGGTGTCTATTGACCCTACATTTAAACTCCTGGAGGTTGTAGCCGTCGGAGAAGCAAGCATGCGGTAGGGAATTCCACAGGCGGGAAGTGCGCGGAAAGAAGCTGTTGGAGTAGAAATTGCAGTTATATTTCATCAGTTTCACTGTAAAAGGGTGGGACCTAGTTGCCAATCTAGTATCTCATGCAAATTCACATCTAGGGGTCACCAGTGATTTAAGTTCGTCAGAACAGAAGCCATGAAAGTATTTATAGAAGAGGCACAGGGAAGCCACGTCATGCCGGTGAGAGAGAGACTGCAGGCGGTCAGCCAAGTCGGTATCAATCACATTACAGATTCTTTGCTGTATTTTGTCAAGAACCCCGAGGAGAATAGAAGGGGCACCTGACCAGATGTGGCAGCGGTACTCAATACATTGGCGGATGGTAGATTTATATAAGTGCAGGATAGATTCAGGTGGAAAGAATTTCCGAGCCCTGCACAGAGAGCCGACTTTCATAGCTGCGGATTTAGCAATGGATTTGACGTAGTCATTCCACTTGAGGTCCGCTGAGAGTGTCAGGCCAAGCAGGCACAGTGTTTTACTCTTTGGGAGGCAAGCCTGTTCCATACTAATGGGAGGGAGGTGCGGTTGTCTGTGGTGGTTAATTGACAGCAGCTTCGTTTTGGAAGAATTGAATTTTACGAGCCATTTCTTACCCCAATCCACCACGGATTGGAGGTCCTTCTCAAGCTCGGCAGCGAGGTTCGCCTTGTCATCAACACCAGATTTTTGATCGAGGCGAGAGTAAACTGTGGTATCATCGGCGTACATGCCTACTTGTGATCTTATGGCATTGGGGAGATCATTGATGTAGATTAGAAAGAGCGTAGGGCCTAGGATAGAGCCGTGGGAGACACCTGCATTTGTAGGGTAGTTCTGGGTGGCATGTTCATTTAATACCACCTTCAGTGTGCGGTTAGAGAGGAATGACTGGATTAAGTCCAACAAAAGTCCAGTTATGCCATAGCTTCGCAGTTTCCGTTGAAGGCCAGCATGCCATACTCTGTCAAGAGCCTGGTATATATACTCGGTGATGGTTGTTAGCATATCAGCAGTAGACCTGGTGAAGCGGAAGCCATACTGTTTGTATGGGAGGAGCCTGTGGGCTGTGAGATGCTGAACGACCTCGGCATTGATAATGGCTTCGAACACTTTGCCGAAGATTGGAAGAAGGCTGATGGGGCGGTAATTTGTGGGGTCCGAGGGTTCACCAGTGTTCTTGAATATTGGAATCACAGAAGAAGACTTCCAACAGGCAGGAAAGCAGGAGGAAGATAGGCAGAGGTTGTAGAGCTTAGAAAGGATAGAAGAGAGTTCAGGGGCACAATTCTTCAAGACTATGATTGGGATTCCATCCCCACCACTCGCTTTGTGAGGGTCCAGTTTTGAGATTATGCTAGAAATCAGTGAGGGCGTGATGTGGACGTCATTCAATTGGGCCTCAGTTCTAGATGGGAAATTGGGTGTATGGATTCCAGACAAATCCAGACTCGAATTGGTCGAGAATCTACAGGTAAAGCATTCAGCCTTGTCTGCTGAGGAGGTGAGGACCTCAAACTCGTCGATTAGTGGGGGTATTGAGGACTTACTCTTGTTAAGCACGCTTTTACAGAGGCGCCAGTAGTCTTTGGTACCAAACTTAGAGGATGCTATGTGCTGCTCCATTCTGGCAGCAAACAGCATCTTAGCCAAAGAAAAAGAAATTTTTTTCAAACAAAAACAAAATATGTAAAAAAAAAAAAGGGCCAATGGTTAATTCAATTATTTAAGTTTTTTTTTTTTTCAGATTTAATATTTCATACTTCAAAAAATAAAATTAAAAAAATTAAATCTTTTTTTTCGCTAAATATTTCGTGCAGGAAATCAACTGTCTGTAATTTGTGTGGCATTAAAGTAACTTTTTCCTCTAAAATTAAATGTCTACATTTTTAAATATTCTTCGAAAGTTTCTGAACTGAGAGCATAATAGTTTTTATATTTCTAATTTCAGTAAAACAAAATAAATAATTTTTTATTTTTATGTTAAATTCATTTAGTCAACAAAAAATGTAAATATTTTCCCCTGTAATTTTGAAACAAAGACAAAAGCATTGTTGTTTACAATGTCACTCAAAACAAAAGAAAATAGATTTTTTTCTCCTACTACTAAAATGTTTTGAGTTGCCCGGGTGTTGCCGGGCTATGATGCTAGTCATAACATAAAACAACGTTTGTTGGTTGCAACTCTCAGAGCGAGTTAAGGTGAATTGATTTCAAGAAGAGACATTTAAAAAGACATTTATCAAGTAAAGAAGAACAGAATGAAAAGATAGAAAAAAAAAAACCCCAAAGTAAACTAACCTGCATCTTTGTCATCCCTGATGGTTGACATGATGGCACACTGGAGATCACCAAGTGCAACAAGGACAGGAATTCCTTGAGGGATAGAAAACCAATCGCTCTTCAGAGTGCCAGCTTCCGAACCAACTTCTTTTACTTGTGGTAGAAGACTGACTGGGAAACCAGCTTTTCTTAAACTGAAAGGAAAACAAATTTTTTTTTTTTAAATTGATTTCACCTTATGCAAGACAATAAAGCCTCTAAGACAAGGCGTTACTAGGTGTAGTAGAATCAGCAACAGAAACATTACTAATGAACAGGATCCAAAAGAGCGATCAGGAGGACAGTAGATAATTATTGATGTAGCATTTGAATTTTTGAAAATTAAAGTTGGCTGGAAAACATAGCATTGGAAGGGAGTTGTACAAGTGAGAAAATAAACAGTTTTAATGATTACATCTAGCCAACCCAACTATAAATTAATGAGATCTTGATGCCTCTAGTACTGTGCTGAAATTTAAAAAGTCTAGGCAACATAGATAGGTGCTCATCCATACAATTAGCATTAAATTATTTATAGAAAAAAAACACTGTAAGATAAACTTATGGTGGTGGGAAAGTGACTGAAGCCAAGATGCCAGATGAGGACCAGTAATATTGCTGATTCTTTAGAATTTTATCAAGAATCAGCAAAGGTACAGCAAGAGCACCAGACGATATGTAGCAGCAATATTCTAAGCATGGACAAATGGTAGACTTATAAATAATACATTTGAAAGAAAAATTGTCTTGCATGACAGTGAGTGAATGAGTTTTGTTTAAGGGCATATCAACCTTTGTGTTTTAAAGTAAAAAATACTTTAAAAACCCACCATTTTGGCATTAAATGAATGCCAAAATGGTGGGTTTTTAAAGTATTTTTTTTAATGTTCAGTTATAGTGAGATTAGTTTAGTCAGATTTTAATGAAAAGTTTTTGTTATTCTTTTTTTATTTTAGAAAACAAAATGTTTTCTCGTATTCAAAAATGTTTTGTTGAGAATAATTTTTTTCCTTCAAAAATGTGTCATGGTAATATTTTTTTCTTTAAAAATGTATATATTTCTATAAAAGTGTATTTTTATAATTTAATAGTGTTTTGACTCCAGTGTGGGAGTTAACTATTTGTCCACAGCTGGGACCCTAACAGGTGCTACCACTCCAGATCAGGGTGGAACTGGGAACAACAGCAATCAAGAAGTGGTTTAATGCTCTCCCAATCAGAGGCCTTGCAGCCAGATGCAGTTTATCTGCATGCCCAAAACCTATGACAGTGAACCAACTTTCTGAGCAATGTATTGAATATAGTCCTTCCACTTCATGTTACCTGAGACTGTTAACCCAACAAGGCATGAGTTACTTTCCTCGAGGTTAGTATCAGTCATACTTGTGGTTGATGCTTTATGATAGTGAAGCCTTTCAATTAAAAAAAAAAAAAAAAAAGTTAAATTTTTATTTAATCATCAAAATTTAATGTTTTTGACAATATAGAGGAATTTGAAAAACATCAAAACACTTTCAAATATTTAATTGCTGAGCACAAAAATATCATATGGCATGTCCAGATTTTTAAGTAAACCCGTGTCAAACGTGTAAATGAATTTTGTGTTTTTTGTACAATGTAGTCACTAATACTAGAACAGTCTAAATGGGTTTCAGTTTCCCTAGCTTGCATAATTGTTCTTTATTTAATTACATGTTTACCTAATATAAGGCTCAAGAGCCAGTTAAAGTAGTGGGGATACTGACTGAGGTTCTTTTATGGACATATGAGGAGGATTTGAGTTTTGTTTAACGGCATATCAACCTCTGTGGGTTATTTAATGCCAAAAAGGTAGAGTTTTAAGGTATTTTTTTAAATGTTCGGTTATAGTGTGAAGGTTAATTTAGTCAGATTTTAATAAACATTTTTTGTTTTTATTATTTTTTATTTTAGAAAACTGAAAATGTCTTTTAGTTTTGTATTCAAAAATGTTTTGCTGAGAATATTTTTTTTTTCCTTCAAAAATGTGTTATGGTAATAATCTTTTCTTCAAAAATGTATAATTTTCTATAAAAAATCTATTTTCATGTATATATTTTTCTATAAAAGTGTATTTTTATACTTTTATAGTGTTTTGACCCCAGTTTGGCGGGGGGGTAACTATTTGCCCATAGCTGGGACCCTAACAGGTACTACCACTCCGGGTCAAGGTACACCTGGGAACAACAGCAATTAAGAGGTGGTTCCATGCTCCTCACAACCTCCCAATCAGAGGCCTTGCTGCCGGATGCAGTTTACTGTCATGCCCAGGACCATATATGAGAAGGAAATACAAGATTAGGATTAAAATATTGATAATGACTTTAGATTAGAGACATCTTCTAGAGAGTCTGTTTCACAAAGTAGCAGTTGTCAGGAAGAAGCAATTTGAGTAGAACTTCTTCCTAACTATTGGAATATGAAAGAAATGTGGCATGACAGGATCTTAGCTGTAAAAGGTCAAAACTACTGAAACTAAGAAATGAAGATTGTCCTTCCTTTGTTCTACCAGCTAGGACCCACCCATACCATGTACACAGGTTCACCTCATATTCCATTGGTAAGGAACAAGTTCCATTCTTCTGGAAAAGTCAGTCAGTTGAGTGCCATACGTGATACATGCTTGGGCAATCATGTCTCGAAAGAGACATGACTGACTGGGCAGAAGATTATCCCGCAGTAGGTTGCCATTGCTTTCTGTGGTAGACTGGTTGCCGACCAAGGCTATAGAACCCAATCTGTCCTGTTATTTAACCCATAACTGGAAGGAATGGGCGGATTAATACCTTGCCCAAGGGTATTTACGCGTAAGTGAATGCAATGAATTCAGCTGGAATTCGAACTCGGCTCTCCGATTTCTCATTCCGAGCCGATATCCAATGCACCACAAAAGCTGCAGGAAGAGGCGGATTTATCCTCAGCCCAGGTCTCTTGGGGGGCAGAGCTAAAAAAAAGCGACTGCTCAGTTTGTCACTGGAGTGACATCATTAAGTGGCCATCATGTGACCCATGTGTCTTATCTCAACCAAAGAAAAACTGCCTTTTGTATCCTTACATAAGGAAATGGATTGTACTACCATTACCAATAAATATTTAGTATTGACAATTGCATGTTAAATACTGTATTTCTCATCCTTAATGATTTTTCATTCTTGACTTGCAAAATTTAAACAAAAAATATCTTTAGGTTGTGAGTTTAAGTGAGTTTTGTTTAATGGCACATCAACCTCTGTGGGTTATTCAATGCCAAAAAGGTAGGGTTTTAAGGTATTTTTTTCATGTTCAGAAGGCTGATTTAGTCAGATTTTGATGAAAAATTTATTTTTTTATTTTAGAAAACTGAAAATGTCTTCTAGTTTTGTCTTAAAAAATGTATTATGGCAATAATTTTTTTTTCAACAATGTGTTATGGTAATAATATTTTCCTTCAAAAATTTATATTTTCCTATTAGAGTATTTTTATACTTTCATAGTGTTTAAACCCCAGTTTGGGGGTTAACTATTTGCCCATAGGTGAGACCCTAACAGGTGCTACCACTCCAAGTCAGGATGAACCTGCAAATAACAGCAATTAAGAAGTGGTTCCCTGCTACTCACAACCTCGCAATCAGAGGCCTTGCTGCCGGATGCAGTTTACCGTCATACCCAGGAGCATATCTTTTGATTGTAAAATTTTATTCACTTATCTTTGAAGTGGAAATAAAGTCTTTGGTGTCTAGAAATCTAGTATTAAGGTTACTGAACGACTGCTAAATACTCAAGTGTATGGTTTTGTTTGCTTGGGTGTATAGAGCTAGGTCATTAATGGTTTGAAAAGAAATATTTACGTACACACATAATCTTTTATTAAGTACACTTCAAATGTTTCTTCTGGCTGCACCCCCCACCCCACCCCGAGCTTTTTTGGCTGAACTTATTCCAGATTTTATTCTTTCAGACTTAGTAGACTGGAAAAAAAAGATTAAAGGCTACAAGAAAAATATACAAATGAATAAAAATGTTGCACCCAAAAACAAACAAGATTAGAGATCCGGGTACGTAGAATGGCTCAGTGGGTAAAGATCTAAGCTTGGACTGCAAAAGTGTTGTCCAAAATCCAATACTCGGATTCATTAGTTCACTGTGATTTTGTATTATGAACAATATACCTCTAAGTATCAGGTAACCATGGTTCTCCACAACCACCTTTTCATTAACAGATTACACATTGTTCTTAGGAAAGAGAATGAAATCTTTTTCTGTTGTCTTCTTCAGAGTCTGGGATTTACATTTGTTCTCCTAGATTAGTTGACAATAGAAGTTATACACTTTTAGTTGAAACAAAAAGGGGAGATAGATTCATGCCTTTCTCAAGATTATTAGTGTCAACAAAAACTGACTCAACTATAATTTAAATTCTGATTTTCATTTTTAATGATTATTTTTTTTTTCTAATACCATGACCCTTCAGGACATAGGCGATCACGACTCTCCACAACTTCTTTTTTTTAATGTCATCCTCTCAATTTTATGTAAAAGGCCATGACTTTCCACCAGTTTTTCTTTATTATCAGTAAGTTGCCATTTTTGGAAAGATGGCAGCCCCGCCTTTGTCTTCTTGAAAAAATTGAAATTCAGAGTTTTCTTCATTTTAGATTGGTTACCATTCATGTCAAGGAATTCCAATCTACTCCTACTATTTACTCCTTAGGCAGAATGGGAAGAGATGGGGTCATGCCTTTTCTCAATAGTATTTGTGCAAAAGTGAATTCAATGGTCGAGCCTGAAATTTGAACTGTATTTGCAGATTTCATTTTCTGCACTGATACTCGTTAGATTACATGCCCATCCTCTCAATCTTACCATCTAACATCTACAACCTGTTGACCTAAAAAGAAATATTGATATTTAAATAGTTTACTTAACAGTCATCCAGCTCAATGGGTTTCCAGTTCGATAACCCATTAGAGTGTCAGGGTTGCCATGCCAAAGAATTCATTCCATGGCATCTGTCAGGGAAGTCGGAATTACTTGATGGTGCCATTCTCCTCTCCAGCTAACATGCAACAAGTTGCATTGAGTTCTATGATACCACTAGTAAGATGTCATCTCTGACCTGACCATTTTTCCAATTCTTGATAGATCCAACTTAGGACTCATTTCACACAGGAGTAGATATCGATGAGCACTACAATATTTGGCAACAACTAGAATCATCAATAGTTGGTGAAATCATTATCAATATATTTCTTGATATGGCAACAGTTTTCAAAGCAGAGACAAATGGTAGATTTATAAATGTACAAGATGGACTCCAATGAAACCCTAAACATATTAAACTCTTTTATTGCAACCAGATGCATGATAACTACAAACAGTATGAAAAAAAAAAAATCTCATTCGTACACATATATAGCCCCTTGATCCTAATAAAAAATTAAAATTAATAACATATTATAAAAAATACAATACTAATAATTTAATTATCTGTAATAACTCCTCCCTACCAACTGATGTGTTACATAAAACCAACATTATATATCAATGCAAATGTCCCTTGGGAGAATGTATCTCTGACAAAGAAACAAATGTATATGTTGAATTTACAACAACTACATTAACAAGATGTCTTATATTACACATCTAACCATTCATCCATTTCTAGACATCTACAACATTCCTGTCTACATTCACAATATAAAAAAAAATAATGATCGATAACACAACTATCCTACACCAAGAAAACAACAAAAGCAAACTACAGATTCTCGTGGCAATATTCATTAAAACACTTAGGCCATCAATTAATAGAATCAGCTATAAATACTGTAGTCATGTTCTAAAATGTTTATAAAAAGAACAGTTTTTTCATGCTTTAACACATGCATGACCATGATATTACAAAATAATTCCATTTAGGAATGAACACTAAATAATTTGTCAACCGTCACATTCGAAACAAAAAGAAAATTTACAGTAATTTTTAGCAACACAGTCTTACAGTCTTTTTTGTTAGCACAAATCACACCCCTGAAGATGATCTTGGAGGGAGATTGAAAGTACTTGGGAACATCGAGAAATGAATAGCAAAATCATCTGTCAAAGTTACAGCTCATTTCTTGCAGCTTTCAATTATAATATGCAAAATATTAACAGATTTTATGAAAAACAAGCAGACACAATGTTGCAATTTATTTAATCTGACATGTCTAAAAGAAAATTTGCTGCCTAAATACACAAATATATATATATATATATATATATATATATACTAGCAGTATAACCTGGTGTTGCTTGGGTGTAATGAAAACTTTAAAACTAATCCATGGTTCTGGCACGAAAGACTAAAAAGCAATAGTTATTTCCAGTTAAAGTGAAACCGTAGACTGAAAGAAAAATGAATGGATGTAAGTCAAACTTTGATTTCCTGGTATCGATACCAAATAAGGTTTTTTCGTTGTAAACTGAATTTTAAAGGCTAAATAAGTCCTCTGTGTAAATGGTATCATGGTTGAGACTAAGAACTACAATTATACCTACTTAGAGTCAAACCCGAAGCAAAAACTAAAATAAAATGGCTGAAAAAAAATACAGATATACAGGCAGATAAACAGACACACACACACAAACATCTTGCCTTATATATATATATAAAATCGATTTTCTGCACTATTGTAAGAACTGCAACCTTAAAACTTCTGAATATCGTTTCTTATGTCTTTGTCTATGAGTGTATCAAATTTGATTAAAATCGGACCATTCCTTCTATAACCTAATTTTTTCAATAAGATTGCCCTGAAAAAAGTAAAAAAATAAAAAAGAAAAACAACAAATTTAAAGGTGGTGGTAGGCTTCTTCCGGTCCGCCAATTGAATTAAATTTATTAATATATATATTTACTAAAATTCATATTTTTAGAATCTACACATTGTTGCTAACAAGAGTTCCGGAAATCTGGAACCAGTTCGAATTCCAGCTGAATTCATTGCCTTCACTTACGTGCAAATACCCTTGGGAAAGTTATTAATCTGTCTCTTCCTTCCAGTTATGGGTTAAATAGCCTTGGTCGGCAACCAGTCTACTGCAGAAAGCAATGGCAACCTACTGCGGGATAATCTTCTGCCCAGTCAGTCATGTCTCAAAAGAGACATGATCACCCAAGCGTGTATCACATATGGCACTTAACTGACTGACTGAATATAATAGATGGAAACATAATTAAAACTTCTACCGGGCATAAAGTGGGGGATCGGTTTTCTGTTGACATGAAGTAATAAACAGATCCCCCACTAATTTTACTTAATATAATAATGTAATATAATCTATTTCTCCTCCCTCCAGCTATGAGTTGAATGGCAGGACAGATTGGGTTCTATAGCCTCGGTCGGCAACCAGTCTACCGCAGAAAGCAATGGCAACCTACTGCGGGATAATCTTCTGCCCAGTCAGTCATGTCTCTTTCGAGACATAATTGCCCAAGCGTGTATCACGTATGGCACTTAACTGACTGACTGATACACAAGAAATGCAATTGTCAAAGGAAATTTTCCAACTGATCAGATATAAAAAAAATGCAATTGTTGATGCATTTTGTCAATTTCTAGGTAACAGTTCACTACATCTTTCATCTTCCTTGCAAGGCCGCTGATTGGGAGGTTGTGAGGAGCATGGAACCACCTCTTAATTGCTATTGTTCTCAGGTCCACTTGACCCCGAGTGGTAGCACCTGGTAGGGTCCCAGCTATGGGTAAACAGTTAACCCCCAAACTTGGGTCAAAACACTATGAAAGTATAAAAATACATTTTTATAGAAAAATATACATTTTTGAAGGAAAAATAAATTGTTACCATGACACATTTTTGAAAGAAAAAAATTCTCAGCAAAACATTTTTGAATACAAAACTAGAAGACATTTTCAGTTTTCTAAAATAAAAACAAAACTTTTCATTAAAATCTGACTAAATCAACCGAACATTAAAAAAAAAACCCCCAAAAAACCCTTAAAACCCCACCTTTTTGGCATTAAATAATCCACAGGGGTTGATATGCCATTAAACAAAACTTAAATTCAAACTCAACTTTAAGAAATGTATTCCAGGTAATCAACTTTCCAGATTAGGATTCACAAAGTGAAACATTTTACAAATGTGTGCATATCTTCCTTGCACATGGGCCACGCCCAGCTTCTCCCTATTGTACCAATCAATTTTTTAATGTATGCTGCAAAAACTTTTTTGAAGGAAAAAAAAATTTTTCTTGGTAAAACATTTTTGAATACAAAATGAGAAGACATCTTTAGTTTTCTAAAATAAAATAAATTTTTTTTTAATCAAATTCTGACTAAATCAACCATTAAAAAACCCCCCAAAAAACCCCCCACCTTTTTGGCATTAATTAACCGACAGAGGTTGATATGCCGTTAAACAAAAGCTCTTCCTTGCAAGGTTCTTTTCTTTTTCTATATTTAAATTCTACCTTCTGGAGATTTCAACAATTTGAAACTTTTGGTGGCGGTGGAGGAGGAGGAGGAGATGATGATGATGATGATGATAATAATAAGTCAAAATATAAAGACCTGGAAATTGAAATAGAAAAAATGTGGAGATTGAAAACAAGAGTTGTGCCAGTGATAGTAGGTGCACTTGGAATGATAAAAAAATGGAACAAAACAACACATTGAAAGAATCTCTGGAAACCTCAGCTTAAGAGATATACAAAAAATTGTCTTATTAAGTACAGTCCACACACTAAGGAAAACTTTATCTATGTAATGCTAGGGATGATAGGGAAGATAGAAAAACATGAAATGGAGCCATAACAACACGCCACTACCTGCCTTAGGTCTCCCCGCAGACTTGGTTGGTAGTGAGACCAAAGCAGAAATTGAAATATGATGAAAAATGACGTAATAATAATAATAAATTAATTTTCTTTACAGTGTTTTTAGATTAATATTGATGAACACATTTCAGTTCAACAAAGAGAAAGAAGTGGAGGAGAAGAGAAGAGAAGAAAAAAAAACGGAAAGAGAGAGAGAGAGAGAGTGGTAACAGTAGATTTATCTAATAAGAGCAACACCCCCCCACCTCCCCTCCGCAACCTCTCATTGGTTTTGGTAGCGTCAAAGACTATCCTTTATGTGAATGAAACCAGTCCAAATGAGTAAGCAATTGCTGACTGCTGCGAGTGGGGAGCTGAAGAAGGGTTGGCATAATCTGGGAGAGTGGGTGAGAGGGAGTGGGTGAGAAGGAGTGGGTGAGAAACGTACACAGGTGCAGAAGGTTGGGTGTGAGGTGTACTGAGAATGTCAGGTGTCTTGTTCTAGACTGAAACTTAATTTCATTAGATAAAAAAAAAGTGGGACGTCTGTTTCAAATACGAGTGTCCAGTAAAAAAAAAAAAAAAAAAAAAATAATAATGTCTGAATTAATAAAAATGTCGGATTAAAAATAAATTCATTAATTCTTTAAAAAATAATGTATTTCGTCAACTTTCTGTTAAAAAGAAAACATTCCTGTTAATTAAAGATTATGATTGGATAAATTAACAATAAATACGAAATGGTGCAGCAGAAACTATGGGAATACTTTGCTGGGAAGCAGTAGTTCAGTCAGTCAGTAAACTGCCATACGTGATACACGCTTGGGTGATCATGTCTCGAAAGAGACATGACTGACTGGACAAAAGATTATCGCGCAGTAGGTTGCCATTCCGTTCTGCGGTAGACTGGTTGCTAGCCAAGGCTATAGAACCCAATCTGTTCTGTTATTTGACTCTTAGCTAGAGGTGGAAGAGATGCATTAAGTAGTAATTAGTGTGTTGTGGGGGGGGGGTCAGTTTATTACTTCATAACAATAGAAAACCGACCCCCTACTTTATGACCAATAGAAGCCTTATTCATGATTCCAACTATTATCTTCAGTCAGTCAGTTAAGTGCCAGACGTGATGCATGCTTGGGCGATCATGTCTCGAAAGAGACATGACTGACTAAGCAGAATATTATCCCGCAGTTGGTTGCCATTGCTTTCTAAGTTATTCTATTTTGCTTTGTACTATGTTAATGTGATCAGCATATTTGAAAATTTTGGTTTTTATTACCAACTAGCAGTATAGGCCGGTGTTGCTCGGGTGTAATGAAAGCTTTAAAACTAATCCATGGTTCTGGAGCTCAGGTTCTTTGGACGTTGGCACCAAAGACTAAAAAGCAATAGTTGTTTCCAGTTAAAGCGAAACCGTAGACTGAAAGAAAAATGAATGGATGTAAGTCAAATTTTGATTTCCTCGTATCGATATCAAATAAGTTTTTTTCGTTGCAAACTGAATTTTGAAGGCTAAATAAGTCCCCTGAGTAAATGGCATCATGGCTGAGACTAAGAAATACAGTTATACCTACTTAGAACCAAACCCAAAGAAAAATAAAATAAAAGGGCCGAAAAAAAAAAAAAAAAAAAATACAGACATCCAGGCAGATAAACAGACACACATACAAATATACCAAGCATACCCAATCTATAACATCGAATAGCCCAAGTGAAGCCTTGATTAATTACCTTTTTGGGGGAATTTATATAATGCACGTCCTAAAGCTAGTAGCAATTTATTTTTCTTTCTGGGTGCTAGCCGAATACTGACCATATTCGGTTGGGTCGCCCATCGAAGAAGTCTTGTTAATTGAGACCCGAAACTTCTAATGACATGGGAGCAACAACACTGACGACGCACCTGGATTCGGCACTTTAAGGTGTATTTTAATAATATATAATCGATTTTCTGCGCTATTGTAAGAACTGTAACCTTGAAACTTCTGAATATCGTTTCTTATGTCTTTGTCTATGAGTGTATCAAATTTGATTAAAATCGGACCACTCCTTCTATAACCTAATTTTTTCGATTTTCGATATTAATCGGGTGTACCTCGTCACAAAACCTAGCTAAGACCACTCGCAGACGCTTATAGTACAACTGTGTAAATTTTCAAGAAAATCGGTTCACCTGTTTCGGAGTTTATAGGTAACGGACACAGACAGACACACACACACAAAGTTCCATTTATAAATAAGTTTAGATTTAGATTAGATGTGATAGGGAAACTTTCATGGGTATTTTATTGTCGCAGAACTCGCCATAAGCTAACTCGATCATTAACTGAAGAATTAGGATTCATCAGAATATTAAAGTAGGAAAAGCGTGACATTTTCACCGGTTAGAACGTGTTTTAATAAAAGTGCTAGGGTAGATTGTTATACAGAATGAAAATCCCCAGCAAATATGTACAATTGTATAATTGTCTACAATTAGATAAAATGGCAACTGGTGTGTAACTAGCAACAGAAATTTACCTTAAAAGCGCTCGGTGAAACAGTCCCACTAAAAACATTTAGTTCAGGGTAATTAATTACGACTCTTCTAAATGTGCAAAGAGACGTTAAAATACGTACTGGGGAAAAATAAACCAGTTACGTCAAACATTAATAAGTTAATAAGAATCGTTAAAAAATGAAGGTACGAAATAAGCCAATCAGATGCAAGTTTACACTTTCCTCAACAAATTTTGACCAATATTTTTTTTGCACGTAGTTTATTGGCCAATCAGAGCACACGTTTGTCATGATTTGATGCCTTGTAAGACCCATCCATTTTTGGATTCGATAGTCCTATTGACTATCAATGTTAGTATCTAATTCCTTAAACATCTTGAATAAACATTACCGGACCTGATGCTTCAATTCTGCATATAAGAAAAACTTGGAGAGTTGGCTTACTAAAGGGAGGTAACTGAAATTGAGGTATCCAGAAGTGGCATGGCACGTAGAACTAGAACAATTTATCCGAAAACAGACGAAATACAGGGTTCGGTTCGAACTTCCAACGTATATCAGCTGAAGAAGACCAGAGCGTACAATTGTCGAAACGTCGTAAATATGACAATAAAGATAAGGACAACAGCCCGAACAATGTAAATACTGTAAATAACTTTAACAAAATATTGTGATAATAATTATAAATATGGGTGGTAATCGTTGGTAGGGATGAAAAGATTTGAAATTGACAATTTGATTCAATTTCACACTTTTATCTTTCTTTCATTTTCTCGCTGAAGCCGAGTAGCGTCTTTCCCACATCTTAGCGCGCAATCAAAACGGAATAGTCCATTATTTAAGAGGTATAACGGTCATGCAAACTAACGACGATAGGGACAAGCACAGTTATAGGGGCAGCTCCGTTTTGGTGGTGCGTTCTAGCTACATCGATCGGGTACTAGTTAAGTGAGTCGATGTAGAGCTCTTAGGTTGTCAAAGTTTCTACTTTATAGTTAACTCGGATCATAGGCTCGTCCAGATTCGTATATATTTAGGTAAGCCAAAGGATAAACTGGCCGCCTACTGGAAATTGTATTCATCATTGTTTGGTGAGCCAGATTTCCAGGATCAGTTGCTACTAATGATACAGAGAGAATGTGGGTGGGAATAAGTGGTGTGATTCCTTAGGTCGTTTGCTGCTGAGTATAGCCGTCGACGAAATCTAAATAGATTAGCATATCAGTTGATCAGGTGGTTAAATCCCGTGTTATTGGAGATGTAGCCATAGCTAGGGCGAAGCTGGCCTCTTTGCCTATCAAGAAGGATCAAGCTCTTGTGGTAATACTTGGAGTAAACTCTGCTATGCTGGCTTAACAGTTCAGCTCTTCCCCTTACCAACTCCTCATCCATCTAATCCTCTTAAAACGCTGGATGGTCAAACAGATGGAAGGTTCAGGAACTATGTGACATTACGGACAAGTTCATCTCCTGCCAAGGACAGATCAAAACTCTCCCAATCCCAGGCACTACTGTTAATATAAACCAGCACCCGGATATATTTTTTAATCATTTCACCCCAAGCAAAGCGTTAACGCCACTGATGTGCATGGGGGTTACATAAGAGAGTTAAAATATTAGGCAGGAGGAGAGTGAAGAGAAAGATGAACCAGCTACAAGGGGTGAAAGAGAAAGGGCAAGGGAAGAATGTGAACACAGGAGTGTAGACAGTTGCGAAGGTAGAGAGAATGGAAACGAACAAGATACACGGGGTGATGTAGAAAAGACTAGAATCAAGTGGATAAGAGATGGGAATTGACTTTGCATTTAAATTCTTGGAGGTTATAGCCGTCAGGAAAGCAAGTATATAGAAGGGAATTCCACAGGCGGGATTTTCAGTTTTGCTGCCACTTGGATGATGTTTGAAGCTACAGAATCGTTTTAGCTATTTTTTGACAAGGACATAATTACTAATTCTTTTTAAAAGGAACAAAATGATTGAAGGAAGTGATCACTCACCAAGTTTGGAATAACACCTTTGCCAAGAGGAAACATGAGAATTCAAAAAGAGGCAAATTGTTGACCAATCCAAATGTTGAAGGTGTCGATTGAATCGAAATTAGAAATATCCTTCAAGTCAATGTAGGATATCAAAAACAGATTTTATTAGATGAGATTAAAAATAATTCCCATATCAAAGCTTAAAAATTCTTCACATTTTCTTTTAATCTGGATAAATAATAATTTTCATTTGTTCAGATTGAAAATTGAGCAAATGAGGTCCAATCAATAAATGAAGATTGGTTTGCTGATTGTCAGATCAAACATATTTTATTTCAAGTATGATAAAACTTTAAGTATGATTCAGAAAGCGGTTTAAATCAACAATCCTTTCTTTAATGATTGTGGAGCGTACTGGGAAAAACAATTCATAAGAATATCTATTCATTATGGAGGAGAAAATTCTTCCAGGATTCATTGACTGATTTTCTGGGATGTGGAATTATTATTTACATGTAGACTAATGCCTTCATTATTGTTGTTAGTGATATCACGTTTCAGCTATTAGACCAGAGAGAAGACATGTATTAAATCAAATAAAATTACTTTAATTAAATTGTTTTTTTTTTTCTGTCAATATGCCTCATAAAAGATAAAATAGTTCTTGTCTTAATACTTTTGCACGGTAGTGTACCTCATACATACCTATTTATTTAATTTTATCAAATTTCGAAAAATTCGGCTTTGTAGAGTCACTGCTAAATGTTTATAATTAAGTGCAAACTCTTTGAGAATGTGTATATTCATTAATTATTCTTTTACTTTTTATCAATCAGGCCCAGCAGTCAAAGAATGAATGGATAAGAATTCAAGAATTTAAATCAACCTTCTTCACTTTTACAAAAATTCACAATGACGTGTGAAATCCTGGCTTTTCCCAAATAGAAAAAGGATTGACCATGTGCTTAAAGAAATAGTCGAAACCAGATTTCACAAGTAGGTGGCCAATGGGAGCGACTCGCAAGATCAAAAGGGCTTCGCGAGTAAGTGCGGAAAATCTAGATTACAATGAGAGAGAGAGACACCACGAGACGAAACAATTAAAACGTAACTTCAAATCGACCCGGAGATAAAGTCAGGTCGCACCTTGCTCCCTTTCAACAATCACTACTACAAACATTTTCTACAAACCTTGACACCCATACCTTTATCATTGAACACGGCCTCTACCCTTAACTTCTTAATAATGTTTCTAATTGCACATTAACATCTACAACTTGTGTTATTTCTCCTTTTAATAAATTTCTGTTTTAAAATGCAAAATATATATTTTATTCTTACACTATTCCACATATTCCAACATGCCGACAATTAATCTTCTGATAATGATGAAAACCTTTTGATAATTCTGATGATGATAATTCTGCATAAAACTCGTAAGTTGTAGGGAGTTCAGTTATGTCTGACACAAGGCCGAATCAAAGAAAAATTAACCAGCTCCCTACGCTACAGACTCATCCCGGTTCACAGATCAAATGGAATTCTTATTTCAAGTTCCCACTGACCAAGAGTACACTCCTTTTAAAAATTTGCACTCCTCATGGAAAAAGCGCTGATTAATCAAAGTGTTGTTTATTTTTCTTTCATTTTCATTAAAAATTGAGTAATTGTCTAGAAGTACATCCTTCTTAAATGCTAAATAACGGTGCCCATTTACTTATCTGAGTCTGAGTCACAAAAGAGTTTTTTTTTCCAAAGAATTTGTTTTTTTCATTTATTTTTCAAAACAAATTGTCCAAATAGTACATTATGCATAATACAGTTATCCACTGAATCCCACAAGGAAATAATTAGTATATAACTTAATCAATGTTCTCAGGCATACTTACTTTAATTAATCCTAGTGCTCCCACAATTACCGGTATTAATATTATTATGCTGCTCATGTTCCATATCTCCTCTTATTCAATGTTCACAAATTTGTTATTGGGCATTTTGCCGAAACTGTCTTCAAAGCTGCATTGTTATCCAACACGCCAGCAATATCATTATTATTATTATTTCTTGGACAATAATGGCAGTTCTGTTGGCTCTTGTTTGGTGGAAACTGAATAGGGTTTGTGTACGTTGAAATCTATTACGCACGCAAACATTACATAAATAAACACTTAGCTTTATTGACATATGACTTAATAGAGTTCGACAAGTTTACCAGCGCCTTAAGAAAAGAAAAGAAAGATTAATATTTAAGCTGTAAGGACAATACAGCTGTAGCATTATTAACCATTTAACTGAGAGTTGAAAAGAATTTCAGGCAAATAAATTATGGGGTTTTATTTGTTAAGTTTAAAATAACAGAAAATACAATTTCCATGTTAAAAGAAGAGTCTAATAGGTGAACTGCTCATTGTCAGTAGTTTTTTTGTCTATAAATACCGAAAATTGCTATTGACAGACACATTATATATATATATATATATATATATATAATTCAATTAATAGAATCAGCTATAAATACTGTAGTAAAGTTCTAAAATGTTTATAAAAAGAACAATTTTTTTCAGACTTTAACGCGTGCATGACCGTGCCATCACAACATAAAAAAAAATTCAATTTTGGATAATTTTCACGTTCTAACGAACGCTAAGCAGTTTGTCAACCGTTATATTTAAAGCAGAAAAAAATTAGAGTAATTTTTAGCAATACAGTATTGAGGTTATTTTTGTTGCCATAACCCACACCCCTGAAGAGGATCTCGGAAGGAGATTGAAAGTATTTGGGTGCATTGAGAAATGAATGATAACATTTGTCAATGTTACAGATGCATTTCTGACATCTTTCAATTGTAATACGCGAAAGATTATCCGTGAGCATGAAAGAATTTTATTAAAAATAAGCAGATATAATGTTTGCAATTTATTTAATCTGACAGGTGTAAAAACAAAATTATATATATATATATATATATATAAGAAAGACAATTTGTTACAAAAGAATAAACTCCAACAAAATTTAAATTTATTTGTTTAAACATAAAATTACTGAATACTTGTGTTTAAGTAGATACTGCTATATAAATATATATATATATATATATTAGTCATCCGCAGACAGATCTGTTTCGCTGTATCACAGCTCATCAGTACGGTTAGACTCCGATTGCTTCTAACCCAGGATTGAAACCCGACCGAAGTGGCGTCAGTCGGTGATTATACCTTTTTGAACATTATACATATCTACCAGCCTAAAATATTCAAGAAATCTTTTTTAAAAAAATAATCAATTGACACTTTTCCCCTATGGTACGCAGGTTTGAATCCTGCTGGAGAACACACATTTTTCTAACAAGATTTCTCAAATATATCAGGCTGGTAAATAATGTTTAATTATAAAATACAGTATTTACTTAAATACAAGCATCCATTAAAAATAATGTTTAAGCATATATTTACGAAATCTGTTATGAAATGGATTGACTGATATATATTTTTAAGGATACTCATATTTGAGTAGATGCATTACTTTTTATAATTAAACTTTTAATTAAACAGTATATTTATTTACACGTACTGATGTATATTTTTCTAACAAGACTTTTCAATTATCAGGTCATTAGATGTAAATAAATATACTTTTAATTATAAAAAAATACAGAACATCTACTATTCAAATAATGCTTAAACAAATTATATATATTAGTGGAACCTGCCGTATGCGACCACACAGACTACCATAAAACTGGTCGCATACAGCAGGTGGACGTTCACTACAGACTCATAGTTATGACCCATTTACACCAGGAACACATATTTCACTCATCAGAATGTACAATTTTACCACGTAATCTAGTAATAAATAAATGAGAACATAAGAAAAGGGCCTGACTAAGGTGGTCGCATACGGCGGGTTTCACTGTGTGTGTGTGTGTGTATTTTTGCGGGGCTGGGCGACGCTGGGTGATGTCTTATTTTCTTCGACGTATTGGACATGCGTATTGGGCTCCTGTGCATCCTTGATACTTGGCTCAGGTAGAGCACTAGGGATAGAAGTAGTGATTGCAGGTGTTTGAAGCTTCCTGAGAAATCGGCGGTTCCGCAAGGTGATTCTGCCTGATTCATCACCCAGCGTCGCCCAGCCATAAAAATCGCTCGAGCATTGTCAAGTCTACAGCCGAGCCACAAATAACTCATATCCTCTCAAAGGCCATTACCCTCACGTGATGACGGGGGGGGGGGGTGAACAATTAAGAGTATGAGACTCACCTTCACACGGATGTTTCCAACTATCGTCCAGTTGGCAGACAAAAATAAACAGGGTTGTCACTCAATACATGTCCCTCTCTCTCACCCATTGAGTGGATATTGTGCTCAATAAATATCAGCACAATATCCATATTATGAGGAGAGGAGATGGGGACATGTATTGAGTTACAACCCTGTTTATTTTTGTCTGCCAACTGGACGGTAGTTGGAAACATCCTTGTGAAGGTGAGTCTCATACTCTTAATTGTTCACAGTGCCTTCTTTAATAAATTTCAACTCAAGAAACTAAAAATATATAAATCATATAGGAAAGCACAAATAGCGATAATTATAGCAGAACAGTCAGTCAGTTAAGTGCTATACGTTATACACGCTTGGGCGATCATGTCTCGAAAGAGACATGACTGTCTGGGCAGAAGATTATCCCGCAGTAGGTTGCCATTGCTTTCTGCGGTAGACTGGTTGCCGACCAAGGCTATGGAACCCAATCTGTCCTGCCATTCAACTCATAGCTGGAGGGAATAGGCGGAATAATACCTTTCCCAAGGGTATTTGCGCGTAAGTGAATGCAATGAATTCAGCTTGAATTCGAACTCGGTTCCCTGATTTCTCGTTCCGAGTCGATATCCAATGCACCACAACGCACATGATCGATAATGACATATTCGATGACGATTGCAATTCTCGACTGAAACAACTGAGCTTTCGTAAGGCCAGGTGGATATTGAGAAAGTTAAAATTAGGGCAGAAACTGAAAAGGCCTGAATCAATGCCAAAGGTGAAATGGCCAAAATAGCACAGGAGACCCATATCAGAGAAATGGACGTCAATAGAGAACATAGGCAAAGTGGATTTAATTTGGCGAGGCAGATACAGTTAGTGCTACCTGTGACACGATAACTAGGCGTATATTCCGATTATTTCAATACAAGTGATTTTTCCGAGCCGATCAGTTCAGCCGGGTGGGTGCTTGAAGTAGCTACGTGTGTCAGGCACACTGAAGAAGGGAAACTCGGTTCGTCTGAGTCGGTCGGTCCGGCATTTGATCTCCATTAATTAGAGTTAGAGCTGAGTGTCACATCACCTGCCCCAACTGCAAGACTAACTCTGAACGAAATAAAGCATCGATTAAACTCATCCAAGTTGTGTAATTTCATTCCTTCAATAGTCTAGTGTAATCTTGTGCCCCCAACTTGAGGCTTCGACTTTTTTTAACCAACCCCCCGGCAACATTACAGCGTGGAGAACGGCCGCCGGAGAAATTGCTCGGACCTTCAGCTGGGGCGTTACATACCATTAAATGAGAATATCGACAATTACTTACTCTAGTTCGAGAAAATAGCCTCCTACTTAAGTTGGCCATCAGACGCATGGCCTATGTTACTTCAGACGGCATTAAAGGGTAATGATCAATGTCGCAAAAAGAAAATATATATATATATATATATATTGGTTGAAAGCAACCACAGGAAAGTAATCCAAACAGGTTCACCAGGCAAACCTAAGTCTCAATTCTCGTCTTGATCTCTGAAACGTTATTCTCACGCGAAAACCAAAACAAAACTCCCCATCAAATGAGCATACCATGTTTTATGCACTCGACCTGGCTACCACTCAGCCAATGAGCGCCCAGAACCAGTCAATATAAATGGCTACAAGCGACACCAATTCTATTATCACGAAGTGCTGTCCGATTCTCCATCCGACCGAAGCTCGTCGATTTGCCGTCTCCACACTCCCTTGCAAAACATACGCCCGACTCTGGCCCTTTTGTGTCGCCGAGGTAAGTCACTGCTACAATCAAGAAGCTTGTACCGCTTTGTCTATTGAAGATAGCGCTGATTATCAAATAGTAAAAGCAGCCATTTTCAAAGTATATGAATTAGTACCTGAAGCATAATGGCAGAAATTCCGAACTTATAGGAAAGAAGTATAGACAAATACATATGGAATTACACATGATGTATGAAATATTATTCAAGTTTTAATAAAACAGTACTCAATGTAGTATGAACATATTATTCTAAGTCAGTGGCATGACTCGGATTTTCATGCGTTACGCTATCATCAGATGCATATTACGAACTGAACGTTTTGAATTTAAGTTTACTCGATGTTCATGGGAGTTAATAATGTTAGGGTACTAGTTTTTAATTTATCAAGAGTAGAATTTAGATAGACAAAAATTACATTTAGACAAAAAAAATTAAATTAAAACTTTAAATTAAAAAATGTATTATTAAAATGCAAGGAGAAGAATTCAAAGGTGCATAATCCGTAATTATTAATAGTAATATTTACGGGGAAAAGAAAGAATGAAAGTGTTGTAGGGTCTCCCCTTTTCCCAGGATAATAGACTCGACTTGAGTATACATATACAACTGCCATAGTGAGATACGGTCAGATCCAAAAGATACCGAGGTTTCACGAAGAATAGAGCGTCAGTAGTTCATAGTAGCTCTGAGCTCCACTCAGCAAAAATACTGTAACACAGCACCCGTCAGCTTCCGACGTGGGCATACTAACATCCAACAGCTTCACTTCAGAGACTTGTATATATACACTACCGACCATCAGTTTGGGACCACTTATTTCTTTTTCTTAGAGAATAAATCTAATAAATTTTATGTCTTAGAAGAATAAATATAGATATATTTTATTGCCGCTCACAATTGTACAATAATTAAAACCAAAATTAACATAGAGTAATTTCAAATTTAATTAAAGTTAATTTATATTTTCTTTTCATAAAAAACAAAAAAAAAAACACACCATGAGCCTTTATTGCTGTAGAGCAAATCCTTAAATCCTTGGCATTCTTTCTAATAACTTATTTTTATAAGTTGGTGAAAGTGATTTCCAAGCATCCTGCAACCATTTAAACAACATTTGTTCATTTTTAGGGAGTTCATTTCGAACTGTACGATCAATTTCACCCCTTATCCTCCTTCTTTAATAGTGGTTTCTTAACTGCTACACAGCCTTGAAGCCCAGCAGAATGAAGTCGTCTCTTAACAGTAGTAACAGATACTGGATGTTGCCGAGTAGAATTCATTTCAATTGTTAATTCCGGAACGGTTTTTCTTCTATTCCTCTTGCTAGATATGATCAAGTGCCTATCTTCTACAATAGATGTTACTCTGGGCCTACCAGATCTTTTTCTGTCAATATTTAACTCGGTTTCACGAAGTCGTTGAAGGCAATGCACGCTATTTTTTTGATAGGCTTAAGTTTTTAGCGATAACACGTTCAGAATATCCTTCTTTCAAAAGAATTTCAACCTGAGCTCTTTTTTCAATGCTAATCTGTTTATTCTTTGCCATTTATACCGTAGTAATATGGTTTACAAAAATAAATTATACCGTAATTATAATACCTGAATAAATCTGAATTTTCAACAAAAACTTGATCACAATAAGAGGAGTCAAGTAGCAAACTGAGTTAATGTTTACTTTAAAGTTGAAAAGAATACTTTTTTTTTTTTTACTTGGCATCTGCATAAGAATAACAAAAAATACAAACTCGGCGAATTTGATTCTGCTAAAAATTTGGGTGGTCCCAAACTTATGGTCGGTAGTGTATGTAGAACTCTTTCGACAGAAAGAAGTGTTTTTCAATAGATGGAGCTCTTCCAAAAATGTAGAGTCTAATTCCGAGAAGTTAAAACAGTATTAGCAGAAGAATTTAAGCACTGCGTTCTAGGCGATATTAAGGTTTTCCTAGACGAAAAGGCTACAGATAAAGGGTATAAAATGACCATGTTAGTGGGTGAATACGCACTAACACGGATGAGAGGAAAGCCAAGTAGTGGACACACAAAACAGACAGCGTATAGTTCTCCACCCCAAAATAAATTCAGCTTCGGAGGCAGCCCGAAACAAGATAGAATTAGGCAGATGTGTCTTATGCGAAAGTACACGATTCGTAGATCAGTAGTTCACCACTTAGACATGGGTCATCGGAGAGTGAAAAGAAGAATGCACCCGTGTGTTATTACTGTCGTAAGACGGGACACCTAATGGCAGACTGCTGGACCCGAAAGAATCGGAAAACCAAGGGTGCGAATGATAGAAAGCCTGCTGAAGGGTTGGCAACAATCAACAAATGTTTACCCAAAAATAGTTTAAGGTCCTGTAAAGAAACCGTCAGGGAGGAGTACAAGCCATTCGTGTCGGACGGATTCGTATCTCCGGTGGGAGACCCGGGAAGAATGGTGTTCGTGAAAGTTCTCAGGGACACGGGAACCACTCAATCCCTAATTCTAAGAGATTGTATCCCACGAGGGATTCATTCTGCCACAGGTGAATACGTGGTAATCCACGGCGTGAGCGGAAGCTATGATAGTGTTGCTTTCCACAGGGTCAACATTTCTACCAAATTAGTGAATGGACCTGTAAAGGTTGGGGTAGTACAACGTTTACCCATGAAAGATAGGAAAGATATTAGGGAACGATTTAGCAGGTGAGAGAATGATCCCGCACCCTAAAGTAAACCCAACGCCGGTCATTCCCGAAACTATAGAAACTAGTGAGAAAGAGAACCTAGATGTATTCCATTCGTGTACAGTAACCCGTGCACGTTAGAAAACGAAGAAAGCGGGAAAATAAGGGAAAGATACCGGCAAAATCAATAACGAAGCCGTAGACCCATCCGAGATATTTGAGACAAGATCATAGTCTAGCAGATAAGAAAAAAGTAGAGGGTGACCCCCTTGATTTGTCCAAAACATTTTTAAATACAGAGATAGATACCCAACGGCAATTCCCCAGTACTTAAGAACTTAATAGAACACAGGAATGTTGATGTTATTAAAGATATCACAGTGAGTAGGAAGTCTCTTACCGAAGAGCAGAGATTCGATCCTGAAATACAATCCTTAATAAGTTACGTATTACCTAAGGAGGAATTAGATAAAGTAGCCCTAGGGTATTTCCTCCACTGTGACATTCTAATGTGGAAATGACGACCTCCTCAAATTCCTGCATCCGAAGAGAGGGCTATAATTCGTCAATTAGTCCTACCGAGACCATATAGGGCCGAAGTGCTCAAGACAGCCCACGAAATCTCTTTAGGCGGCCATTTAGGCATCACCAAAAATTCATCATTTCCATATATTCCGTGGTCGTATATGTAGACTATTTTGTTTATTTTGTGTAAAATAAACCCATTATCTCGGAAAACTAGACTATCGAATGAACCCTGTGGTACGTCAAAGGTACCCATTAAATTTTTTTTTTTTAATCTATACTTTGTCATTGCGGAACAGCATGGATTTACGGCAATGTAAAATTATTTTATGTGCTCTGATGTTATATTTGTAAAGTCTTTAGCAAGCTCTAAAGCTTCAAGTAATCATTTGTCAGAAATCGACAATTATACACACAATATATATATATATATATAAATATATATATATCTCCGAGTATAGGGTAGGTATGGATGGATGGAATAAAATTCAGTTTCCAAAAAAACACTATTCTTAAAAAAGGGCTTAATACAAAGTAGAACGAATAATAATTGTTTAGAATTTATAACATAAATAGCTACAAAAGTAGCTATTTTGTTTCAACACTTCCTGTGTCTTATCAAGTGATGAAGTTTATTTCAAGTTGAAAAGTTTTAAAAAGTTCAAAACTAGCTAATTTCCCTCAATTAGGGAGATATTATTACATAGTCTGTGGTGACCAATCAAAATACAAGTAATTTATAATTTTAGGAACATAAATTTGATTAAAGTAGAGATCGCTATTACTAATTGACTATTAGTTTCACTGTACAATAGAAACTAAAATTTATATATATATATATATATATATATATATAATTCCGATTTAATGTTAGACTACGAATTTTAAATTCTATGTTTACCAAAACATTTGATTTAGATTATTGTTAAGTTATTCAAATATGAAACGGGGGGAAAAAAAAGAGATAGAAATTATTAGTCGTCCGTCGGTAAGGGTTGACCAAGGGTAGCATCCTAGTTGTCTGCTTGGCTGGAGCATCGGCGTCTGTGACTGTAGAAACTGATGAGGGAGTTACGGTTTTTGTTGCAAAGGCTGCATTTATGTTTAGTTTCTGGTCTGTTGGAGCTGTCACTTTGCTTTCTGCGAACCCGCCTCTCCATGGCGCCTTGTGTCAGTTACTCCTCCCTTGATTTGCGTTAGACCAGGGTTCTTCACCATTTGAACCGGTTGAATGCTATGCTCTCCCATGACTCCGTGTTAATGCCCACAGCTTTTATATCGCGTTTTATGATGTCACGATACCGCAGCTGTGACCGCCCAGTGGGTCTTCTTTCAGAGGTCCGCTCTCCATACAGGAGGTCTTTTGGAATGCGACAGTCTGGCATGCGGTGGACATGGCCTAGCCAGCGGAGTCAGTGCGGTTTAAGGAGTGTGAACATGGCAGGTAGACCCGCGTGAGACAGGACCTCAGTGTTGGGTACCTTGACTTTATATGAGATTCCCAATATGCCTGTCATCCATATCACATTGCCCAGGTTTTCATCCGACCATACTGCATATATATATATATATATATATATATATATATATAAAAAGGTGGATACTGAGGAGTACTTTTACCTATGAATATCAGTCAGTTGTCCCATACAAAATACACGCTTAGGCAATTATGTCTCTTTCGAGACATGATTGACTGAGCAGAAATTTTTCCCTCAGTAGATTGCCATTACTTTTTGCGTTAGACTGGTTGCCGACTAAAACTACAGAACCCAATCTGTTCTGCTATTTAAACCATAACTGGAGGGAGAAGAAACGAATATATTTATTAAGTAGTAATTACTGGGGGTCGGTTCATTACAATATATGTGACTGACGGTTAGGGTTGATCATGATTATGTCACGACACCGCAGCTGTGACCGCCCAGTGGGTCTTCTTTCAGAAGTCAGCTCTCCATACAAGAGGTCCTTTGGAATGCGACAGTCTGGCATGCGGTGGACATGGCCTAGCCAGCGGAGTCTGCGCTGCTTAAGGAGTGTGAACATGGTAGATAAACAAGATTATCCGTGAATAAGCAATGTTTTCAATTTATTTAATCTGATATGTCGAAAAGAAAATTTGCTGCCTAAACACACACACACACACTATATATATATATATATATATATGTGTGTGTGTGTGTGTGCTCTCACCCAGAAACTGTAACTAAGCTTCGCTCAGCATAGTTGCAGTATAAACCATAGGTGGGCTCTGTGGGTGTTGAATAAACACAAGTATGATTAAGCAGACGCCTGTAACGGATATTAGCTAGGCGCCCTGGTAGACGGGTATCCTCGAATACAAGTGGTCAGCCATTAAGATTATATAAACTAGCAGTATAGCCCGGCGTTGCTCGGGTGTAATAAAAGCTTTAAAACTAATCCATGGTCCTGGAGCTCAGACTCTTTGGACGTTGGCACGAAAGACTAAAAGCAATAGTTGTTTCCTGTTAAAGCGAAACCGTAGACTGAAAGAAAAATGAATGGATGTAAGTCAAATTTTGATTTCCTGGTATCGATATCAAATAAGTTTTTTCGTCGTAAACTGAATTTTGAAGGCTAAATAAGTTCTCTGAGTAAATGGATCATGGCTGAGACTAAGAACTACAATTATACCTACTTAGAGCCAAACTCGAAGCAAAAACTAAAATAAAAGGGCTGAAAAAATACAGGCAGATAAACAAACACACACAAACATCTTGCCTTTTATTTATATATATAGAAATATATATATATATATATATATATATAGAAATATATATAATTATCGATTTTCTGCACTATTGTAAAAACTGCAACCTTGAAACTTCTGAATATCATTTTTTATGTCTTTGTCTATGAGTGTATCAAATTTGATTAAAATCGGACCACTCCTTCTATAACCCGACTTTTTCGATTATCGATATTTATCGGAGGTACCTCGACACAAAACCTAGCTAAGAAAACTCGCAGACGCTTATAGTACAACCGTGTAAATTCCCAAGAAAATCGGTTCAGCCGTTTTGGAGTCTATAGGTAACGGACACACACACATACAAAGTTCCATTTATAAATAAGTTTAGATATAGCATCGTTGTTTGCGGAATTTTACAATTCTGAGAGTTAAAGAAGAAACATATGGTTTTCTTTTCGACCGAAGCAAGATAATTTCTCACGACTGAAATGAGAAAACAGATGCGAAATGACTACACACCGAAAGAGTTAAAGCGAAAGGAATTTTGAAACGAAAACACAGCCGGTGGTGGGAGGCAGTTACACAAGAGAGAAAGTGATGGGATCGATCAGGTAACCAATGAGAAAAAAAAGGGTCCTAGTGGATTTTGGGAAAGTCAGAGGAATGTTTCACGCCCCCTCGAGCAATAGTTAGAGGCACTGACAAAGGTAAGGAGACAAGGTTGATCAGGTGACTAAAAGGAGGAGCCGTTAATAGTCATCCAAAATGCGTTATAAGCACACCGACTAAAGATGACTTAATATAAGTAAAGAGTAGAGAGGTTTTCAGAGAATACAGTTGAATACCAGAGTTGGACCGTTATGTCGCGAGTAGAAAAGAGACATATAGTCACATGACTGCCTGCCTTAAAAAAACAAAAACAAAAAAAACTCCAACTTTAGATGAAGTGTTACATCCTGTAGAAGATGTGGGTAGAGTTATAGTTGTTTGCATGCAAGAGTGATAAACTCTAGTCAAATAATGTACCGAACAGAATGTATGTGTATAAACTCATTATTGTTAATTTTACAAAGATTTACTTTTCTTATTGTGGCTCCCAGCTCTGTCTGGATCATCGATGCAGTGGACATTCGGCGACTTTCAACCCAAACCAGCTTCGTGATAAATCAAACAAAATGTGGGTAGAGCCTAGTTTGTAACAAAGTGACCGATTATGGATTGGCTGTGGAGATTTTGTGCGTTGACGTGAAGGATCAGTGGTGGGCGTTAACAGACGCACAATACACACACACACATTATATATATATATATATATATATATATATATATATATAATACAGGTTTCATTGAATAATATAGACAAGTTCTGTTTATTTATTTTGGGTAAGATCCTTTCGTATGATCTGATAGTGTTGTCATGAAAAGACAAGAATTCACAGTAATTGTTGATTTTTTCATCAGGTCTGAGCTTTCGGCTTACATAAGCCATTATCAAAGGATGTACATTTAATATACAGTGAACAGAGAACATTTAAATTATTAACAGAGTGGAGTTATACAGAGAAAATTAAACGGGTCCATTTTTTGCGTCGCACATGGCCGCAGGCCGAGAACGGGTGGTGGTAGTATAGTGGCATGAAGGGATTGGTCTGGGAACTGCTACTACTATGGGTGTAGGGGGTAAGTATAATAACTATGACCTCTCCCGTCGATTACAGGCATTGAAGTACGTTAGTGGAGGTGTCGAAATTTATTTTATTTAAGTTAGGTCTAAACTGTTTGATGTAGATAGCTTCTAGAATTTTAAGTTTTCATTTATTATTTTCTTGTCTAAGTATATATGTATTTTCAACAAGTGTTTTCCTAAGAAGTGTGTGTTGATAGCCGTGGTGTTTTAAATGTCGGAATATGTTAGAATTTTCATTTAAGTGTAAGTCTCTGCGAAAATGAGTTAGTGCGATGTCCAATGTAGGTATTATTTAGTTTGTTATATATATATATATATATATATATATATATATATATATATATATGATTTCTCTCAACACATACTTTCATAACTGGTTCTCATTTTATTTAAAAAGAAAACACATTCCATCAATTGGCACATGTATATAATACTTGTTAAGTATTTGGAACGGAAATGTATTTCGTCACTGTCATTCACACATACTAATGTTACCGACTTCTACACACACTTACTTCGTCTAGGGTTTGGATACATTTAACACACATTTTCGCTTACATATACTTACATTCATCATAAACATCTAATGTTTTTATTACGCGTTGGCACACACAAGTTTTTTTTCTTCTACATTTAATATTCATCTATTGCTTTATCACACATGACACGTATCCGACCAATGAAACTATATCTCAATCAACATACTGTCTCTTGGATTTTTAAATCATTCGTCTTTAACAAATCTCTGAAAAAGATTGTTAAAGTGAAACGTTAGATTAAAGACATTTTCTCCTACTTATTCTTTACTTATTTTATTCATTTCGTTGGGTTCCGATCAATATATTCAACAATTATATATATATATATATATATATATATATATATATATATATATATATATATATATACACTATAAAAAAAGTGAACTTGTCCTTCGAAATGGATCATCATTTTTATTTAACTAGCCCCTCCAATTCTGGGCTGTGATATTTTTTCTTTCTCTTCTCTTTCTAAGATTCTGTCCGGTCAAAATTGATGATAAATTTCATCATTATCTCACCCTTTTACACCCAATGGTGTGTAGGGCAGTAACTTTTTGTTACTGTTTCCGTAACAAACGGTTTTTTACGGGCAGAGTTGTTAGCCCTGTGCCCAACTCCCAAACCTGGAGGACCGGTGGTCCATTCTTGGACCTTACGTTTACACCACCTGGTATTTCCAAACGGTCACCCATCTAAGTACTGACCAGGCTCGATGTTGCTTAATTTCGGTAATCAGACGAGAACCGGTGTATTCAACACGATATAACCGTAGACCGATAAATTTCATTTTTGTTTAAATTTCTTTAAATCTAAGTGGTTTTCAAGCGCTTTTATGTAAGTGGTTTTCAAGCGCTTTTATGTAAGTGGTTTTCAAGCGCTTTTATGTAAGTGGTTTTCAAGCGCTTTTATGTAAGTGGTTTTCAAGCGCTTTTATGTAAGTGGTTTTCAAGCGCTTTTATGTAAGTGGTTTTCAAGCGCTTTTATGTAAGTGGTTTTCAAGCGCTTTTATGTAAGTGGTTTTCAAGCGCTTTTATGTAAGTGGTTTTCAAGCGCTTTTATGTAAGTGGTTTTCAAGCGCTTTTATGTAAGTGGTTTTCAAGCGCTTTTATGTAAGTGGTTTTCAAGCGCTTTTATGTAAGTGGTTTTCAAGCGCTTTTATGTAAGTGGTTTTCAAGCGCTTTTATGTAAGTGGTTTTCAAGCGCTTTTATGTAAGTGGTTTTCAAGCGCTTTTATGTAAGTGGTTTTCAAGCGCTTTTATGTAAGTGGTTTTCAAGCGCTTTTATGTAAGTGGTTTTCAAGCGCTTTTATGTAAGTGGTTTTCAAGCGCTTTTATGTAAGTGGTTTTCAAGCGCTTTTATGTAAGTGGTTTTCAAGCGCTTTTATGTAAGTGGTTTTCAAGCGCTTTTATTTTATTTTTCAATGTTCCCCCCCCCCGTCTTTGATATTCTTAAATGAATGTTCAGTCTCACGTGGATTATCTAACTTGTTAGAAAATCTCTTGCATTAGGAACTAAATTTTAATTTTGTTCTGTTTCGTTATGTATCTGCTACACGAATAACCCCAACCCCTAACCTCTCTAGCCAGTGTGGGATATATAGGGTAGTTAGGACTAAATTTAATCCCTCCGCTCGATTTGAGCTAAAAAAAAAAAAAAAAAAAAAAAAAATTGAACTTGTCTGTGGAAGTGGATCGTTTTCATTTAATTGGCCTCTCTCCAATTCTGGGCTGTAATATTTTTTCTTTCCCTTCTCTTTCCAAGACCTTATTTCGTTGCATGATATCGGTGTTCTTGCAGTACCATGACGCACATGGATAGGTGTCCCTGCAAGCGCTTCTGGCGGACAACCCAGAGGCCACACTATGCTGCAATCAGTGCCAGCTCCCTTCCTGCACATGTCGCAGCCAATGTCCGTCTTCCACATCTACTTGAGGTCTCCTCATCAACAACACAAAAATGAACAATAGCATCTCACATTCCCGAACATCCGTAATATGCGTACCAACTTCTGCAGCGTGGAATCTTTCCTCCACAATAAGGTCCCCTCTGACCGCCACGGGCTTTGCGAAACTTATCTTAACCCCTCGATCACCTGCTCTGACTTCTCAATTACTGGCTACCTTCCCCTTCTTAAGGAAGGACTCCACTGTCCATATGCATGGTCTGGGGTTTACGGCAGTGAACGCCTCCCTCTAGCTAGGATGCCTTCTCTTGAATCCCCTGACCACTCATACATGTGTCTCCGTCTTTCATTTCTAAAATCGGACCGCTGGCTTTTCTTTCTGTACCGTCCTTTTCTTCTCCCAACTTCTCCCTGCAAGACTATCTCTGACTTTAACTAATATATTCGTGTTCGGTGATGTTAATGCCCACCATACCAAGTGGCTGAAAAAACTGTCACCTATCCCGTTTGCCTTCTAATCTCTTACGCAAGTGGTGGCTTTCCCAGTATCTATCTAAACTTATTTATAAATGGAACTGTGTGTGTGTGTGTGTGTGTGTCCGTTACCTATAGACTCCGAAACGGCTGAACCGATTTTCTTGAAAATTTACACTGTTGTACTATAAGCGTCTGCGAGTGTTCTTAGCTAGGTTTTGTGTCGAGGTACCAACGATAAATATCGATAATCGAAAAAATCGGGTTATAGAAGGAGTGGTCCGATTTTAATCAAATTTGATACACTCATAGACAAAGACATAAAAAATGATATTCAGAAGTTTCAAGGTTGCAGTTCTTACACTAGTGCAGAAAATCGATAATTATATATAAGGCAAGATGTTTGTGTGTGTGTTTGTTTATCTGCCTGTATTTTAGTTTTTGCTTCGGGTTTGGCTCTAAGTAGGTATAATTGTAGTTCTTAGTCTCAGCCATGATCCATTTACTCAGAGAACTTATTTAGCCTTCAAAATTCAGTTTACGACGAAAAAATCTTATTTGATATCGATACCAGGAAATCAAAATTTGGCTTACATTCATTCATCTTTCTTTCAGTCTACGGTTTCGCTTTAACTGGAAACAACTATTGCTTTTTAGTTATTCGTGCCAACGTCCAAAGAGTCTGAGCTCGAGGACCATGGATTAGTTTTAAAGCTTTCATTATACTCGAGCAACGCCGGCCTATACTGCTAGTATATATATATATATATATATATATATATATATATATTACATACTCCCCCTCCCCACACACACAGAGGGTGAAAATAATGTAAAATGTGTCGGGATGGTACTTGACCAAGAGAAAAGGAAATGTGATCTGGGATCCTGCTAGATATCAGAGTTCTTGAGGTTAAGAAAAAATTGACGCCCCAGAATATATCAATTGTAGTGGTATACGCACCAATAACACAAGTATAGAAATAGAATACTTCAACCTCATGACAAGTAACGCCATGGATCAATGAAAGTCACAAGAAATCAGATTTATCATGGGAGACGTGAATGTCAAAGTTGGCCAAGAGCAGGACGATGACAATGACCGGAGAGAAATGGGTCCACTAGTGCGCAGCCATAATACGCAACACCTGGTTCCAAGAACATCGAAGATGATTATGGAAAGAGAAACGAAGAACCAAATTGGCTATGTAACTATCAACAAGAGATTCAGGAACACAGTTCTTCACTGTAAAAGCTATCAAAGTGCTGACTGCGGAAATGACTACCTCCTGGTTGTATGCAAATTAAGGATGAAGTCGAAGAATCCTAACACATCCCTAGGCTGCAATACAACAGACTCGTGAATGACCAGAACTTGCAGAAAAGATAAGTACAGTGTGAAAAAGAAATACGAAGGACAAATCAGAAACAGAAACTCAAAATGGGATACACTAAGGGAAGCTGTAATTGAACAATTAAGAGTATGAGACTCACCTTCGCAAAGATATTTCCAACTAGCGTCCAGTTGGCAGACAAAATAACCAGGGTTGTAACTCAATACATGTACGGCTTTCCTCTCACCATAGCGTGGATATTGTGCTGATATTGATTGAGCATAATATCCATACCGGAATTATCAGCCAATCAGAACCTACAGAATAGACTTGCCTAGATAGCAGAGTGGAATCTCCCAGGCTGTTAAATAAACCGCCAGCCAACTTGCTGGGAGACTGGAGCTGTCAACTACAGTTGATTCCTGGCTGTTGCTATCTAAGAATTCTACATGGCGCTAGGAACAGGATGGAACCTGAGGATTGGGAAAATGACCTCATCGAAGCAGGAATCTCTGCTGACTCGGCCAACAATTATGCGGCAAAATTTGCAAGTGAAAAGCTGACAAAAGAGAACTTAGGAACTCACCAACTAAACATCATCAAGCGGCATCATCCCAAAAGAAAAAAGAACGTTAGAGGAAAAATGAGTGAATCACTGAAGAGATTCTTGACATGATGCAAAACAAAACAATGCCAGGACTTGGGGAAACGCACCTATTCCTCAGATAATGGACGCTCCCTCCTATATTAATAAGAGTTAACAGGAAGTTAACGGAAGAAGTTCTTAGGAAGATTTTTGACGTGTGTTGTCATTTTCCGACTTCTCGGACCACTGTTTTGTTTCAGATTGGACTTTTTGTTGAAATTTTTTTAATTAATCCATTTGGACTGAAATTTTTGTACACAGGAGACCTTTCTTTGTATCGATAAGTTTGTTTTTATTTTATTTTTCGTTTTCTTGCTTTGTTGTTTACTTTTTATTTGTTCTAGCTTTTTGTATTTTATTTTCGTATTTTTGGCGGCCATATTTGTTTTTGTTTAGGTCGGCCGTTTTTTGTTTTTTTTTTTTTAAATTAATTTTTTTGTTTTCATTTTTCAGTAACTGTTTGGTTTTTAAGTGCCAGATTTAAAACTTTCTTTTTAACAGCATCTTTTATTTTATTTGTTGACCAGAAACTGATCATTTAGCTGTTTGTTTTTCTTTTGCGAAGGTGGCCTTTAGGCAACTCTTCGTTTTTTTTGCAGGTTGCCTGATTCCTTGTAAAGTTTTATTAACCTCGTAAAGTTAATTTTAACCCCTCTCCCTATTTCGTTTACGGGAGTAGCCTTTTAGGCAACTCTTTGCTTTTCTGTTTGTCCTATTTTTTTTTTTTTTTTACATATTTTAAATTCTTTTTGTAATTAATTTATTGTAATAAGTGTATTGTTTTTGTTAAACCTCTTAAGAGGCTAATTTCCTTTTTAAAGGCTATTGTTATTAGATTTTGGCCGCTAAAGGCTAGTCTGCTTTGATTTAATTTGTTTGCCGTTATAGGCTAACTTTATTTTGTCCTCATTGTTGTTCGTTTGTGAGGCTAATTTGTGTAACCCCCCCCCCCCCAATTTTTCTCCCATTTTCCCACCACTCCCCATACTTTTAATTTAATTTCTAAAATCTCAAAATGGCCGACAATAGTCGGTCCATAAAGAAAAAATTATCATTTGACCCCCATGGAAGAAACCGCCAGATAAAAATGAGGAGACGTTTCCTCCTCTTCCTACAAAAGAGCAAGAAGAAAATGTTAAGGCGACGACATCAAAGATGGCCGAAAATGGTCAAATGAATGAGAAAGAAACAGATAAGGAAAAACTAATGAACAACAAGACAACTAAAGATGCTGAGGCCGGGGAATCGCCCTGTGGCTGGAAGTCCCCACCAAAATGCAAAATCAATCTGACGGAGTTCTTGGAGAGATTTAAGGGTTACGCACACCTTGTAAAAGAAGGTGGGCTCTTAGAAGATCCCCAGGAATTGAAGAGGATTGAAAAAAGAATAGTGTCGGTCTTCCTGGTGGACAAGCGTTCGCGCAAAATTTGCCGCAGCACGAAAGACAGTGTGATAAAAACACTGCAGTCGACAGGGGTAAAGCCCTTAAGAATAGTTAAAGGTGCGGGCTTCTTCATGTGGGACGTGCTGATACCCACGCCAGAGGATTGCCTGAAAATGGCTACACAAGATCTCATTACATCCGACTACATCATTCTTACAGAGTACGAAGGCAAACGAAGGACCACGTAGCAGTAGATGAGGTTCCTCCTCAGGTAATCGGGGAGCATCTTGCTGCGTACTTTTCGCAGTTCGGCGAAATTTTAGATGCCTCCTGCGATGACCTGACCGGGGGATGGTCTTTCGAAATAATGATCGACCGCCACACCTTCCTGACAATCCCCAACTGCCTTGACGTAGAGGGCCTGAGCTTGCCGGTGATCGTGTCCGGCCGTAAGCCAAAATGCTGGAGGTGTGGAGAGACTGGTCACCTCTCCTCCTCAGAGAAGAAAGAAGGCCTCTGGAAGCCAGGCCCTAGTCGACCAAAATCCCCCTCTAGCCGCTTCTGTTACATCCGTCTCGCCCGTAGTGGGCATGCCAATACCCAGGACCGGTGCGGTAGTTATCCTGGTTGGGAATTAAAAAGTTCCCTCACCGCCCGAAAAACCTTCGCCAACTGCAAGTGCATCCAAGGAGAAGGAAAAGGGGGAGTGGCTGGTTGTTGGCAGGGCCAGAGGGAAGCGCCAAGCAGCGGAACCTCGGTTCCCAGAAACTCCTAAGACTAAAGGCACAAACAGCCCCACTCTCTCCACCAGCAAGAAGGGCGATGCCTCGGCCTGGTCGGCCCCAAAATTGGAAGAGCTTAGGAGGGCGTACGATCCGGGCTACGAGAAAACACAAAAAATCAAAGAGCTGAAAAGAATGCTGGAAAAGCGTCCATTTCGTCCCTCAGGGGACTTTAAAAAACAACTGGCACAACGTCCATCCCGCCCTTCGGCCTCTGCCCCATCCTCCCCCGAAAAAAAGAAAATAGAAAACAAACCTAAATCAGCTCAGCCCACACCCAGAAAAACAACCCCTCTCAGTAGGGACCCCAGCCCTTTCCGTATACCCTCCCAACTGTCTCCCAGTCCTTCCCCAAGGAAAAATTACCTCCGCTTGCTAAGAGGCATAAAAGCCAGGAAAAAAAAACATCAAAAGCTCCCTATTTAATGGGCAAGGAGGTGTGTAGGATATCATCTTCCCAAGAAGAAAGAGCAAGAAACTTCGGGAATAGAATTAATAAACTCTAAATTCTTCTAGCGATGAAGAAATGTAAAGACAAGGACATTGAGGTACCTTCCAACTTCCCAGACGCGCAACGCGTGCTCACAGTAGTTAGGACTGGTACTGGAACTGCAAAAGTTTGGAACATGCTCTTAAAAGCAGAGAAGAACATCAAAATGTCTCCGCCTATCGCATCCAAGGATGACGAAATGTTAGAAAAAGCAAAAGAATTCTGTGTAGGACGGGTCCCAATTTTGGTTCACCCCTCCCTTTACAGGGCTCTTAAACTAACATTTCCCTGGGATGTTGGTGGCCTCTCTCGTGATGGCACCATTGACAAAGAAATGGGCAAAGGATCTATGGGAGAGGCTGTCGGCATCCTTTCCTCTTCCATGTTCTGTTCAGGACCCCAACCCTAATTACGTATCACAATGGCTCTTTGGTTAGCAAGTGTGAATGCCCGGGGGCTGAGGTCAGTCTCGGAGGGTGAGACTCACTCATGATCTCCAGCGCCTCGGGGTGGATGTTTGTTGTATACAGGAAACCCGGTTTTTAGCTGGCGACTATGAGGGCATACTGTCTAGGGATTACGATCTCTATTCAGCATGTTTTGATGGTCGTTCTAGAGGTGTTTCCTGGCTAGTGAGCAAGTCTTTGGGTGCGGTGTGTGCGCTTGTCTTCGCAGATCCAGCGGGCAGAATTTGTGTGCTGGATATTACCATAAAGGAGAAGTCTTTTCGGCTCATTGGGGCTTATGCGCCCAATGACCATGCGGAGCGTCCTGCTTTGTTTCGGTGGCTCGAGTCGTTCTTTGGAACATCGAGGCGGGTAATTTTAGCGGGGGATTGGAATGCCGTCCTTGACCCTGAGAAGGATCGTATAGGAGAAAGATCGGGTACTAACAACCCGGATGTGAAACCATTTCGGGAATTTATCGACAGGAATGATCTTGTCGATAAGTACCGAAATGAACACCCCCGGGAGGTAGTGTGGACTTGGACTAATAGGGGCAGCTCGGATTCGAAGGTACGCGCAAGCTACCTCGACCGAGTCCTAGTTAGGAGAGTCAACGTAGGGCTCTTAGGTTGTCCAAGTTTCCATTCGATAGTTTACACGGATCATAGGCTCGTCCGGGTTCGTGTAAACTTAGATAAGCCTAAGGTTAAGTTGGCTGGATATTGGAAATTGAACGCGTCATTATTTGATAGCCAAGATTTCTAGGAACAGCTGTTACTAACACTAAAGCGGGAACTGACGGGGGCTGTGGTTGGGAATAAGTGGTGGGATACACTTAAATCCAAAATTAGGTCGTTTGCTGCCGACTATAGCCGTCGGCTCAACTTAACTAATTTAGCGGCGCAAACGGCGATAGAGAAAAAAGTTGATCGGGCAGTTAAATCCCGTAATAGCGGGGACGTAGCCTTAGCTAGGGCCGAGCTGGCCTCCTTGCTTATCAAGAAGGTTCAAGCTCTGGTAGTTAGGGCTAGGTTAAAAAGAATGTTTTCTGAGGCAACGAATATGGCCGCAGAATTGCGTGCAGAGGAAGCTAGGCAAGCAGTCAATCGGCATATCAAGGACATCACATTGCCGGATGGTCGTACCGTGACTACAGACGTGGGTATATATGGGGCTTTTCGGGATTACTTCCAGGATCTTTTCACCAGGGAGCCCGGTCTGAGCTCTGCTCAGTTCGACACCTATTTGGCTGACTTTTCCCACCTCGAGGCGGCTGAAGCAGCTAGGTGCGAGGGGCTCATAACAGAGTCAGATATCTGGGATGCGCTGAAATTGGTTGGCCGGGACAAAACTCCAGGATTGGATGGTCTTCCCTACGAAATGTACTTGAGGCAGTCGTCCGTTTTTGTTCCTCTGCTGGCGCTCGTTTATAACAACTGGATGGAGCAGGGGTCTATGCCTCGACGCTTCACCAGGGGTGTAATCAAGTTGCTTCGCAAGAGCAAGGGCGGTGGAGGTGGCAGAGATAATTATCGGCCTTTAACGATGTTAAATACTGACTTAAAGATTTTTGCCAAGGTCTTGGCCCGCCGTTTGCAGGCTGTCCTCCCTAGTCTGATTGGCCCCGAGCAGACTTGTGCTGTGAAGGGCAGGACTATTCAGGACAACCTTCATTTGGTACGCCTGATCATCGAGAAAACCGACACTGAAGGCGCGCTGATCAATTTGGATCAGTCCAAGGCATTCGATAAGGTTGACCATCGGTTCTTGGAGTCTGTCCTTTCCACCGCCGGTTTCGGGTCGTACTTTCGCTCTTGGATCCGACTGCTGTATGAGTCTCCCGGTGCGCTGGTGGAAGTGAATGGGGTAAGATCGAAACCCTTCACATAATCTCGCTCCATTCGTCAAGGTTGTCCACTTTCGCCTTTGCTGTACGTTCTTGCGTTGGAGCCATTCCTTCGCAAGTTAAAGGCGAATCCGGTCCTTCGCGGAATTTCCGTACCTGGTGCCACCACCTTGGCCAGGTACTCAGCCTATGCTGACGACGTTTCGGTTTTTGTGTCGAGCAAAGCCGAAATTGACGAAGTTAGCAAAGAAATTAGATGTTATGAAACGGTGACAGGGGCCAAGATCAATCGCGGTAAGTGTGGGCTTGCGATTAGGTGCGTGGAAGGAAGTTTCTCTTCCCGGACCTTTCCTCTGGACGGACGAGCCGATCAAGATTCTCGGCGTCTTCTTCGATCCTGATCTCCAGTTGGAAATGAATTGGTCGGAGGTTCGAGAGAAGGCCGAGTGCGCAGTTCGCCTGTGGACTCGGAGGAAGCTTTCCTTAAAGGGGAGGGCGGAAGTATGTGCCTCGCACATTTACCCGATTCTCTTTTACCGACTTTCGGTACTTCCTCTCCCATGTGCCATTCGATTGGGATTAATACAGCTCTTGTTTTCCTTCCTTTGGGGAGAAGTCAAAGCTCCCAAGGTGCGTCGCGAGATCTGTTGCCTTCATCCTTTTGAGGGCGGTCTGGGTATGCCAAGCGTTGAGATTCGTCAACATACGCTTCGCATTAGATTTCTGGATCGAATGTGTATGCTGGCGGATGAGAACGGCGCCCTCGTTAAAGAGCACGCCCATAAACACTTTCTATCCTTGAGAAGTGTGCACTTGTCGGAGGAGGAGGCCGGCCGTACTACTCGTGGCGAGTGCTCCTTTTATAAAGAATGTCGTTTGGCTCTCCAGTTTCTCTTGCGGGCTACGGATGGCCTCTCCAACGCCCAAGCGTTGTCTCTTAGGGCATTATATCGGGTGTTAGTTTGGGGGGGGGGCGTTCAAGATGAGGTATTATGGTGGACGAAGTAAGAATGGTAAGTAAAAATGTGGTATTATGGTGTAAGGTTTATTATAAGTGTGTCAGGGTCGACGAAAGTGAATAGCTAAATTAAATTAGGACAGATGAAGACCAGCCTTCCCCATCCCCAATTTCGGCCTCGTACCACATTTGTACTTATTGTACAATAAATAATGAAGTTCTTAGAAGTTAACTTAGCTTGGTTATGAATGCTCATTGGCCTCATTTTTTGTCCCCATGTTTCTTTTAGTTTAATACCCCATCCCTTTCCCGCTTTAGGTGTTCATGGATGTTAGTTCTCCGGTGGATGCGTGGAGTCTTTCGTTTTTTCAAGTGTGCTTTTCGTTCTTGTTATGGGGTTTACATGTGTGATTGATTGCTGATCGGATAAGTGGTAATTATTATATTCTTGAAGCCGCACATTATTTTTCGTCCGGGGAACTGACTTTTCTGTCACATTTTTAGAGTAGGGGGGGGCTTTATTTTAATACGATTTTATTTAGTTTCTTGTAAATATTGTATTTCATTATATAAAATCATTGGGGAATTTTAAATGTGATTTTCTGCCCATGCCCTCCACTCAAAATTGTACATATGGGAGTTAAGTAGGATTTCATAGAGCATCTGAGGTGTTATGGTGGGCGTGGTAAGAATGGTAAGTAAAAACGTGGTATTATGGTGTAAGGTTTATTGGAAGTGTGTCAGGGTCGACGAAAGTGAATAGCTAAGTTAAATTAGGACAGAGAATGACCAGCCTTCCCCATCCCCGTTTTAGACCTCGTGCCACAATTGTACACATGTACAATAAATATTGAAGTTCTTGGGAAGTTCTTAGGAGTTATTAGAAGTTCTAGATAGTTCTACTGAACTCAAATAGAACTATTAGCTAGTTCCAATTTGGACATAGTTGGATTAAGGCAGTTGATATTAGTTGGTAGTCAGGAGTCAGCTTACAATGGAAGATTATCAGATTCCTAACATTTTGGGTGCGTTAAGTCGATTAGCAACCGACATAGCGTGATTAGAACTTTCAGTGCGAAAACTTCTCCACAACAAATGCCAAGATATGCAATGGAATACAGGAAACTACACAAAAGGAAACATGCAGACAGGCTAAACAAGAATGGCTCAGCAACAAATGCACAGAAATAGAGAGATATGCATAAATAATTACAAGAACTAACAGGACTAAAGACATACACAACAACAGGATGTATAAAATAAAATAAAAACAGAATGCTCATAGAAATAAGGAACAAATACTTCAGCAATTGAAGACTGCAACCACATCTGGTCGGGTGCCCCTGCTATTCACCTCGGGGTTCTTGACAAAATGCAACGGAGAATCAGTAATGTGATCGATACCGACTTGGCAGCCATCTGTATATTGAATACTGCTGCCACATCTGGTTGGGTGCCCCTGCTATTCACCTCGGGGTTCTTGACAAAATGCAACGGAGAATCTGTAATGTGATCGATACCGACTTGGCAGCTCGGCTGCAGTCACTCTCACTGGCATGATGTGGCTTCTCTGTGCCTCTCCTACAGATACTGTCACGGCTTCTACTCCAATAAACTTAGCTCACTGATGTAGAAGTCAAGGTAACCTACCGAGAACATCATGGCTGCCTTGTAAACTATCAAATCCTCCTCGCAATTGTAGGTGTCATGGCCTCATGTTGCTAAAAGAGTTAAACCCGGATAACCTCTCTTATCAGACATCTAGCCAATGGCAGGCCAGCAAATGGATTGCCCCACTCTGGGCAATGGACTGGCCTATTCTGCAATAAATAGTCTCAAGTTTCTTTCTGAGGGCTTTTGGACATTTGTCGCTGACACTTATTCGTCAACTGATATTTACCTTTTTAATCCATAAATATGGCATACGTTAAAACCATATTTATCCTATAAACATGGTATTATATTTAGGCACTATATATTCATAGAAATATATTTAATTGGATCCCGTTTGAATCTATCCTTCTCATATATAAATCTACCATCCACCCATGTATTGAATACTGCTGCCACATCTGGTCGAGTGCCCCTGCTATTCACCTTGGGATTCTTGATAAAATCCAATGGAAAATCTGTAGTGTGATCGAAACCGAACTGGCAGCTTGGCTGCAGTCGCTCTCTCACTGGTTTGACGTGATTTCCCTGAGCCTCTTCTATAAATACTTTCACGGCTTCTGCTCCAATGAACTTAGCTCACTGGTGCCCCTAGGTATAAATTTACACAAGCTACTAGATTAGCAACTAGGTCCCACTTTTTTAGAGTGACACCGATAAAATGTAACCACAATTTCTACTCTAACAAATTCTTTTCTCGCATTTCCCGCCTGTGGAATTCCCTTCCATGTACTTGCTTCCCCGTCAGATACAATCTCTATGAATTTAAATGTAAGGTCAATAGACATCTATCTCGCTAACTCACATCCATTCTCTCAAGCTCTTTTCGCCATCCACTCCATCCCTATTACACTGGCATTCTCACCCGTCTATTACCCTCCTCCTGACATTTCCTATAACTAACCCCTCTTTCTAATCACTTTCCCCTATGTAACCCCCTGTGCAACAGTGGCCGTAAAATGCCTTGCTTGGGGTAAAATGATTAAAAAAAAATAGGATGAATATATCCACAATAACAGAGAGCAACCGTCAATACACAGAAAGAAGCTGCATTGACCAAATTAAATAGTAATAACGCATCAGAATGCTATCATCAAGAGCAATACAAACGCAGAAGACCCTGCACTTTATAGACTATGCAGAGGTGTTTGATATCTTCAGCCACGAAAACTTGTTAAAAATGCTCGGCAACCTTGACAAATTCAGGAAAGACATTAGGATAATCAAGAACCTATGTTGGAAGCAAACTGCTTGCATATGGAAAGGAAACAAATTTAGTAGATACAGAAAAATAGAAAGAGGTGTAAGACAAGGATGTGTTTTCTTATCAGATCTATTCAACTTGTACAACAACACAATAAAAACAAAAATAAGAAAAATATTCTTTAAAATAATTTGCTATTTTTAGGGAATTGTTTTTCAATTATCAAAAAAAAAAATAAAAAAAAATACAATCAAAATTGCTGCAGGGATAACATGGAGGAAGTAATAACCAAGAACTAAAAATACCCATCAAAACCAATAACAATCACAATAACATTACAAAATGAAATTGCTGAAACTAAGAAAATTGCTGATTTAACAAGAAATGTTTAATCAATAACATAATATACAAAGCCACTGTAATAAAAACACAGACCCAAAAAATACATATGGAGCCAAAATGTAAATAATATTACCACCAAAATCAAATGCAAAATTATAAGAGCAGCTCTACACACTATTAATAACAAAATTTAAAAATTATGCTTACAAGAAAAGCTAGCAATAATTAGTTTTAAAAACTCTGAACTGGTTAGGGGATACCTTATTTTAATTGCCCCTTGTTAATTATTTACATGTGATTTCCCCTTCCCCTGAGATATATATCATGTTTTCCGCTCTTCACTTTTGTTATTACTGTTCTTTTTGTTTAATTCATTTTCCAACGATTTTCTTCTGATAAATACTGGACAAAAGGGCCCTTGTGACTAATAATTTCCTTGTTTTTAAAACAGTATATATATATATACTTTCCATCATCCATATAAAAGCCTGTTTCACTGTATCACAGCTCACCAGTGTGGCGAGACATCCACTTGCTTTTGGCCAGGATTGAAATGCAACTGATTGAATTGCAACTGATTTGGTGTCAGTCAGAGTCACTAACCACCAAGCCATCGGCGCATGGCATCAGAGAAGAGAAATTTTAGCATGTTATATATAAGCTGTGTATACACACGCCAGTCACTGAAAGAACTCAATTCATTGCTGAAAAGTAATGCATAAATCGCAGAAGTGGTCACTGTTTTTTTTAATTTTCCTCTCTAGAGAGTTCAATATATATATATATATATATATATATATATATGAATCAGCAGAGAAGAATCCTTGATGCTCAGTGATAAGATTTAACGAATTATCTTTTTAGTAGCAAATGATTTGAAACTGAGTGAGGGCTGCTAAAAGAAACATTTAATTGCATTATATATACATGTTCAATGAAAAGAATTTGTCACTTTAACTGAGCAGGTTCATGCTGACTTCGAAATTTCGAGAGAACACCATTATGATGATGTCATTCATCAGGGGTGTTTTTTTTTCAGGCTGCTTCAAAGTCAGCATGAACCTGCTTAGTGAAAGTGATAAATTCTTTCTATCATCAATGCTCTATTTCCACCCTAATATTGAGCACTTTATGATAAAGTGCCTGAGGCCAAAATACCTTTTACCAGTAAAACTACTGAGAGGAAAAAAAAAAAGACAAAAAACAAAAACATGGTGCTAAACATTATCACAAATCAAAAAACACACACATTATATATATATATATATATATATGTGCTCTCACACCCTGATTGAGCACACTGGAAGAGTGGTAGACTGAAAAACACTAGCTACTCTGGCATCTATGCATCGCTCATTCAGTAATGAAATAGAGCACTCAAGCCACTGGCGTATGATACATCACATGCTAAAAGTCTGCCTCCTACCAAGTGCTCAGAGGTAGAATCACCGACTGATGCCAATTCGGTCAGGTTTCAATCCTGGGTAAAAGCAATCAGATATCTAACCGTACTCATGAGCTGTGATACAGCAAAACAGATCTGTCTGCGGATGACTACATATATATATATATATATATTGTTGGATATTGGTTAATAGTAAATGATATGACACACAAGTAGATTGGTGCAGTCATTCCAAATGAATGGAAAACTTATTGAATGATTAATGAATATATATATATATATATATATATATATATATAAGTGAATAGAATCCACAAATGCAAATATGTTGGGCAGGTTCATTATAGTATAGTGGACTAACCCACCTGCTGAATTAGATACTCTCCTATGAATGAAGTAGATCACTTCATGGGGACAAAAAATAGGCAGCCATAATTAGAAGGCAAGTTATTTGATTTCGGCATGTACATATATATATATATATATATATATATATATATATAAATTGAGTTTGTGCATTGAGGGTTTTTGTTTTTGCATGAATTCATAAGTGGCAGAGGTGAAATGTTTGCACTAAGGAACCCAAGTTTCAATAAGTTTTTAAGATGAACGAGGTCAAACTTTAAAGTTGTACTTGTTAGCATCAGAAATAAAACTTTAAATAAGTCAATTAAGTTTTTATTCAGCACCTTCAAAGCCAAATTTTACCTTTATTCTAAGTCTGCATAGAAATCTTACCTTTATTATACATAATTATAAAGCAAGTTTTGATATGAGACGCTAGTCTATGATCGTTATGAGATGCAAAATATCCACCAGTCTAATAGCGGGTAGTTGACTGTCAAAAAGATATCTTAAGACTAAATGTTTTTTAATTAAGGAATCATAGATATATGTAGATGGAAGGAAAAAAAAACTAACAACATATGCCAGTCATAATTCTACATTGAGTGAATAGACGGACCCATTCATTTCAAATTTTTTGTACGAATGTGTCAAGAAGATCAAAGCTGTTAATTAGCTTCCTACTGCTTTTGCCTCTATCACTCTTGTTTTAAAGCATCCCGAATATTGTAATAGCAATAGTTTCATTAAGAAATGGTGTACATTTAAGGTAAATTAATTTTAACATTTTTTTTTTATTAGAAAAATAAACATTGCACTGTGTAAAAGCTGGGATTTCATGTGATAACTAAGTTAAGTGCCATACGCAATACATGCTTGGGCAATCATGTCTCGAAATAGACATGACTGACTAAGCAGAAGATTTTTCCCACAATAGTTTGAGTTTTGTTTAACAACATATCAACACTTCTGTGGGTTATTTAATGCCAAAAAAGTAGGGTTTTAAGACATTTTCTTTTAATGTTCAGTTAGAGTGACAAGGTTGATTTAGTCAGATTTTGATAAAAAAAAAAAAAATAAAAAATTTTTTTTATTTTAGAAAATTGAAGATGTCTTTTAATTTTGTATTTAAAAATGTATTATTGCAATAAATTTTCTTTTTCTTTCAAAAATGTATTGTTGGTAATATTTTTCATTCAAAAAAGTATATTTTTCTATAAAAGTCTATTTCTATACTTTCATAGTGTTTTGACCCCAGTTTGGGGGTTAACTATTTGCCCATGGCTGAGGCCCCAACAGGTGCTACCACTCCGGGTCAGGGTGGACCTGAGAACAACTGCAATTAAGAGGTGGTTCCATGGTCCTCACAACCTCCCAATGAGAGGCCTTGCTGCGAGTTGCAGTTTGTCATAACCAGGACCGTTTTCTCACAATAGGTTGCCATTACCTTCTGTGGTGGACCAGTTGCTAACCAAGGTCATAGAACTCAATCAGTCTTGCTATTTAACCTGGAGGAAAAGTGACATTACCTTTCCCAAGGGTATCTGTGCATAAGTGAATGCAATGATTTCAACTAAAATTCAAACTCATATCTGATTTTTTGTTCTATGCCGATATCCACTGCAACACACATCACATGATGTGATGACTACCAACACCAAAAGTTAGTCATAGCTGCACCAATTTTTGAGTATTATGTTGAATATTGTCTGATTATATATATATATATATATATATATATATATATATATATATATATATAAAGTAACTTTAATCCAAATGGAAAAGTAGGAAGGTAAATCCCAAAAACCTGATCCTAATTCATATCAAAATTTTAATATTAAAAAAATGATACGGTGGAGAGCTCAATGTAATTAAAATTAAAGAGCTAAATATAAAATGAAATAAATTTCGATGTTCAAAACAGTTTTGAACATCTAAATTTATTTTATAAATATATATATATATATATATATATATATATATATATATATATATATATATATATATATATATATATATATATATATATATATATATATATATATATATATATATATATATATATATATATATATATATATATATATATATATATATATATATATATATATATATATATATATATATATATATATATATATATATATATATATATATATATATATATATATATATATATATATATATATATATATATATATATATATATATATATATATATATATATATATATATACATAAGTACAGAAATAACTAATTTTCATAAGTTTTTGCTAACAAACTGACTTCAAAACTTTTTTATTTAAAGAACATATCCAAATAAACTGAATGGGAAACATATTTAAACCAGAATTGTAATTCTGACTCACCTCAAGCAAAATATTCAATATTTTTACTGTCTAAGACTGTAAAAAAAAAAAAAAAAAAAAAAAAAAAAAATGTGAAAGACATGAAAAAAGGCTACTCAATTAAAATTTGTTAGATCATACTGATTATCAATGCATTTCTATTGCAGAGGTATTTACAAGGTCAATTGGTCAACTTGTTAACAATGTTTGGTTTCTGTCAGAAAATGAAAGAAAGATGAGAAAACAGAAGCAACGTCTGTTTCAATCAAAACAATATTGTCAATTTCAAATTTTTCCATTCCTGCCCACTTAAAATAATGACCAGCATTTATCATATAATAATTCTGCTTGTTCCTTCTTTAGTTACTTAGTTCATCTGTTTGTTGCCACTGAAGAAAGATAACACTTACTCTCTACACGGGCTTTTCCTTCCCATCTATCTTTTTATAATCTCCTCAGCATTTCTCTCACCTTTGCCAAACGAAAGAGTAGTAAAAAGTGAGAGAGTAGGAGGAGAGAGCCCATAACATTACCGTAGCAATAGCAGCTTAAGCTGGTGGTTGTAGCAGTAATTGTGTGCGTGTGTACTGCACAATATAGTAAAAATAGGTAGGTTTGTTGTCATATCCCGCGACCTAATAATGAAATTTCTGGCCTCTACACCTTGGCCATTACTCAGTTGGTCTTTTCTGTTTACAATGAACACAGGAGCCATGATTTTTCAGCAATACAAAAAACATTTTCTCTTTCAAAATCTCTCACAAAATAGCGTACAGTATTTTGGTTATGGTCTGTGCATACGCCACTTAATATAAGATTACAATAAAGTAGCTTCTATGAACATTATTTTTATGGATATTTTGATAAAATTACACTGTGTTATCATTATTTTATTATCCAATACCTTTATGTTTGAAGATGTTACAATCATTTGTAGTATGACAAAGTAATTTTTTTCAGGAAATGATAATTATCCTTCCGTGGAAATCCCACGGGTTTTGCTAGTATCAATTAATACGACAGTTTTTCTTTATTCAGATTTTGACAATTATATCCGTCCGTTATGCCACTTACTCTCTACACGGGCTTTTCCTTTCTCTCTATCTTTTTACTCTCCTCACCCTTTCTCTCACCTTTGCCAAACGGAAGGGTAGTAAAAAGTGAGAGAGTAGGAGGAGAGAGCCTATAGCATTACCACTGGTGGTTGTAGCAGTGTGTGTGTGTACGTACTGTACAATATAGTAAAAATAGGTAGGTTTGTTGTCGTATCCCGCGACCTAATAACAAAATTTCTGGCCACTACACACTTGGCCATTACTCAGTTGGTCTTTTCTGTTTACAATTGTCACAGGAACCATGATCTTTCAGTAATAAAATAAACATTTTCTTTTTCGTAATCTTTCACAAAATAGCGTACAGTATTTTGGTTATGGTCTGTGCACACGCCGCTTAATATAAGATTACAGTAAAGTAGCTTCTATGGACATTACTTTTATAGATATTTTAATAAAATTACACTCTGTGTTATCGTTATTTTATTATCCAATACTTTTATGTTTAAAGACGTTACTATCATTTGTAGTAAATTTTTTTCCAGGAAATCATAATTATCCTTACGTGGAAATTCCATAGGTTCTGCTAGTATTTATGATCGTTATTGCAATATTTTGTTAAAGTTTCTAATTTTTCCATTCCTGCCCACTTAAAATAATGACCAATGTGAGCTGTGGTACAGTGGATATCGGATCGGAATGAGAAACTGGGGAACCGAGTTCGAATTCCAGTTGAATCCATTGTATTCACTTACGCGCAAATACCCTTGGGAAAGGTATTAATCCGTCTATTCCTTCCAGTTATGGGTTAAATAATAGGACATATTGGGTTCTATAGCTTTGGATGGCAACCAGTCTACCGCAGAAAGCAATGGCAACCTACTGCAGGATAATCTTCTGCCCAGTCAGTCATGTCTCTTTCGAGACATGATCGCCCAAGCGTGTATCACGTAAGGCACTTAACTGACTGACAGTACACACACACACACACACACACACACACACACACACAATTACTGCTACCACTACCAGCTTAAGCTGCTACTGCTACAGTAATGCCATAGGCTCTCTCCTCCTACTCTCTCACTCTTTACTACCCTTCCATTTGGCAAAGGTGAGAGAAAGGCTGAGGAGAGTAGTGTTTATAGATTATAAAAAGATAGAGAGGAAGGAAAAGCTCGTGTAGAGTAAGTGTGTTATCTTTCTTCAGTGGCATAACGGATGAAGTAACTAACTAAGGAAGCAGAATTATTATATGATGATCGTTATTGCAATAGTTAAAGTTGTTAAGCTCAAATATTTAATGATGCAATAAGGGGGTTTCTATGAATATTTTTATTGTCCTAGAACTCACCATGAGCTTATTCAAATCATTAACTTAATTTTCAATGGAATATTAAAATAGGAATGCTGTGAAGTTTTTACAGTCTAAGTCTTAAATAATTACTGAAGTTTATCTTTGTCAATGTGTTATTTTCTTCTTAATATTAAAAGTAGTTACAAATAAGTCTGGCTCTTGAAGAGCAGTGATATTGTCTGAAATAGAATTGGGCAGTGTGCCAGGGAAAGGGTTAATTAGGTTTATTCAGTACATGACAAAAATATACGGCTCTGTAGAATTACAAATTTCTGAGGCTATTTGTTCATTCATTGATTGTTCGGGAGGAAAAAGCAAATATTGTGTTGCAGAGACAACAGCCTCCTCCCACAACAGCTGAAGATTAAGAACGCCTTCCCCAACTCAGGCTCTATAATTACAAGTTGTTTTCAACTATGGAAAAAAGAAAAACACACCACATGTTACTATTTTTTTTTTTTTTACTAGTATTTCTTTCATTACAAAAAAAACATCAATCTATAGTCATCAGTGATCACTGCAAATTGAACTCCTTCCATGGATGGCCATAGACTGATGTATTGTCACGAGTCATAAACCAGAGGAGCAAAACATGTACTGCAGCCATAAAAAGTGTGGTGTGTCTGGGGCAAGATTATGTGATAAAGCTGGTTTTGAATTCAGAGTTTTTTTTTTTTATTAGCCTAGACTTTTTCCATCCAAATTAAGAGAGTTCAGTTTACTTTGTTATTTAACCCACATCTGAAGGGAAAAGACATACATTGTTTTCCCCTCAGGTATTTATATGAAAGTGAATGCAATGGGCTAGATCAAAAGTTGAACCAAGCTCAGTGAGTCCACTTTCAGCACTGATAGCTGTTACACTGCCTGCACATTCTATTCTATCACTTTCTCTGAATTTCTGGGATAAAAAATTGGCGGACCTGAAGGAGACTACCACCACCTTTTAAATTTGCTGTTTATCATTTTTTTAAACTTTTTTCAGTGCAGTCTTATCGATTACACCCTAAACGTTCCAATTGACAACAAAAAAAAAAAAAAAAAAATTGGAAAAATTTCAATATTTACACAATTTTAGGCAGGGTTCAGTCTTTCATGCAACGTTATAGTGAAACAATCCTCCATTTTAGAACCACTCGCCTGTATGACATTACCACCACCTGTAAATTTGTTGATTATCAATTGTATTTCACTTTTTTCAGTGCAATTGTCAATTGCACTGAAAAAGATTTTCGATTGACAAAATAAATTTGTAAAAATTTCAACATTTAAACAATTTTAGGTTGTGGGGGGTGGGGGAGAGCTCAGTTTTTCATACAACCTCATAGTAAATTGATCCTGTGCAATTAACCTTTTTGCTTGCACATATTCAACAACTCCTTTTGCAATAACTTTGCAAAATTTCTGAATGAAGCCATTCTTGGAGTTTCCGAAGATGCCATCGTAAGAACTAGAAAAAAAACTTGAAAAAGACAAAAGCAAGAGCAACAACTCATCTCCCCCCCCCCAAAAAAAAACAAAGCAACTCCAATGCAAGTGGTTCCAAAATGGAGGATTGATTTACTATAATGTTGTATAAGAGACTGAGCCTCACATAATGTTTAAATATTGAAATTTGTTCAAATTTTTTTTTATAATCAAAAACTTTATGTAATACTCGATAAAACTGGGCTGAGAAAGTAAACAAAAATGAAAAACAACAAATTTAAAGGTGGTTGTAGTCTCCTTCAGGTCTGCCAAAGAATTATAATTTACAGTCAGACTAATATCACCATCTTTGCTGTTATCACTGCAATTTTTTGGTTGTTATGCACTCAAAGCTTTCTTCAGGTTCTCCAAGCTCTCCTTCAGGTCTTCAAAATTTACTTAATACATGTGTGTATATAAGCGGACATTGAAGTCAACACCCTGCAAGTCTGTTTTGTGCTCAAACGTAATCAGGATACTTTCTACACAACAGATGTGAATATGTTTTCTTATGTATATAAAAGTGCTCTATTTTTAAATTCTTTTAAATATAAAATGTTTAAATTATTTTATATTTTTACAGTACTTAAAAAAAAAACGAACAATTTATAAAAGTGTCATCAAGTGCACTTGAAACCTTTGTTTTACAATGTGCCATATTTACTGGAATGATTGTTATCTCTTGAAAGTTTTTGTTTAAAAAGGCAGTTGCAATCCTTGTAGAATTTTGAGTTTGAGTTTTGTTTAATGGCATATCAACCTCTGTGGGTTATTTAATGCCAAAAAAGTAGGGTTTTAAGGTATTTTTTTAATGTTCAGTTATAGTGAGAAAGTTGATTTAGTAAGATTTTGATGAATTTAAATTTTTTTTTTTTTTACTTTAGAAAATTGAAGATGTCTTCTAGCTTTGTATTCAAAAATGTATTGCTGATAATATTTTTTTTCCTTCAAAAATGCATGATGGCGATCATTTTTTCCTTCAAAAATGTGTAATGGTAATAATTTTTTTCCTTCAAACATGTATTATGGCAAAAAATGTATTTTTTTTTTTTATAAAAATCTATTTTTATACTTTCATAGTGTTTTGACCCCAGTTTGGGGATTAACTATTTGCCCATAGCTGGGACCCTAACAGGTGCAACCACTCCAGGTCAGGGTGGACCTGGGAACAACAGCAATTAAGAGGTGGTCCCATGCTTTTCACAACCTCCCAATTAGAGGCCTTGCTGCTGGATGCAGTTTACAGTCATACCCAAGACCTTGCAGAATTTGGACTTATGTTGGCGCTACCCTCTGCTGTGGTACAGGGATATCTGTAAATATGATCTAAAGTTTACTTATGCCAGAGAGAGCACTTGCAATCACAATGCCTAGAAATGAATGGATGGATATATGTAAGAGAAATCAACCTGATTTTTGTTGGGCAGAAGAGAGACAAGAAAAGGTGCAGCAGCAACTATCAAAGTTCAGATTTCACATGCAAGTAATAGCTCTTGAAAATTTGCTTCTTCATGAACAACCAACATTTTGAGACATTTAACTGAGTCAACAGGTAGAGTAATCAGCTCACAAGACCATCCACCCCCACCAAACCAATATCTCCTGAGTCCTACATGCAAAGTAGAGTAGGCTAAACCCAGATACAGATGACCAACACCCAGCCTAACACTGTACAAGTGCACCACTTATTTTGTGGCAGCTAACACACTGTGACCTCTTAACCTGCACAAAATTACAATTAAGTGTTTAAATTTTATACAAGTGCTAGACTAATTCACTGGCCTTTCATGCATAATAATACTTTAATGTAAGTTTGTAACAGTCACTGATGCAGAAGAGCTGGGGCTGGCAACCCCCGGCCTGCGGGCCACAACCATCCCTCGAGTGAATCTTGTCTGGCCCACTAATTTAATCTGGACATGATATAAATATAGGTAAACCAAACCAAAGTGACAGTCTGAATATATTGCGCCGAAATTTAAAAAATTATTTCTTTTTACCTGGAGAATGTGTTTTACGTTAATTTTTTATTTGTATGGGTCGCCAAAATTAGTGTACAGCCTCACTTTCACTTTTTCTGTGAAATTGCTTTTGTAGTGGGCACTTTTAAATGAATATAAAATAGTGTTTTCCATCAATTTTAATGGAATTATTTTTCAGTATTGATTTATGAAACATTTATCTATAAGATGTCTTTTTTTTTTTTTTAACAAAATTCCGGTCAGATATTAAATTATATTGAATCATTGCTTTCTTCAAACATAGAAAATTTATTCACATATTTAATAACATGGTTCTTCTCCATGACACTGGAGTCATAGCTGTTTGGCCCTCCTCCATGATTCTGTATAGCTTTTTGGCCCTCTCACTCCAAAAGGTTGCCGACCCCTGCTGTAGGGATATGAAAGACAAATAGTGGTTCAGAGGTGCATTTATTATTGAACTGACATGACTAGCAAAAGCCGATAATCTGGCATGGGTCTTAGACGTCATTAAATAATGTCATTTTTCCATCATTGTATAACTCAACATTCATTAGATTAACTAAACAGAATTATTTAACTGTATAAAGTAGACACTTACAAAGCAGAAAAAAAAAATAAGAAAAAGCTGGTTCTGACAGTTTAGTTCTAAGAAGTGAATTGTTTGACTCCCACATATCGAAATAAATAGGATAGGTCACCACAAACACACAGGATAAAGGAATGAAGAAGAAAGGAGAGAAATGGAGTATGGTGAATGGATATCAAGCAACAATGAGAGAATAATGAAAAGGTATAAGTTCTGATATTGATATGCCCTGGAAAGGGTTTTTTATATATATATTTTGATTGTTTAATACTTTTTGGTCCTAATAAAGTTAGACCAGTACACATTTTTATTAAAAAGTGTTCTATACAATTATATTGTAGAACTTGAATATTTTACATTTTTAAACGAGTTATTTCACTACCTTGGTTTCCACCATGAGTGGTTACTTAATAACTAATTAATTATACATATATATATATATCATTCGAGGTAGTTAAGTGGTTAAGACAAATGTAACAGGTTAGAACAATCTAGTAAGTAGACGTAATGTACATTACTTGTCGTATACAGTCACCTGAAACATAAACAGTCAATAGTCATAGTAGAGCTATGAATGTAGACCTCTAGTGGAAAGACCAATAGACCTCTAGTCAAAGATCTCTGGTGGAAGACCTGTAGATCTCTCGTGATAGATCTATGGACATCCTCGTCTTAGTCTATATTTATGGCTGACACCAGCCAATCACATTCCAGTGAGGGGGAACCAAGGTGTATACATATTCATTACCTATTTATTACATCAGATACATTTAAGCATTCAAAAATATTTCCTGATTTTCATTCATTAAGTTAATTAAAACTAGCAGTATAGAATGGACTTGCTCGGGTGTAACGAAAGCTTTAAAACTAATCCATGGTCCTGGAGCTCAGACTCTTTGGACGTTGGCACAAAAGACTAAAAAGCAATAGTTGTTTCCAGTTAAAGCAAAACCGTAGACTGAAAGAAAAATGAATGGATGTAAGTCAAATTTTGATTTCCTGGTATCGATATCAAATAAGTTTTTTTTCGTCGTAAACTGAATTTTGAAGGCTAAATAAGTCCTCTGAGTAAATGGTATCATGGCTGAGACTAAGAACTAAAATTATATCTACTTAGAGCCAAACCCGAAGCAAAAACTAAAATAAAAGGGCTGAAAAAAAAAAAAAAAAAAAAAAAAAATATACAGACATACAGGCAAATAAACAGACAGACACACAAACATCTTTTCTTTTATATATATATTATCAATTTTCTGCACTATTGTAAGAACTGCAACCTTGAAACTCCTGAGTATCATTTCTTATGTCTTTGTCTATGAGTGTACCAAATTTGATTAAAATCAGACCACTTCTTCTATAACCTGATTTTTTCAATTATTGATTTTCAATATTTATTGGGGGTACCTCGACACAACCTAGCTAAGAACACTAGCAGACACTTATAGTACAACTGTGTAAATTTTCAAGAAAATCGGTTCAGCCATTTCCAAAGTTCCATTTATAAATAAGTTTAGATTAGACAGAATATGTCTGCAATGCAATTATTCCTCTCACCCCCAATTCAAAATATAATTTAATAAAATCTCAAAAACTGAAGGAAAACAAAAACCGAACAATTTGGTCTCGTCTCACTTAATGTTCTATTTGAAGTTAGCGTTTCTGTAGAATAATTGACCATGGTTAAATGCAATAAACAATAATATGAGAAAGCAAACAGAACAGAACACAGCAAAAATAATATAGAGCAAGCAAACAATTTATCAAATCAATAAGGCAAACAGTTCACAATCTCAGAATTAGCGTCAACACATAAAAAGGATACAGGCGTGATTGCAGCATTCTCACTTCAAGACAAGAAATAACGAAAACGATTCAGATGAGATGAAGTGTAGCGGAACTCTGGATCCTGATTGGTCATCAAATCGCAAAATTCAAAATATGTCAGAGAAACAGTTTTTCCACAGCTAAAGAAAAAAAAAATCATTCTGGAGCCACCCCACGTGACTGGATTGGATATTTAAGGATGGTCTAACTGGTCACAGCGGTCAGTCAGAGATGGAAGCAGTGAGAGACACACATCAAAAATATAACTTCAAGTCACCAGGACATTGTCCTCTCTCTTTCTCCTTATCTATTACAACAATTACTACTAGAACATTTTGTACAAACTCTTGATACCTTAACTTTCTCAATGAACATTAATTTCTATGAATTCCTGTTATTCTTTCCTTTTAATAAATTTCTATTTTAACATTCAAAATGTATATTTTATTATTTCACTCTTCAACACTAATCCACACATACCAACCTGCAACCAACTTTCTGATGAAAACCTTTTGATAATAATTCTGCATAAATCCTGTAAGCTGTAAGGAGTTTGGTTAAGTCTGACACAAGGCCAAATCAAAGAAAGCTCCCCAACGCTACAGAAGAAATACCAACATGCATCTATAAGTTTGGGGAAGAGAATATTTTTAGTTATTACCTGTATGAATTGGAACCAATAATTTCTCTGGAAATATTAATTCTCCACCAATGTGTTATATTAATAAACTAGCAGTATAGCCTGGCGTTGCTCAGGTGTAATGAAAGCTTTAAAACTAATTCATGGTCCTGGAGCTCAGACGCAGCCTAAAGAATATTTGTGTGAAGTTTGGTGAGAATCGGATAAAAATTGTGGATTTGTATAAAGAACATACAGACAGATAAACAAACACACACAAACATCTTGTCTTATATATATATATATATATATATATATATATTGTCATCCGCAGACAGATCTGTTTCACTGTATCACAGCTCATCAGTACAGTTAGACTCCGATTGCTACATAACCCAGGCTCGAAACCCGACTGAATTGGTGTCAGTCGGCGACTACCCCTGGGCCATGGGGTGTTCGGTGGAAGAAGGCAGTCTTTTTAGCGCATATCATATAATCGATTTTCTGCACTACTGTAAGAACTGCAACCATGAAACTTCTGAATATCGTTTCTTATGTCTTTGTCTATGAGCATATCAAATTTGATTAAAATCAGACCACTCTTTTTATAACCCAATTTTTTGATTATCAATTTTCGATATTTATCGGGGCTACTTCGACACAAAACCTAGCTAAAAACACCTGCAGACACATAGTACAACTGTAAATTTTCAAGAAATTCAGTTCAGCCGTTTCAAAGTCTATAGGTAACGGACACACACACACACACAGACAAAGTTCCGTTTATAAATAAGTTTAGATTAGATTAGATTAGATCTCATATAGTGGCTGACTTCAGATTTAAAAAAAAATTTTTTTTTTTATAGATTAGCTCTGATAAATGTTACTACACAGAAGATAGGGAAATTGTTAAATTAGTTTAAAAAGAAGACAAACAAAAGTAAGACTATGCGAGAACATCTTAGAGGATTATGACATTGGTTTGTGGATTTGGTGATATAGTAATTGTGAGTTCAATCTCTGGCCAGAGTAGTAAAGACTCTGGCCTAGTAATAAGTGAGCAACACCAACAAGACAAGACATACGTAGATATGGAAAGCAAGATGAGACCAACCTTCCCTCATAGATTAAATAGAGAGTTAACTGGATTGACAAGCAATGGAAGAGGATCAACAGCCATGATGGTGTGATAACAAAGATAAGGACATTAGTCTGACTGTAAATGATGATAACACCCCATCCTTCAGATGGTAAATATTGTAATCAATTTTCTTTTAATGGTATTGGTAACTGGTAGAGAATTTTGAATGTTTGGAGAAGTTTCTAGCTGTTTCAACTGTGTTCAGAATTCAATAAAATTATTTATCAACTATGAGGTTAGCCACAAAGAGTTGAGATGGTTGCAAAAAATTTTTAAGAAAAAAAGAAAAAAAGAAGAGAGTAGAGAAAGGGATGAAAGGGATAGAGAGTAAGAGAGAAAGGGATGAAGAGTAAGAGAGAAAGAGTAAGAGAGAAAGGGATGAGAGTAAGAGAGAAGAGTAGAGAAAGGGATGAGAGTAAGAGAGAAGAGTAAGAGAGAAAGGGATGAGAGTAAGAGAGAAGAGTAAGAGAGAAAGGGATGAGAGTAAGAGAGAAGAGTAAGAGAGAAAGGGATGAGAGAAAGGGAGGAGAGTAAGAGAGAAGAGTAAGAAGAGAAGAGTAAGAGAGAAGAGTAAGAGAGAAGAAGTAAGAGAAGGAGTAAGAGAGAAGAGTAAGAGAGAAGAGTAAGAGAGAAGAGTAAGAGAGAAGAGTAAGAGAGAAAGGGAGGAGAGTAAGAGAGAAGAGTAAGAGAAAGAGAGAAGAGTAAGAGAAAGGGAGGAGAGTGAGAGAGAAAAACAAAGGGAGAGGAAGAGAGAGAGAAAAAACAAAGGGAGAGGAAGAGAGAGAAAAAACAAAGGGAGAGGAAGAGAGAGAGAAAAAACAAAGGGAGAGGAAGAGAGAGAGAGAAAAAACAAAGGGAGAGGAAGAGAGAGAGAGAAAAAACAAAGGGAGAGGAAAGAGAGAGAGAGAGAAAAACAAAGAAAGTGGAAGAGAGAGAAAAACAAAGAAAGTGGAAGGAAGGAGAGAGAAAAACAAAAAGAAAGTGGAAAGAGAGAGAGAAAAAACAAGAAAGTGGGAGGGGGGGGGGGGGAAAACAAGAAAGTGGAAAGAAAGAAAAAAAAAAAAAAGAGAGAGAGAGAGAGAGAGAGAAAGAAACAAAGAAAACAGAGAGAGAGAGAGAGAGAGAGAGAGAGAGAGAGAGAGAGAGAGAGAGAGAGAGAGAGAGAGAGAAAAAAAAGGAGAGAGAGAGAGAGAGAGAGAGAGAGAGAGAGAGAGAGAGAGAGAGAGAGAGAGAGAGAGAGAGAGAGAGAGAGAGAGAGAGAGAGAGAGAGAGAGAGAGAGAGAAAAACAAAGGGAGAGGAAGAGAGAGAGAGAGAAAAACAAAGAAAGTGGAAGAGAGAGAGAAAAACAAAGAAAGTGGAAGAGAGAGAGAGAGAGAAAAACAAAGAAAGTGGAAGAGAGAGAGAGAGAGAAAAACAAAGAAAGTGGAAAGAGAGAGAGAGAGAGAAAAACAAAGAAAGTGGAAGAGAGAGAGAAAAACAAAGAAAGTGGAAGAGAGAGAAAAACAAAGAAAGAGATGGAAGAGAGAGAGAGAGAGAAAAACAAAGAAAGAGGAAGAGAGAGAGAGAAAAACAAAGAAAGAGGAAGAGAGAGAAAAACAAGGGAGAGGAAGAGAGAGAAAAACAAAGGGAGAGGAGAAGAGAGAAAAACAAAGGGAGAGGAAGAGAGAGAGAAAAACAAAGGGAGAGGAAGAGAGAGAGAAAAACAAGGGAGAGGAAGAGAGAGACAGAGAAAAACAAAGGGAGAGGAAGAGACAGAGAAAAACAAAGGGAGAGGAAGAGACAGAGAAAAACAAAGGGAGAGGAAGAGACAGAGAAAAACAAAGGGAGAGGAAGAGACAGAGAAAAACAAAGGGAGAGGAAGAGACAGAGAAAAACAAAGGGAGAGGAAGAGAGAGAGAAAAACAAAGGGAGAGGAAGAGAGAGAGAGAGAAAAACAAAAGGGAGAGGAAGAGAGAGAAAAACAAAGGGAGAGGAAGAGAGAGAGAGAAAAACAAAGGGAGAGGAAGAGAGAGAGAGAAAAACAAAGGGAGAGGAAGAGAGAGAGAAAAAAACAAAGGGAGAGAGGAAAGAGAGAGAGAGAGAAAAAAAACAAAGGGAGAGGAAGAGAGAGAGAAAAACAAAAGAAAGTGGAAGAGAGAGAGGAGAAAAACAAAGGGAGAGGAAGAGAGAAAAACAAAGGGAGAGGAAGAGAGAGAGAAAAACAAAGGGAGAGGAAGAGAGAGAAAAACAAAGGGAGAGGAAGAGAGAGAAAAACAAAGGAGAGGAAGAGAGAGAGAGAAAAACAAAGGGAGAGGAAAGAGAGAGAAAAACAAAGGGAGAGGAAGAGAGAGAAAAACAAAGGGAGAGGAAGAGAGAGAAAAACAAGGGAGAGGAAGAGAGAGAAAAACAAAGGGAGAGGAAGAGAGAGAAAAACAAAGGGGGGGAGAGGAAGAGAGAGAAAAACAAAGGGAGAGGAAGAGAGAGAAAAACAAAGGGAGAGGAAGAGAGAGAGAGAAAAACAAGGGAGAGGAAGAGAGAGAAAAACAAAGGGAGAGGAAGAGAGAGAAAAAACAAAGGGAGAGGAAGAGAGAGAAAAACAAAGGGAGAGGAAGAGAGAGAGAAAGAAACAAGGGAGAGGAAGAGAGAGAGAGAGAGAGAAAAACAAAGGGAGAGGAAGAGAGAGAGAGAAAAACAAAGGGAGAGGAAGAGAGAGAGAGAAAAACAAAAGGGAGAGGAAGAGAGAGAGAGAAAAACAAAGGGAGAGGAAGAGAGAGAGAAAAACAAAGGGAGAGGAAGAGAGAGAGAGAAAAACAAAGGGAGAGGAAGAGAGAGAAAAAAAAACAAAGGGAGAGGAAGAGAGAGAGAGAAAAAAAACAAAGGGAGAGGAAGAGAGAGAGAAAAAAAACAAAGGGAGAGGAAGAGAGAGAGAAAAACAAAGAAAGTGGAAGAGAGAGGGAGAAAAACAAAGGGAGAGGAAGAGAGAGAGACAGAGAAAGAAACAAAGGGAGAGGAAGAGAGAGACAGAGAGAAAAACAAAGGGAGAGGAAGAGAGAGACAGAGAAAAACAAAGGGAGAGGGAAAGAGAGAGACAGAGAGAGAAAAACAAAGGGAGAGGAAGAGAGAGACAGAGAGAAAAACAAAGGGAGAGGAAAGAGAGAGACAGAGAGAAAAACAAAGGGAGAGGAAGAGAGAGACAGAGAAAAACAAAGGGAGAGGAAGAGAGAGAGACAGAGAAAAACAAAGGGAGAGGAAGAGAGAGACAGAGAAAAACAAAGGGAGAGGAAGAGAGAGACAGAGAAAAACAAAGGGAGAGAAAGAGAGAGAGAGAAAAACAAAGGGAGAGGAAGAGAGAGAGAAAAACAAAGGGAGAGGAAGAGAGAGAGAAAAAACAAAGGGAGAGGAAGAGAGAGAGAGAAAAACAAGGGAGAGAAAGAGAGAGAGAGAAAAACAAAGGGAGAGGAAGAGAGAGAGAAAAAAACAAAGGGAGAGGAAGAGAGAGAAAAAAACAAAGGGAGAGAGAGAGAGAAAAAAGAGAGAAACAAAGGGAGAGGAAGAGAGAGACAGAGAAAAACAAAGGGAGAGGAAGAGAGAGAGACAGAGAAAAACAAAGGGAGAGGAAGAGAGAGACAGAGAAAAACAAAGGGAGAGGAAGAGAGAGAAAAACAAAGGGAGAGGAAGAGAGAGAGAGAAAAACAAAGGGAGAGGAAGAGAGAGAGAGAGAGAAAAACAAAGGGAGAGGGAAGAGAGAGAGAGAGAGAGAGAGAGAGAGAGAGAGAGGGAGAGGAAGAGAGAGAGAAAAACAAAGGGAGAGGAAGAGAGAGAGAAAAACAAAGGGAGTGGAAGAGAGAGAGAGAGAGAATGAAATATTGTATAGATTCATGCAATTTTCTCTTTAATTGATGTTTTTTAATCCTACATTATGGATATTTCTGATTAGTGCAGCCAAATTTGCAAAGGCACCATTTAGCTATCGGAGTTGTTTCCCTGATGGAGAAACTGGATACAAATTTGATTTCCTTTCGTAGGACTTCTCAATATAGATGACTGGATATAAATTTCATTGTTTAAGAAAAAAAAAACATGGATATCAATTCAAACATATATACTCCTTAAATATAACATTAATAAAAGCTTAATGTGCAAAATTTCTTTTTCTTTCACTTTAGTGTCTATTTGCTTAGTTATTCTACGTCTGGGTATACAAATTTGGATATCTTGTGTGAGTGTGTGTGTTTCCACTTGGTTTCTTGTTTTGCCTCTCATGAAAGGGTCTCACGGTGCTACTTACTTGAACATCAGTTTAATTACACATCCAGGACACACAGATAAGCAATGTCTTTCTTGTATATAGACGCTTCTTGTCTTTCAGTAATCCTGCTCCGCCTTTGGTGCCACATAACAAATCAGTTGTGTTAAAATTAATACCTGTGTGGACATCCTCTGCACAGGTGATCAATTAATTTGTCTTTGACCCAGGTGGAAAGTAAAAGACAGCATTTGAGCTAATGTCCAGTCGTCATCATCATGTCACCCTGAATGAGTGGACAACTCTGGAATTCTCTGATGAGATAGTGGGACATCCACCCACAAAAGATAATGAGAGTTCTGTCCACAGGCCAAAGTCACTCTGTATTATCTTAGAAAGAAAAGTACAATAAACTAATTTAGTGCCAGGTGATAAAATAAAAGGTAAGTGAAGAGGACTGGAGGGCATAAAACCTCCAGTACCCTTGTTAGGGATAAACATCATGTACAGTCAGTCAGTTAAGTGCCACACATGGTACATGATTTGGGCGATCATGTCTCTTTCGAAACATGACTGACTGGGCAGAAGATTATCCCGCAGCAGGTTGCCATTATTTTCTGTGGTAGACTGGTTGCCAGCCAAGGCTATAGAACCCAATCTGTTCTGTTATTTGACTCATAGCTAAAGGGGAAAGAAATGTATTATATTATTAAATAGTAATTAGTGGGGGATCAGTTTATGATTTCATAACAATAGAAAAACGACCCCCCCCCCCACTTTATGCCCAGTAGAAGTTTTAATTATGTTTCCAAATATTATATTCAGTCAGTCAGTTAAGTGCCATACGTGATACACGCTTTGGGTGATCATGTCTCAAAAGATACATGACTGACTGGGCAGAAGATTATCCCACAGTCGGTTGCCATAGCTTTTTGCGGTAGACAGGTTGCCAGCCAAGAATACAGAACCCAATCTGTCCTGTTATTTAATCCATAACTGGAGGGAAGAGATGGATCAATACCTTTTCCAAGGGTATTTGTGCATAAGTGAATGCAATGAATTCAACTGGAATTTGAACTCGGCTCTCCGATTTATCGTTCCGGGTCTATATCCACTGCACCACAATGCACATCCAGTTTAAATGTACATTTGCCGATATTGTTCACCAATCTTTAGTTCAGGTTCAGCTAAATGATAATTTGATAGGCTATGAGGACCCTCTTAGTAGACCTAGCATAGAAATAATTACCCTATGAGAGTCATTAATAAAGAGAGACAAATGACTGGTTTTAATGATATGGTTAGGTTTAAGGCTCTAAGTTCTTTACACCAAATTTCTCTATTAAAGTGTTGGTTCATGAATTTGATGACATAGTAACTGAGAGTTCAAGTCATGGACCAGGCATTGTGTACTTGAAGTCAGTGGAAATGGTGAGCAGTAACTGAACAGTAAGAAAATAACTAAATGAGATATCTCTAGATGTGAGCAGTGATATGAGAATAGGCTACCCCCATAGATTAAATAAAGAGTTCAGTTCAAAATTCCCTGTAGGTTAACTGAAACAGTAAACACCTGATCAAGCAATGTACAACAGACATATTGTGATAAAGATGAAGACAATGGAAGCATATAAATAACCCTTCATCCCCCAAATTCAGACCGTAATTGTTGTTGTTGGCTGATTGGTTCATTTAAGCAGCATATCAACCTTCATTAGGTCATTTAATGCTGAAAATCGTTTTTTGATTTGTTTTATTTAGTTTATTTGATTTATTGTTTTTGTTAGTTTATGTATTCTTTTTCGATAAAGTTTTCTTGGTAACAGTTGTAAATTCAATAACGGTTTCTTGGTAACAGTTGTAAATTCAATAACGGTTTCTTGGTAACAGTTGTAAATTCAATAACGGTTTCTTGGTAACAGTTGTAAATTCAATAACGGTTTCTTGGTAACAGTTGTAAATTCAATAACGGTTTCTTGGTAACAGTTGTAAATTCAATAACGGTTTCTTGGTAACAGTTGTAAATTCAATAACGGTTTCTTGGTAACAGTTGTAAATTCAATAACGGTTTCTTGGTAACAGTTGTAAATTCAATAACGGTTTCTTGGTAACAGTTGTAAATTCAATAACGGTTTCTTGGTAACAGTTGTAAATTCAATAACGGTTTCTTGGTAACAGTTGTAAATTCAATAACGGTTTCTTGGTAACAGTTGTAAATTCAATAACGGTTTCTTGGTAACAGTTGTAAATTCAATAACGGTTTCTTGGTAACAGTTGTAAATTCAATAACGGTTTCTTGGTAACAGTTGTAAATTCAATAACGGTTTCTTGGTAACAGTTGTAAATTCAATAACGGTTTCTTGGTAACAGTTGTAAATTCAATAACGGTTTCTTGGTAACAGTTGTAAATTCAATAACGGTTTCTTGGTAACAGTTGTAAATTCAATAACGGTTTCTTGGTAACAGTTGTAAATTCAATAACGGTTTCTTGGTAACAGTTGTAAATTCAATAACGGTTTCTTGGTAACAGTTGTAAATTCAATAATGTTTTGTTGGTAATGTTTTTGATTCACCAAAGTTTTGTTGATAAATACTTTCATAGCATTTTGACACTGATTTGGGGGTCAACTATTTACCCATAGCTGGGTCCCTAACAAGTTCTACCACTCTGGGTCAGGGTGGACCTGGGAACAACAGCAATTAAGAGGTGGTTCCATGCTCCTCACAACCTCCCAATTAGAGGCCTCATTGCCAGATGCAGTTTAGCATCTTACTCAGGACCACGTAATTGTTATATCGTGAAATGAAGAGATACACAGAGAAATGTAGATAAACCTACTTTATTAACAGAGTGGTACAACCAAGATGTATATACAATATTTACAGTCTCTTGCAGTAGTAGGTGTTACTTCACCTACTGAAGTCCGTGATAATGACCACTTCCCGTGCTAAGGGCACATTGTCTTTTATTCATCTGGGGGACTGGATGTCACATGGTGTGAGCTATGACACAAAATCTCCCCACCTCAAAGTTTTTATAACCGTCAGACATAATATTTTTGTCTTTTTAACCCTTGAATGATGCTTTGTTAGTAGATCACTATGAATTTGAACCTTTTGTTGCCAACTGTTGTATCGTAGAATGAAGAGATACACAGAAATGTAATAAACCTACTTTATTAACAGAGTGGTACAACCAAGATGTATATACAATATTTACAGTCTCTTACAGTAGTAGGTGTTACTTCCCGAAGTCCGTGATAATGACAACCTACCCGTGCTAAGCTTTTATACATCTGGGAGACCGGATGTCACATGGTACAAGCCATGACACAACAGTAATTATTAATTTGATATAATATCCAGGAAAGTTTTATAACTGCACCTTGATGTCCCCAACAAAACAATTATGGTAGATCATTTACTGTGCCTCATCTGTCTGCAAAAATAAATGTTTGGTCTTTTAATTATCCTTGAAATTCTTTGATAAAACCTGATTAGTATTATAAACTTTTGCATTGTATTTCTTTCAGTTTCTTTTACCAAGTGTAAAACCATTCATCATACCATTCGAATAATCATTTTTCTTGCTCATACAACTGATCAAATAAAATTGATCTTGTTAAATTTGTAATTCGGTCTTTTTTTTTTTTTTTAAATCATTTCACCCCAAGCAAGGCGGTAACACCACTGATGTGCAGGGGGCTACATACGAGTAAAAGATTAGAAAGGAGGGGAGTAAAGAGAAAGACTAACCAGTTACCGGGGGTGTCAGAGAAAGGAGCAAGAGAAGGATGGGAACACAGGTGTGATGACAGTTGCAAAGGTAGAGAGAAAGGAACAGATACACAGGGTAATGTAGAAAGAACTAGAGTCAAGTGGTTAAGAGATGGGTATTGACATTGCATTTAAATTCCTGGAGGTTGTAGCCGTCAGGAAAGCAAGAATATGAAAGAGTTCCACAGGTGGGAAGTGTGAGAAAAGAAGCTACTGGAGTAGAATTGTCATCTGCATTTGGTTGATTAACTGTGACTGGGTTGGACCGAGTTGCCATAATTGTTGCACGAGTAAACTCCTGTGGCAGGGGTACAAGTGACTTAAGTTCGTCAGAGCAGAAGCCATGAAAATATTTATAGAACAGACAGAGGGAAGCCACATCCTGTTGGTGAGAAATCGGCTAGAGTTGAGTTGCCAAGTCGGTATCTTTCGCATTACTGATTCGCCTTTGGAGCCTGTCGAGAATACCGAGATGAACAGCAAGGGCACCTGACCATACAGCAGTATTCCATGCACGGACAGATGGTTGATTTGTATATGTGCAAGATGGATTCAGGCAGAAAAAAACATCCTGGTCCGACACAGTGACCCAACCTTCCTAGCAGTGGATTTAGCTATTGACTCAATGTAATGGTTCAACTTGAGATCGAAAGAGTGGGTCCTGAAATTAATTCAGTCAGTTAAGTGCCATACATGAAACACGCTTGGGTGATCATGTCTCTTTCGAGACATGACTGACTGGGCAGAGGATTATCCTGCAGTAGTTTGCCATTGCTTTCAGCGGTAGACTGGTTGCCAGCCAAGGCTAAAGAACCCAATCTGTCCCATTATTTAACCCATAACTGAAAGGAAGAGACGGATTAATACCTTTCCCAAGGGTATTTGCACGTAAGTGAATGCAATGAATTCAACTGGAATTCGACCTTGTTCCGAGCCAATATCCAGTGTACCACAACACACATAACTAAAAACTGACAACAAACAGGATACAAATGAAATGTTTGAGTGAGTAAAGACGAGAATTAAATTATATTTTTGTTTATAGCCAGGGTAATAGAAACCCTGACAATTATTTATAAAATTTATTCGCTATTTTATCATCTTTCGTTCACTTTCTTTAGTTTCCTTAATAACTATGCACTGCTACTATTGTCAAAAGTCGTCTTTATCAATATTTAACCGACTTGTCATATGATCTCAAATGATCACTATCTCAGAAGTTCTGCCTGTTTCTATCCTCTCCACCTTGTGCTCCCAACAGCAGACCATCCAACATGTCTTCCATTTCTTCTTCTATGTGCTCTGTCCTTTCAGGACGTAGGCGATCATGGTTCTCCACATCTCCCTATTCCTGGTGGCTCTTAGTATGTTTTCTCCTGTTAGACCTCGCAACCCCAGTTCTGTCATCTACCTGATCAGGCCCTTCAAATATGTTATCCGCTGCCTTCCTCTGTCTCTCTTTCCTTCTATCTGGTCTGTCAGTATCAGGTTCTCCAAGCCCTCCTTCCTCCCTGCATGACCCAGAAACTTCAGTTGTCTCTTCCTGATGCTCACTATTAGTTTTCTTTTCGTTGCCATTCTTTCCAACACCTCATCGTTGCTCACATGCTCCGTCCACGATATCCAGAGCATCCTTCTGTACAACCACATTTCTGCTGCTTCAAGTCTCTCCATCTTTGATGATATTGTCCAGCATTCACTGCCGTATTGAAGAACTGACATCACATAGCAATCTAGCACTCTTCATTGTTTCTAGTGAAATTTTCCTGTATCTTAGTACTTTATTCAGGAACATGTCCTTTGCCATGCGAATTCACCTTTGGATCTCTGTGTCGCACTTTCCATCTCCTGTTAGAACACTTCCTAGGTAGATAAATTTTTGTACTTGCTTGATTCTGGTATCCCCCCCACCTGTATTTGGCACACTGATAACAAAATAGATTTTCTGTTTAACCGGTTCAGGGGCCATAACTCCTCTTAACAATCTCCCCATTTTTTGTTTCTTCATCTCATTTGGAACTAAATACTGCTTAGCATTTTGATCTTGGTCATAGAAAAGATATTTTAAATACAAACAACTATCTGGAAATCTAAAACAAGATTTGCTTTGTTCTTCGTTAAAAAAAAACAATTCAGTAATCTACTTGTCTGTGATTGATATCTAACATTTTTTTTTTTTTTAATCATTTCACCCCAAGCAAGGCATTCCACTGCCACTATTGCGCATGGGGCTACATAGGGGAAGGTAAAGAGAAGGAGTGGTTAGACATAGGGAATGTCAGGAGGAAGGTGACAGATGAGTAAGAATACTGAGGATGAGGGTTGGGCAGATGGGAAGAGTGTTTGATAGAATATGAGCAGGTTAGTGTGTTAGGAGGTGTCTATTGACCTTACATTAAAAAAAAACATCTCTTTTTAAAAGGAAAACAGTTTTAGCAAATAATCTCCCATCCAAAATTCGAGTGAAAAAAAGACTTGAATTATGAAGAGAAAAATTATCATTTTAATTGATTATGAATACATTTCTAGCCTTGCTATACAAACATAAAACATTCTAACATAAATTTTCTCTCGAAATTACGTTCTTCTGACCATGGCTAATGTTTCAACAGCCAGAGTGCTTTTGACTACTCTTCTAATGCAGTCTGACTCCCAAGAAACAGGCATCCGCTTTTCATTTTTGCTAACCTACATACAATCCTCATTGTAATAGATTTAACTAATGAGGAAGCAAATAGCTCTACTTTTTCAGTGATACCCAAACCTGATTTCTATCAGATTTCTCTCTCAGCTTTTTCAAGTTTTATTGCCTTTTTTTTTTGCTGCAGTCAACTTTTTCCTACTTAATACCCGAACTTAAATGGACTTTGATCAAAGTCCATTTGAGTGGCCAGCCAGTTTAGTAGATCAAACAATTGTCTGATATATTTAACCTGATCTTGCAATATTTTATTTTGAACATTTCAGTTCATTTCCAATGGAACAAATCTAAACTTATTTATAAATAAAACTTTGTGTGTCTGTGTCCCTGTTACCTATAGACTCCGAAACAGCTGAACCAATTTTCTTGAAAATTTACTCAGTTGTACTTTAAGCATCTGCGAGTGTTCTTAACTAGGTTTTGTGTCAAAGTACCCCTGATAAATATTGGAAAAAAAAAAAAAAAAAAAAAAAAAAAAAAAAAAAAATCGGGTTATAGGAGTGGTCTGATTTTAACCAAATTTGATACACTTATAGACAAAGACATAAGAAACATTCAGAAGTTTCAAGGTTGCAGTTCTTACAATAGTGCATAAAATCAATAATGTGTGTATATATATATATATATATATATATATATATCTCAAAGGCAAGATGTTTGTGTGTGTCTGTTTATCTGTCTGTATGTCCTTTATACAAATCCACGATTTTTATCCAATTCTCACCAAACTTCACACAAATATTCTTTAGGTTGAGTCTGAGCTCCAGGACCATGGATTAGTTTTAAAGCTTTCATTACATCTGAGCAACACTGGGCTATATTGCTAGTATTAAATATTTTAACATTCATCCTTACTAACGAATAAGGCCAGTGGATATTGCAATGTACTGTTTAATTATACATAAAAAAATAAGCAGACAAAACACACAAAAATGAGCATCCATTAAACAAGAAATAAATAAATGAAATTTTAAACAAACAAAATTAAAAAACATGTATAAAAATCCTCCAAGTGGTGAAATTTATTTCTTTTAAAAATGCTACATTAATTTATTCTGAACTAGCAGTATAGCCTTGCGTTGCTCGGGTGTAATGGAAGCTTTAAAACTAATCCATGGTCCTGGAGCTCAGACTCTTTGGACGTTGGCACGAAAGACTAAAAAGCAATAGTTGTTTCCAGTTAAAGCAAAACTGTGGACTGAAAGAAAAATGAATGGATGTAAGTCAAATTTTGATTTCCTGGTATCGATATCAAATAAGTTTTTTTTCATCATAAACTGAATTTTGAAGGCTAAATAAGTCCTCTGAGTAAATGGTATCATGGCTGAGACTAAGAACTACAATTATACTTACTTTGAGTGAAACCCGAAGTAAAAACTAAAATAAAAGGGCTGAAAAAAAATACAAGCAGATAAACAGACACACATGCACAAACATCTTGCCTTATATATATATATATATATATATATAGATATATATCTCGATTTTCTGCACTATTGTAAGAACTGCAACTTTGAAATTTCTGAATATCGTTTGTTATGTCTTTGTCTATAAGTGTATCAAATTTGATTAAAATCAGACCACTCCTATAACCCGATTTTTTTGATTTGATATTTATCGGGGGTACCTCAACATAAAACCTAGCTAAGAACACTCACAGACGCTTACAGTACAACTATGTAAATTTTCAAGAAAATCAATTCAGCCGTTTTGGAGTCTATAGGTAATGGCCACACACACAAAGTTCCATTTACAAATAAGTTTAGATTTAGATGTTTTTTACCTCAGTTGTAATGTGTAGTAATGACTCCTGTTACAAATGGGCAACAAACAGCATCCCCGCCCATTTCAAGTTCTACTATATACTTAAGTATGTTCCTCCATATTTGACCAGTTTTATCATGGGCCCAAAAAAAAAAAAAAAAAAAAAAAAAAAAAAAAGCCTATCTGAACCCAGCCACAGGTTACAATGCTCATAAGGTGATCACAGATATTCTTTTACCTGGTGATGAAGCACGTCTACTTTTCACACGACTCTTATTCTAAAAAAAATATTTTTAGACTGAATTTGGACTTACAGCCATATCACATTGAAACACTGGATTCTTGTATGATTGGCAATGTGAAGCCTGGTCAGTACCTAAATGGGTGACTGCTTGATGATTCAGAATTGGAAATTTGAGAGCCAAGTTCTAGTCATGTTTGTGATATTCAATTACGTGGTAGAAGTAACCTTGGGAAAGGCATGAATCCACCATTTTTCTACAGCTATGGGTTATTTAGTAGGACTTGTATCAGTAAATAATAATAAAAAAAAAGAGTTCTTGCAGTCTAAAACTTTTTTCTGGTTTGACCTATGAAATATTCATCAGTCAGTCAGTTAAGTGCCATACGCTTTGAGCGATCATTTCTCGAAAGAGACATGACTGACTGGGCAGAAGATTATCCCACAGTAGGTTGCCATTGCTTTCTGGGGTAGACTGGTTGCCAGACAAGGTTATAGAACCCAGTCTGTCCTATTATTTAACCCATAACTGGAGGAAAGAGATGGATTAATGCCTTTTCCAAAGGTATTTGTGTGCGTAAGTGAATGCAAGGAATTCAACTGGAATTCAAACTCGGCACCTCGATCTCTCATTCCGAGTCAATATCCACTGCACCACAATGTGCATCCAATTCTATATTAAACTGAAAACAGGAATACATTCACATTATTATACAATAAAAGCATGAATCCACTACTCCCTGTGCTAGATGCCAAAATGTTTTATGAACATTTGTACAAAATACTCCCCAAAATTACTGTATAATTTTTTGTTCTAAATCATTTCATCCTAAGCCAGGCAACAAAGTCTCTAAAATGCAAGAGAGTTAACAAGTGTGAGAGAACAGAAGAAAAGAGAACATTAAAGGGAGAGAGAGAGGAGGACAATAAAAGAACAGGAATTTAAAAAAAAAAAAAAGTAATGTGTAACATTGTATATAAAATTTTGCAGATTTTTAGAGTGGAAAGCAAGAAGCTGTAAGAGAGTTCCACAAGTGGGAAGTACGAGAGAAGAAAGGTCTAGCATAGAACTTAGAGTTGCATTTGGTCATTTCAATTGTAAAATACTGAGACCTTACTGCCAATCTAGTACTGCGCTTAAATTCATAAATTCAAGGCACCAAAGAAAAATTAACATGAAAGTATTTATAGAAAAGTTCCAGGGAAGCTATGTTGTGATAGTGGGAAAGTGGCTGAAGCTGAGATGTCAGGCCAGGACTAATAACATTGCAGATTTTTGTTTTTATCAAGAATCTCTAAATACACAGCAGAAACATGTGCTCAGGTGGCAGCAATGGTAGATGCAGCACATTTATCTATTTATCTATCTCCCACCCCTAAGTCAAGATTGACAGCGATAAAATTTCTCTAATTCTAGCTAAAGATCAAAAGATCAATTACATTTCTTTTATTTTCTTGATATTTATTTCCAGGTTCCTGGAGAAAATTGACTATGAATTGTCCAATGTTCAAGTTTTTGGTGGTATTTATTATTATTATTATTATTATTATTTGCAGCTGCTTTGTCATATAATCTGGATCGTGTTTATTTAGGCAGAAATTTTTTCATTTATAAAACTCTTGTTGCTCTTTAACCGAACTTGAAAAAGTAAATAATTGCTGTCAAAATAAACACAAACAATTTTTAAACATGGCTGCTGATGTTTTAGGCATCAGTGTTGTGCCTGAATCAAAATATTTGTAATGGATGGTATTGCACTCTAGACAGGAGGAAAATAAATTGTCATTGAAACTATTATTGATATATTTAGAATTATGCATTCATGACATTTACAAATAATAAAATAATTTGTTGACCACGGGGATCCAGGGATGCTTTTAGTTTGGTTTTGTTTACGGCATATCAACCCCTTGGAGTTATTTAATGCCGAAGCATTAGTTCCTTCAAAAACGTACTCTTGTTGGTAACATTTTTCATTCAAAAAGTTTTATTGGTAATATTTTTCATTCAAATATCTTTGTGTATATATTTCATAAAATTCCCTTTTTTTATCCTTTCATAGTGTTTTAACACGTGTTTGGAGGGTTAACTATTTGACGATACCTGGGACCCTAACAGGTGCTACCTCCCCGGGTGAGGGTGGACCTGGGAACAACAGCAATTAAGAGGTGGTTCCATGCTCCTTGCAATCATAGGTCTTCCTTCTGGATGCCATTTACAGTCATACCCAGGACCTCGGATGCTTTTGGATTATTGGGACTGGAGAGTAAAGAATGGGTAACTCCTGCTCATATATTGCAGCTGTACACCATTTTTGGACTGATCTTGGCTCTTGTAAAAGTAGAAGATCAAACAAAGAGTCAAGTAATTAATGGAGCGGTACTTTGTCTAACATCTTTAGCAATGAATTGTATTGACAAGCTTCACTTGGAATCTGGGTTGAGTAAGTCCCAATAGGTGCTCGAAGCTTAGAACCTCATTAAGGGAACATCCGTTCAACATGATTGATGGTGGGTCTGGGTTTGATCAGCATTGATGGAATGTAACAAGTTTGATTTTGAGGCATTGAATGTTACCAGCCAGTCCCAGTCACCCCAGAGCTAGATTGGAGGAGAGATCGGATTCCAATCTCTGGTTGTCTAAATTTTTTTGAGGTGTACACAGATACCTTTGTATCATCAGCATAGATATTTAAGCATAGGGAAATTCTCATGTTTGGGAAATAACTTCAAAATACACCAAGATCATGGGAACTAACATTTGAATCACAAAAATTTTTTGGAATGTGAATTTAGTGAAAACACTTTAAGGATCTCAACAGATTTCATCTTCCTATTTACATTACAAGAAGTTGGTTCACCTCCCTCTACTTCCGGAAAAAAACAAAAACAAAAAACAAAAAAACAAAACAAAAAACAAACAAAACAAAATATTGCTCATCATAAGACAACTCGGTTATGGTCAAGTATAAGACTTTAAGACGGTAATACAATTCAATGAGCTTTTATTAGTTATTTGTGTCTTTGTAATAAGGCGTGAAGGTGTGTAAGAGCAATTTCAATCGAGCATGAGTCTTTGTAGGCAGAAGCGTGAGATAAAGCACTTAATTGACTCTTGCACTAAATAACCTACTTTAAGAAATTTAGGTTTGGTCATGAGTACATAATTTCTTAATGAAGTGCATATTTTTTTCATCTTGGTATTTAAATTTGAAACACCCTGTGACACACAATTGTCTGAGGAAACATAATAAATGATATATTGGGATCCTAAGTATTTTTGATTGTTGCACCCTTACATAATACCATCTAAGTTTTTGCTAAAGTTAAGAGTTTTTTTTTTTCTTTTTTCACCTTTTAAACTGCGATGTCTTGTCAGTACGCAGGTCAGCCCAGCTCCCTAGATTCGTTTTCTTTATTACCTGTGTGAACTGCCATGCCATTTTGGGTTCCTTCTTCCTGTTTGAAATTCAGTTTTCCTTCTCTTAGGTTGAGAATTCTAGAGATTCCCTAGCCTGTTCTGTTATTTTAACTCATAGCTGGGGTGGGGGGAGAAGACAAGAGAAAGAATCATACCTTCCTCAAGACTGCAATAGGCTAGGCCAGAACTTAGTCATTATACTACCTACCCATCCAAGCCACATTAAAAGGTTATAGAAGACTACAGACCTAATACTTTATTTTAATAAATTTAAATGTGTTTAATCGCTTTTATTGTTACTACTTTAGAACATGTCACTTTGCTGAAAGGCAATCAAATTTCAAATCTAAATTATTTTCCCTATTTTAAATCCTACAGTATTTGTCTATATTTCTGAGATGAGGCAGTATTTACAGTATTTACATTATTCGGACTATTGTCCTCATCTTGGTTGCCATTTGTATGACGTTTAATAATAGATCATTCTATTTGCCTATATTTCTGAGATGAGGTAGTATTTACAGTGTTTACATTATTCAAACTCATCTTTGTTGCCATTTGTACATTTCGGATGTTGTACAGTCTTCTTCAGGTGCTGGAATTTTGAACTGAACCCTTTATTACAATCACTGGGGTATATCATTCTCATCCCTTGCATAGTGCCTCTTTCATAAGTCATGAGTTATCTCCCTCTAACTCTGTAAGTTACTTGTTCACCACTGCTATAGCCTGGTATTGAACTCACAACTCTTTTGGGTCAAGTCACAGGGCCATGTGCCCTTAAGGACAAGAACAACTGAATTTTGGGGTCTTACAAACCTAATGTCCAGTAACACTTTTTCACCATAGTTCATATTGCAATTTTTGATGTTAATGGTTTTCTCTAGTATTTTTACCATATCTCATATTGCGATTTTTGACACTAATGAAATTAGGTTCGAAATTCCAAGCACCTGAAGAAGGCTGGAGCATACAACAGCTGAAACTTTTGTACAAATGGCAACAAAGATGAGGACAATAGTCCGAATAATGTAAATACTGTAAATACTACCTCATCTCAGAAATATAGACAAATAGAATGGACTAATATTAAACATCATACAAATGGCAACCAAGATGAGGACAATAGTCCGAATAATGTAAATACTGTAAATACTACCTCATTTCAGAAATATAGACAAATAGAATGGACTAATATTAAACATCATACAAATGGCAACCAAGATGAGGACAATAGTCCGAATAATGTAAATACTGTAAATACTACCTCATCTCAGAAATATAGACAAATAGAATGATCTATTATTAAACGTCGTACAAATGGCAACAAAAATGAGGACAATAGTCCGAATAATGTAAATACTACCTCATCTGAGAAATATAGACAAATATAATGAACTAATATTAAACGTCATACAAATGGCAACAAAGATGAGGACAATAGTCCGAATAATGTAAATACTGTAAAATCCTTCACTTATTAAAAAAGTATATTCATCAAAAGGCCACACATTCTGGCTTATATTCTTTTTCTGTTATCTAAACATTGTTGCTAGATAGAAAGGAAAACTATCCTTCTCAATACAGATGTCCATTTTAATTTCATTCAAATTGTGTATGTATGCTTGCATGTGCTCATTCAATGATGAACTAAGATATTTCTCAATCATCAAATCAATATGACAAATGGGATTTAGATTGACAAGCTCCTGTCTCACTTTTATTGTCCTGGTCAGTGTAAACATTTGTTTAATTAATCTTTCCATACTGGAGCTAAAATGTCTGTCGCCCAGATTAAAGATGCCCACAGATTTTTAGAAACTCATTTAGAAAAAATATTATCCTTGACTCAACATCTATATTTCCTCCCCGCTTACAAAAAGTAAAAATGAACATTTGAAAAAAAAACAAAACAAAAAAAAAACAAAAACAAAAAAGCAGTATGCATACTTTCAGCCATGCACTGAAAAACAAATTATACAAGTCATTTTTTAATAGAAAATCATTGAGAAAATCAGATTTGTTATTTTTTTATCATCTATGAGCTGGAGGTTGTAGTCAAACAGAAGAAAGAAACTATAAATTTAGGTACCTCCACTCAATTGAAGAAAAAAACATATGATGTTAAAAGGGCTCAAACTTAAAAAACAAAGTTTTATCATGAAAATGTTTATGGTATTATTAAGAGGAAAGATCAAATTTTGTTATTATTTGTAAAAAATTTTAAATGCTTTCTAACGTTCGACAATTAAAATTTCATTTTTTGTTTTTCATCAACATCTCATGCTATATTTATGTAAAGCGACTATTAAGAAAATGGAGTTGGTTAAGTGAAATGATTTTGGGGCAAGTAAATTTTCCCTTGCTCCTGACCGCTGGTCAAGTGATTTCTTTTTCAGATCTCAAAGGCTGCATGCAAATCATTTATGCACAGTACAAACATAAATAACACACATGCACAGTCATACGCATTGTGTGTGTGTGTGTGTGTGTGTGAGAGAGAGAGAGAGAGAGAGAGACACACAGAAGTAGAGTTCTTTTATAAAAATAGGTTCAGGGGGGAAAAAAAAGAAGAAAAACAAGAAAGAAAGCAAAGCAAAGGGCCCACATGTATCAGAGACAATTTGAAACATGCCATGAGAAACAGTGTTGTATTAGTAATCAAGATTTTAATATTGAGTAATAGGTTATCATCATTCTGTGGCCTTGGCCGAGATTCCAAATCTTGTCAGTAGCTGAATACTTGATGCTTCGCCAGAGCTACCAAGGGTGTTTTTATTGTGACACCATCACTAGATGAGTTGCCTATCATGGCTTAAGAGAGGCCCATTCACCCTCATTAAGAGAAGGATATCCCGCACCAGTTTCCCAACCTGGAATTTTTTACAACCTCACGGTAATGGGTACTATTGTGAATGTCCCTGAAGATAGTTGAACCAAAAACAAGGACATCATATGAAGAGCTCTTCTCAGTTTTTATGCCTTCAGACTTAATAGAAAAAAAAAAAAGTTTATTTACTTCAAAACTCTATCCTTGTTAAACACTGCCTTTGGGTGGAGAGGAACCCAAATGAGACTATGCTGGGGGAAATTGGTGAGAGCCCAATCCTATGTATGCAGGGTCTATGAGGAATTTTTGCCAAATAGAAAACTAAAGTTGAACTAAAAGCTAATTACTGTTCTCTACACAGATCTTTCTAGAACTAACCCTTGATTTTCAGAAAAAAACTTTGGGGCTAATGTACACGCTTGAAATTATTAATTGCTCTTATATTAAACCCTATCTTTTCATGATTTCTGATGTAATGAATATGTAATGGTTATGCATACACCTTGGTTTCCCCTCACGGGAATGTGATTGGCTGGTGTCAGCGATAAATACAGGCAAAGGCGAGGATGCAGAGAGGTCTTCCACTAGAGGTCTATGACTAGAGAGCTATGACTATTGGTCTATGGCTATTGACTACACCTACGTCTCATGATACTATATACAACGAGTACCACCCATTAAGTCTACATACAAGATTGTTCCACCCGGTTACATTTGTCTAAACCACTTAACTACCTCGAATGATATATATATATATATATATATATATAAATATATATATCTATAGTAAAACTGACTGACCCAGTTCATCACGTTATGTCGGTTGATTTTTTCTATCTTGGATCTACATAAGTGTTACCATCACAGAGTTATATATCTCCCTTTCCAGGACATATCAATTTTCTATCTTGGATCTACATAAGTGTCACCATCACAGAGTTATCAACCGACATAACGTGATGAACTGGGTAAGTCAGTTTTACTATTATTGATATATTTTGATAAAGTTGCCAAAAGCAAGTTACAAAGTTCTGAATAGACTTAATTTTTGCAACTAGTATCTTAGAAATTCCAAATACCGTAAAATTCCCAGTTTAGCCATGCTTCACTTTCAAAATGAACTGGAGGTGAAAAAATAAAATAAAATAAGTAAAAAGAATAGTAATGAGAACATAAATTTATTTATCTTATCTAATCTAATTTATAAATGGAACTTTGTGTGTGTCTGTGTGTCCGTTACCTATAGACTGAAATGGCTGAACCGATTTTCTTGAAAATTTACACAGTTGTACTATAAGCGTCTGTGAGTGTTCTTAGCTAGGTTTTGTGCCAAGGTACCCCTGATAAATATTGAAAATAAAAAAAATTGGATTATAGAAGGAGTGGTTCGATTTTAATCAAATTTGATACACTCATAGACAAAGACATAAGAAACGATATTCAGAAGGTTCAGTTCTTACAATAGTGGAGAAAATCGATAATATATATAAGGCAAGACGTTTTAGTGTGTGTCTGTTTATCTGCCTGTATGTATTTTTTTCAGCTGTTTCATTTTAGTTTTTGTTTTGGGTTTGGCTCTAAGTAGGTATAATTGTAGTTCTTAGTCTCAGCCATGATACCATTTACTCAGAGGACTTATTTAGCCTTCAAAATTCAGTTTATGACGAAAAAACTTATTTGATATCGAATCAAAATTTGACTTACATCCATTTATTTTTTTTCAGTCTACGGTTTCGCTTTAACTGGAAACAGCTATTGCTTTTTAGTCTTTTGTGCCAACGTCCAAAGAGTCTGAGCTCCAGGACCATGGATTAGTTTTAAAGCTTTCATTACACCTAATTACAATGCCAGACTATACTACTAGTTTAAGCATAAGAGCAAAAATATCTCATTTTAAAGAAAAACCAAATTTGATTGAGTAACATATTTATACCATTTGATATTTTTCATCAAACAACTCTGAATTCCATCTTCCCAGAATTTATTTTTCTCAAAAAACTGTCTTTTGTAATCATTTAGAGAAATAGATTTTCTCATCTAGACAATTCTATAAACATCAGAATAGACTGTTAGAGCCCCCACCCCGCGGTGCAATATTTGGTGAAAATTAAGATAAATTAAAAACTTCCCAGCCATTTTTACCTTTTCATCAAAGAAATATTCCATCTAAACTTATTTATAAATAGAACTGTGTGTGTGTGTGTGTGTGTATCCATTACCTATAGACTCCGAAACGGCTGAACTGATTTTCTTGAAATTTTACACAGTTTGCAGCGTCTGCGAGTGTTCTTAGCTAGCTTTTGTGTCCAGGTACCCCTGATAAATATTGAAAATCAATAATCGAAAAAAATCAGGTTATAGAAGGAGTGGTCTGATTTTAGTCAAATTTCATACACTCATAGACAAAGACATAAGAAACGATATTCAGAAGTTTCAAGGTTGCAGTTCTTACAGTAGTGCAGAAAAATCAATAATATATATATATATATATATATATATATATATATAAAAGGCAAGATGTTTGTGTGTGTGTGTGTGTGTGTCTGTTTATCTGCCTGTATGTCCTTTATACAAATCCACAAATTTCAAATTTTCAAATCCACAAATATTCTTTAGGCTGAGTCTGAGCTCCAGGACCATGGATTAATTTTAAAGCTTTCATTACACCCGAGCAATGCTGAGCTATGCTGCTAGTTCCTCTAATTTTATCCTGATAGAACACAATGGTATTTTTAAGTAAATCCAGACACTGTTCATCAATTGCTGTTTGCAGTAGATTGGCCACAGTACTAGTTTGAATCAATCATTTGCTTATCTGGAATAGATTTGGAGTAAAAAACCCTTCCTATTTCCATTACATAGAAAACAATACTTTTAGATAGAGACAAGTGTGTGGACTGATTTTTTTTTGCCTTCATTGATGTTGAAGTCACACATCAAGGTAACAACCATAAGCACACTGTTGCAAATGACTTTCAACTTTGATGTTTTGCGTATGTTATTTCTAACCCACAGTCTCATAACAACTCATTCTCAAGTCAGTCAGTTAAGTGCCATACGTGATACACGCTTGGGCGATCATGGAACCCAATCTATCCTGTTATTTGACTCATAGCTGGAGGGGGAAGAGATGTATTATTTTATTAAGTAGTAATTAGTGGGTAACTAGTTTATTACTTCATCACAGTAGAAGCCTTAATCATGATCCAAACTATTATATTCAGTCAGTCAGTTAAGTGCCATACGTGATACATGCTTTGGGCAATCATGTCTCAAAAGAGACAGAACTGACTGGGCAGAAGATTATCCCGCAGTAGGTTACCATTGCTTTCTGCGGTAGACTGTTGCCAGCCAAGGCTATAGAACCCAATCTGTCCTATTATTTAACCCATAACTGGAGGGAAAGAGATGGATTAATACCTTTTCCAAGGGTATTTGTGTGTAAGTGAATGCAATGAATTCAACTGATATTTGGAATTTGAATTCGGCTTCCCATTTTCTCGTTCTGAGCCGATATCCACTGCGCCACAATGCACATCCTCAAGTAATGAGGTCAATTTCATCTTGTCTATCTGACTTAAAATTCCCCCAAAACGAAACTTTTTAAACTATTTCAAATTCTATCATTCATAGCACCATTTCTATCAAATGGTACACATTTTTTGCTTTCGAAAGAACACAAAAAAAGGGTTGGTGGGGAAGATATACTGAAAAATTTGCTGAAGTTCTTTTGTCTTCAAAGAAGTTTTTGTCTCCAGGTGACATTAGATTGTCAAAATTTTATGAGTGTCCCTGACATACTAATATGTCACCAAGGAAAACTTTTCATGGTGGTAGAAGGTTGAATTTTGAGGTTTTGAGTTTTGTTTAATGACATATCAACCTCTGTGGGTTATTTAATGCCAAAAAGGTGGGGTTTTAAGGTATTTGTTTTTAATAATGTTTGGTTATAGTAAAAAGGTTGATTTTAATGAAAATTTTGTTTTTATTTTTTTTAATTTTACAAAACTGAAAATGTCTTCTGGTTTCGTATTCAATAATATTTTGCTGAGAATAATTGTTTTTTTCCTTCAAAAACATTTTATGGATAATAATTTATCTTTCTTCAAAAATGTATTATTGGTCATATTTTTCTTTAAAAAAAAAATGTATATATTTCTATAGAAGTGTATTTTTATACTTTCATAGTGTTTTGACCCCAGTTCGGAGTTTAACTATTTGCCCATAGCTGGGTCTCTAACAGGTGCTATCACTCCGGGTCAGGTTAGACCTGGGAACGACAGCAATCAAGAGGTGGTCCCAAGCTCCTCCCAACCTCCTAACCAGAGGCCTTGCTGCCGAATGCAGTTTACGGTCATGCCCAGGACTGAGAAGGTCAAAAACCCCATTGTTGGACTTCTGGTACAGGTGAGCACTTATCAAGAATGTGCTCCACAAGAAGCCAGTAACAGCACCGGTAATACCAGTTAGAACAGTAGAACTGGTAACTACAAAACCTACAGCAACAGAAGAGGTAGTAGTGGTAGCTGAAAAGTCCAGCCTGCAGAATGCAAATGGACTGAAGTAGTGAGGAGGGGCAAAAAAGTAGCTACCCCTCCTCCACAGTAGTATGTCCTATCAAAAAGGGTGCCATCACCTGTTCATCATCTCTAAAGAGAGGGAGGGAAGAAGAGGAATTCATTTTGAAAAAAATAAAAGGAAAGAAAGATCTAAAAGTAGATTCAGGCAGGGTGGAACAGGTCCTGGTTTTCGCCAAGACACTATCCGTTCCTGCTTTGCCTGCTAAAACTCAATATAAAGTAAGAAGTCAATCGCATTCCCCTGTTCGAATTCTCTCAACTCCTTTCCTCAAATCCTCTCCCAAATTCAGAGAAATCCTCCCCCAATCCAGATCCTAGAAAAAAAAAGATGGGAACGGGTCTACAAAACTGAAAAAACCTGCCAAGTTGACAGGCAAGCCCTTGAGAGGGATCTGTCTTCCCAAAGAAAGCTCCTTGTAAGGGCATTGTTTAAATTGTCCTCAGTTGATGGCAAATCCATTGAGGACTAATAATTTTTCCAATGCCTCCAAAATGCTGACCCTGATAAAAAGTACTGTGGACAAGCTGAGACTCAGATTTTTTTTGAGTGGGGCTGCAGATGCATTCCTCAAAATTAGGATGTACTAAATATGGACACCAGAGCTAAAAAAAACCAAAAAAAAAACCAAAAAAAAAAAAAAAAAAAAAAAAAACAACAAATACTTTCAATGCTTTGTGCTGGGAGGGTTCTGATAATCCTTCACCCCTTTTTATAGAAGGTAGTAAAACTTACATTCCCTACGGATGTCAGTGGTATTGTTTCAGATGGATGCAATACATCTGGAATTGGTACTGGAAGTCTGGAACAATCCATCGGGGTCCTTATGCGCAAATACCCTTGGGAAAGGTATTAACCCGTCTCTTCCTTCCAGTTATGGGTTAAATAATAGGACAGATTGGGTTCTATAGCCTTGGTCGGCAACCAGTCTACCACAGAAAGCAATGGCAACCTACTGCGGGATAATCTTCTGCCCAGTCAGTCATGTCTCTTTCGAGACATGATCACCCAAGCGTGTATCACGTGGTTGATATTGCTGTGAACAGTAGTGTGTTTCAGATTGCTGCAGTTTATGTGCTCAGTGACTAGGAGAAGCGCGTCTTGTTTTTTCATCAGTTGGGGCCATTCCTGGTGGATTCTTCGTGCCTAGTCTTAGTGGGGGACTGCAATGCCATTCTGGACACCAAGCTAGATAGAGGGTGCAGAGCTAGCAGGAGGTCAGGCAATTGTAGCCTGACCCAGGATCTATCTATCACCCTGAAGAGGAAGATGTGAACATGGGCACTTAATTGGCTGGCTACCTGGATAAAATGTTTGTGTGAAGTGTTGAAGTTTTTTGGGTATGCCTGTATACTAGTGAGCCAACCATGAGCTGACTCATTTTATAGTTCACCAATAGAAGGGTTAACCAATCAGAAGGCTCAAAATATTCAATGCGTGTATAAGAGGTGGCCATATTTTCTCCGAGCATTGGTGATATGGTCCAATTCAGTAGAGTGTCTGACTCGTGAGTGTTAATCTTTGATGTTTCATTGAAAAGATTACGTACTGCACTGTATTCTATATTAATAAACTATGGTGGACATGGTCAACAAGAAAGATCAATCTAGCTTTGCTAGATCGTTCCACTGGTTAGGCTATTCGAACAACAAACTGGTTTGTGCCTGGATGGCATTAGATCGTAGGCCTAGATTAGCTGCAAACTGGAAATTCAATGTGTCTTTACTGGACAAGCTGGAATTCTAGCAACAGCTAACTAAACTAGCACAGCAAGAATTAAGGGGGTCGGTTATTGGGAATAGGTGATGGGAGATAGCATTAGGTCTTTCATCACTGACTATAGCTTTAGCTAGGGTGAGTTGATGGCTAACAAGGTGAAGACACTGAAAGGTAATCTATCCTGGGCAGAGACAGGGAGGCATTCCTTAGAGACAGCATTAGCTAGGCAGGCCCTGGATTGTTTGGCTAGCAGGTGTTACTGGAGGTCAGGTAATTAGGCATAGGTTAAACAAGATATAGAACAAAGCCATGAGCCTGGGCACAGAATTGTGCAAGAAAGAGATCCGTCAAGGTGGTGATCAATATATTCAAGAGGTAAAAACCCTGGAAGGGGTATACTCTGAGTTTGACCAACGGTATGTGTGAGGCATTTTGGCGGCATTTAGGGACCCGCTTTACCAAGGAGCCTGGTCTCCGTGAAAATGAGTTTTGCAGCTAACACATTACTCAATAAGTCCCGGGTCTGACATATAGATGGTGCCACTAATAAAAAATCCATATGATTTTTATGAAGTACTAACCTTCAAATTGTACGTGACAAAATTTGAGCCCTAATCAAATTATTAGTTTACAAATTACAGTTATTTAAGTGAAGCTGCTGTTGCATATTTTCAAAACAAAGAAAAAAAATCTTAATTTTGTGTGTTGATAAAGCATTGCTTTTTGATAGGAAAAAATACTGTTCAAGCAATGGCTTGATAAGTGTTATTCGGAGTCTGCTCTCTCGGAAACAATGGTCAAGAGGTGGTATGTTGACTTTAAACATGGTCATACAGACACAAATGATGCTAAATTCTCAGGTTGCACCAAATCAGCAATAGTCCCAGAAAAAATCCACAACATATTTTGGCCGACCATAAACTGAAGTTGCGTGAGATAGCAGAGGAGTTGAACATATCAGAATGTAGTGTATTCACCATTTTGCATGAACATTTGCTCATGAGAAAACTGTGTTCAAAGTGGGTGCTGTGTTTGCCATCAGTTGATCAAAAACAACAACACATCAACAATTCAGCATGCTGTTTGCAACTGTCTCAATGCAACAAGGAGTTTTTGCGTAAATTAGTGACAATGGATGAAACTTGGATCCACCATTTCACTCTGGAGTCAAATCTGCAGTCAGATGAGTGGACAGCAGCAGGTGAAAGCCGTCCAAAGTGACCAAAGATGCAAACATTAGCAGGCAAGGTTTTTGCCTCTGTATTTTGGGATGTGAAAGATTTTGTTCATTGATTACCTTGAGAAAGAAAGAACCATCAATAGCGAATATTATATAGCATTATTGGAGCATCTGAAGGAAGAAATTGCCAAAAAATGATTTTTCACCAAAACAATGCACCGTGTCACAAGTTGATCGCAACAATGGCAAAACTATATAAATTGCACTTCAAATTGCTTCTGCATCCACCCTATTCTCCAGATCTGGCTCTCAGTAACAACTGGCTGTTTGCAGACCTCAAAGGAATGCTCCAGGGAAAAAGGTTTGGCGCCAATAAAAAAATGATATCAGAAACTGAGGCATATTTTGAGGCCAAAGACAAATTGTTTTACAAAAAAGGCATCAAATTGTTAGAGAAGCATTGGAATTAGTGTATCACCCTAGAAGGAGACTATGTTGATAAATAAAGTTGAATTTTGCCTGAATGTTATTTTATTAAATTTATTGAGTGATGAGTTATTTAACTGACTTTCCTCAGCTTGCACGAACTGAAGCAGGTAGCTGTGAAGGTGAGATCATGGAGGGGTAAGGGAAGAGGGTCAGCAGTGACAAGTCTCCGGGACTTGATGGTCTTCCTTATGAATTCTACTTGAGGTCGTTGCACATCTTTGTACCGTTTTTGACAGTGATGCTCAATAACTGGTTCTGGCAGGGTCAGTCCCCAATCAGATCTCCAGAGGTATGATCACACTGCTGAAAAAGGTCAAGAGTGTTGAGAGGGAATTAGATGATTACAGGCCCATAACTGCTAAACTATTATGGTGAAACACACCTATTCCTCAGATAATGAACTCTCCCTCCTATATTAATAAGAGTTAACAGGAAGTTAACTCGAGAAGTTCTTGCGAAGTCTTTTTTACAACCCCGTTTTTGACCGTTTTGATTGTTGCTGAAATATCATTGGACTTTCTTGGAAAAGACTAGTTACAAATAAGTTGATTTATTTTTATTTTATTTTATTTGATATTTGTTTAATTTTGTTCTTTCTTTTCAGTTCTTTACAGTCTATTTAATTTTTTGACTGGCTTCGGACGCCATATTTTCTTTTTTATATTTTCATGTAAAATCTTAACGTTTTCTTTGTTTCTGTTACTTTCTACTTTTGTTTTTTTATTTTCCTTTTATTTTTTTTTTTTACCAAAAAAGGGAAAGAAAGAGAGAGAGAGAAAAAAAAAAGCAAACATTTAAGACTTATTTCTAATTTTTTCTTGCCAGTTCTTTTTTGGCTGACCTTTTTATTTTTAAAGTTCAGCCTTTCTCAGCATTTTTCTTTTTGTTTGCCTTTGTAATTTTTTTTTCTTACTTGCATTTAATTGATATGGGCTAGCTTTATTTTTCTTTTAAATCTTATTTATAATTAGAACAGAGTATGAGGGTCAAAGGAGGACCAGGGTAGCAGTATATGAGGTGTCTCCTCAGGTTGCCGGCGAACATCTTGCATCATATTTTAAAAGATATGGCCAAATACTGGCGGCCTCTTCCGACAACCTGAACGGGGGATCGACATTTGACATAATGATTGATCGGGAAGCCTTCATGTCCATCCTCAACTGCTTGGACTATTGTGGCCAGGAAATGCTGGTCATAGTGACCGGCTGAAAACCAACTTGATGGAAGTGTGAGCAGACTGGTCACCTCTCCTCTTCCTGCCCAGAGAAGAAGGCCTCTGGTGCTCTGGCCGCTATCAACCAAAATACCCCTAAGCCTGACATTTGTAGTTCCACAACGCCTGTAATGGGCCTAGTAGCAGCACGGTCCAGTGACTCACAAACACCGGATGGGTCTTGGCCCCCATCCTCTCAAATTCCGATGCCTGCTGCTGGTGTAGCTGAGAACAAGGATGAGGGAGTATGGCATGTCATTGCTAGAGGCAAAGGGAAGAGCTGAGCAGTGGTGCCTCAGTCCCCTGAAGCTCCTAGGGATGACACCAACAGACCCACACCCTCTGTCAGCTCTAAGGGCGACATCCCGGCAGTCCATCAGGACATCCCATTAAGTGAGATCCAGAAACAGGCAGAGCCAAATTGGGAGAAGATTCTTCAGCTATGAAAACTCAAAAAAGATCTGGATATTAAAAAAACCTCAGATATCAACATATCACTTTTCCGTCTCTACCTCGTCTTCCCCTTCCTGGAAAAAGACTATGGCTCCTTCTCTCATGACAAACTTTCTGACCTCTACCCCGTCAAAGATGACCATTTAAAAAAAAAAAAACAATCTCCAGTCCCTTCTCACGTCACTTCTCCATTCCCTTCTCCTCCTGCATCTCCTGATGTCTCACCTACTCCCACTCTAACACCTACACCTCACTCCCCTCACAAATGTAGGAGGCAAAGAAACCCTAAAGCGGCATCTGGGGAGGAAAAAAGAAAATAAAACCTCTATAGAATTTGGATGAAGACGTTTGTCAGGTTTCTAATGAAACTGGGCAAAAGGCTGTAAGCCACTCAAAGCAATTAAAAACATTGCTTAAATTTAAGAAAATAAATGATAAAGATGTGGAAGATCCGAGGAACTTTCTGAACACAAAGAGAATTCTGACAGTGGTGCGATCCGGAGCTGAAACACGACAAATTTGGAGTATGCTAGGGGAGGCAAATGATTCTATTCCAATGAGCCCTCCTCTTTCATTCTTCCATGATAAAGATAAGTAAATTTACAACAATTTTGTTCTGGGAGGACCCCAATTTATGTTCACCCCTCCCTTTACAGAGCTTTAAAATTAATGTTTCCCCAGGACATTGGTGGCCTCTCCTATGATGGCACTATTAAAAGTGAAATGGGTCTAGGCTCAATGGGACATGCCGTGGGTGTCCTCTCCCTGGCTATGTTCAATGCAGGGGTGCAACCCTAATAGGTTCGATAATGGCTCTTTGTTTGGCTAGTGTGAATGCCCTGGGCTTGAGGTCGGAGTCTCGCAGGGCGAGACTCATTCGTGATCTTCAGGGTCTCGGGGTGAATATATGTTGTGTGCAGGAGACCTGATTTTCAGCTAACGATCATGAGAGCATTCTGTCTGGGGAGTTTACTCTTTATTCAGCATGTTTTGATGGACATTTGAGAGGTGTTTCCTGGCTAGTAAGCAAGTCTTTGGATGTGACGTGTGCTCTTGTTTTCGCAGATCTGGCAGGCAGGCTTTGCGTGCTGGATGTTACCATAAAGTATAAGGCTCTTTGGCTCATTGGGGTTTATGCGCCCAATGTCCATTCTGAACAGCCTGCTTTGTTTCAGCAGATCGAGCCGTTTTTGACAACATCATGTTCGGTAGTTTTAGCGGGGGATTAGAACGCCATTCTTGACCCTGATTTAGATTGTATAGGCTGCAATTTGGGTACTAACAATCCTGACGTGAGGATGTTTCGGGACTTTGTCGACAAGTTTGATCTTGTTGATAAGTATCGTAACGAGCATCCTCAGGAGGTAGTATGGACTTAGATGAATAGGGGCGGCTCAGTTATGGTGATACGTTCTAGTTACCTCGATTGAGTTCGGGTAAACTTAGATAAACCTAGGGCTAGAATGGCTGGATACTGGAAATTGAACGCATTATTATTTGATGACCGAGATTTCCAGAAACAGCTGCTACTAACACTACAACAGGAACTGACGGGGCTGTCATTGGGAATAGGTGGTGGGATAATCTTAAGGCCAAAATTGTTTTTTTTCTGTTGACTATAGCTGTCGACTTAAGCTAGTTTAGCAGCAGAAAAGGCAGCAGAAGAAAAAGTTGATTGGGCCATTAAATCCCGTGATAGTGGGGACATAGCCTTAGCTAGGGCTGAGCTGGCCTCCCTGCTTATCAGGAAGGATCAAGCTCTGGTAGTTAGGGCTAGGTTAAAAAGAATGTCTTGTGAGGTGACAAATATGGCCGCTGATTTGCATGCGGAGGAAGTCAGGAAAGCTTCCCAACAACATATTGCGTGCATCACATTGCTGGATAATCAAACCGTGACAACAAACGTGGGCATATGTGAGGCATTTCATGATTACTTCCAGGAGCTTTTCACCAGGGAGCCTGGTCTGAGCTCTGCTCAGTTCGACACCTATTTGGCCGACTTCCCCCACCTTGAAGCGGCTGGGTGTGATGGTCCCATTATGGAGTCGGAAATCTGAGAAGTGCTGAAGCGGGTTGGCCAGGACAAATCTCTGGGTTTAGATGGTCTTCCCTATGAACTGTACTTGAGGCAGTCGCCTGTTCTCGTCACTCTGCTAGAGCTGATCTTTAACAACTGGATGAGGCAGGGGTCTTTACCTCAACGCCTCACCAGGAGTGTGATCAAGTTACTACGCAAGGATAAGAATGGTGTGGATGGGTTGGGTAATTTCCTGCCTTTAACGATGTTAAATACAGAGTTAAAGATTTTAGCCAAGGTTTTAGCCGGCCGTTTGCAGGCTGTCCTGCCTAGTCTAATTGGCTCCAAACAGACTTGCACTCTGAAGGGCAGGACTATCCAGGACACCCTTCATATGGTACGCTTGATCATAGAACAAGTCGACAGTGAAGCCGCGCTGATCAATTTAGTTCAGTCCAAGGCATTCGATAGGGTTGACCATCGATTTCTGTAGGCTTTCAGTCGCCGGTTTTGGGCTGTGCTTTCGCTTCTGGATACATCTTTTTTATGCGACTCTCGGTATGCTGGTGGAGGTGAAGGAGGTTCAGTCGAAACCTTTCATATTGTCTCGCTCCATTTATCAAGGTTGTCCGTTATCGCCTTTGCTCTACGTTCTTGCATTGAAACCTTTCCTTAGTAAGTTAAAGGCAAATCTGGTCCTGCAGGGAATTTCGCTACCTGGTGCTACCACCTCGGTCAGGTACTCCACCTATGCTGACGACTTTTTGGTTCTGGTGTCGAGCAAGGCCAAGATTTAACAAAGTCAGCAAAGAAATCAGAGGGTATGAGATGGTGACGGGGCCAAGATCAACCGTGATAAGTATGTTGGCTTGCGGTTGGGTGTGTGGAGGGAAGTTTCTCTTCCTGGACCTCTCCTCTGGACGGACAGACGGACCGATCAAGATACTCGGCGTCTGGTTCGGTTCTGATCTCCAGTTGGAGATCAATTGGTCCTCGGCATAGGAGAAGGCTGAGGCCACAATTTCTTTGCGGTCCCGGAGGAAGCTTTCCTTAAAGGGGAGGGTGGAAGTATGTGCCTTGCACATAGACCTGATTCTCCTTTACCAACTCTGTGCTTCCTCTTCCATCTGCCATACTAGTTGAACTAGTCAGGATATAGTCCTCCTTCTTGTGGGAAAGCAAGTCCTTCAAGGTATGTCAGGATATCTGTTACCTCCACCCTTTTGAGGGCAGTCTGGGTATGCCTAGCATTGAGATTCATCAACATATGCTTTGCATTGTGCTTCTGGATTGAATATGTCAGCAAACGGATGGGAAGGTCGGGGGCAAATTCTGGAAGGGAGATGCTCGCAAGAACTTCCCATCCATGAGAAGTGTGTTCTCGTCCGAGATAGAGGTACCATTTACCCCGATGCAAGTGCCCCCTTTATCGCGAATGTCGTATAGATCTTAAAAGACTCCTGTGGGTAACGGAAGGCCTCTCCAATGCCAAGGCATTGCCACGTAAGGTACTATATCACGTGTTAGTCAGGGGATCCGTTTAGAATGATTTGATTGGCGAGCTCGATCTTATGAAGCGGGAGGCTCTCTCAATATGGCCTTGGGCGCCTGGGTTGAAATGTCTCACTAATGATGAGGCATCCCTCACCTGGCTAGTGATACATAGGGCCCTCTGGGTCAGCAAAAGACTTTGTTCAGCAGGTGAACTGGGGAGGTGGAGACTGGATCACGCCTTCTTTCAGTACAGGGTTGTAGTACCACTGTGCCAGTTTGTTGAAGGCATCATGGTTCGCATGCTTGGTGGAAAGTTCTTTTCCCTTGAGGTCAGTTCTGTCTGTCGCAAGGTGGTGCTGCTATTGACGAAGGTTGAACACTATGTGTTCTTATGCTTGCTAGGTGTTAGGAGAGCCATGATATGGTTGACGCGTCAGAAGGAAGTCTATGGGGACGAGAAATTCACCTCTTCCCAACTGATCTTGTTCTTTAAGCATCAGCATAAAGTCAAGATTAGGATATAAAGGCGTCCCCCCCCCTCAGAGTTTGGCAAAAGGTGGGTGAATCTTACGCGTTTATGCCAAGTGAGAGGAGGTGATTTGGAGTGGCATTTCGATGCCAGTTAGGCATTAGGATATTTCACTCTCTGTGCTGAACATTGGCACCCGAGCCCAGTTTTAGACTAGAATAGGCCTGATTTACTTAGCTAGGGTTTGTATGGTCATCGGTCCGTTTTATTTCTGTCACTACTTTCTTTGTTTAATTCTCCCTCCCTTCCCTCTGTTTAGGTGATCAGATATGTCAGTTCTCTGGTGGGTGCGAGGTCGCCTTTCGTATTTCGGGTGTGATTTTCATATTTGTTTTTTGTGTTTGAATGTGTATATGTTTGTGTGAGTGTTTAGATGAATGATTGGTTCCTATGTTTATAGTCCCGCATCGATTTTGTCCAGCTAACGGATATATCTATCACAAGTAAGGATTTGTGGGTGGCGGATTCATTACTAACACTATTTTGTTTAGTTTCTTGTACATAGCTGTTTTCAATGTAAATAATTATTGGGGTTTTTAAATTGTTATTCCTCTCCGCTACAGACAAAATTGTACATATGGGGTTGCTAGTTAGGATTTCTTGGAGACATTGAGGTATTATGGTGGGTGTTGTAAGAAAGGTGAGTATGAAAGTGTTGTTTTGGTGCAAGGAATACTGCAGACTGTTTGGGTTAGTGACTGAATCTAGCTAGGTATAATGTTAAGACAGATGAAGACCAGCCTTCCCCATCCCCAATTTTGGCCTTGTGCCACATTTGTTTATATATCATACAAAAATAAATATTGAAGTTCTTGGGAAGTCCTGACTAGTTTTGTCAATTGCAGATTTCTCAGACCTTTACTTTGTCCAGTGTTGGACTGTTTACTGAAGAATCTCTCCTTTGGACACTGACCTATTTTTTTTTTTCACAGAAGTCTATTTTTATTTATTTTTTGTTTTCTTGCTTTGTTCTATTTTTTATTTTCTAGCTTTTTGAATTTTATTTTCATATTTTTTGTCCGCCATATTTGTTTTTGTTGAGGTCAGCCTGTTTGAATTAATTTTTGTTTTCGCTTTTCAGTTTCTGTTTGGCTTTAAGTGCCATATTCATTTTTGTTTAAAACTTTCTTTTTTAATAGTAACTTTCATTTTACTTGTGACCAGAAACTGATTATTATCTGATTTTTTTTTGCCACGTTAACTTTTCTTTTTCAGCCCCTCCCCATATTTCTTTTACGCAAGTACCCTTTTAGGTGACTCTTCACTTTTTTGTTTGATTTATTTTTTCGTATTTGTTTTCTTTGTGTGGTTTTTTATTGTAACTTTGTAAACTTTATTTGTTGTCCAAGTTTTATTTTGTCAATTCTTTTTATTTTGTAAAGTTTATTTAAACGTCTTAACGTTTATTTTTTTTATCTCCCCTTCCCTATTTCTTCTACGGAAGTAGCCTTTTAGGCGACTCTTCGTTTTTCTGTTTTCAGATTTGGTTCTTTAAATTCTTTGTATAATTAATTTTATTGTAACTTGTAAAGTTTTACTCTTTGTACAAATTTATTTTTTTTTAATTCTCCTTTTATTGTGTTAAACCTCTCAAGAGGCTATTTTTTTTTTTACCAAGGCTATTTTTTTAATCATTTCACCCCAAGCAAGGCAGAAACACCACTGATGTGCAGGGGGCTACATAAATATAAAAAGATTAATTAGAAAAGAGTGAGGAGTACAAACTAGTTAGAAAGGAACAATAGAAAGCTGAGAAAGCAGGTGCGATGACAGATACATAGGTGGAGAGAAAGGGAAGGTTATACGGGGGTGGGGAAAGAGCTAGAGTCCAGTGGTTAGTAGATGAGTATTGACTTTGCATTTAAATTTCTGGAGGTTGTAGCCGTCAGGAAAGCAAGAATACGGGAGCGAGTTCCACAGGCGGGAAGTGCGAGAGAAGAAGCTGCAGGAGTAGAATTGTCGTCTGCATTTGGCTAACCTGACTGTGAATGGGTGGGACCCAGTTGCCAGTCTGGTTGTGTGAGTAAACACCTGTTGAGAAGGCATCAGTGACTTAAGTTTGTCTGAGCAGAAGCCATGAAAGTATTTGTAGAATGGACAAAGGGAGGCCACATTTCGATGATGGGGAAGTGGCTGCAGTCGAGTCGCCAGATCAGTACCTATCACATTACAGACTCTCCTTTGGAGCTTGTCAAGAACACTGAGGAGAACGGCAGGGGCACCTGACCATAAATGGCAGCAGTACTCCATGCACGGACGAATGGTTGACTTGTATATATGCAGGATGGATTCAGGTGGAAAAAACATCCTGGATCGACATAGTGATCCAACCTTCTTAGCAGTAGATTTTGCTATGAATTCAATATAGTGGTTCCATTTGAGGTCTGAGGACAGGGTAAGTCCGAGGAGGCGTAGTGTATTGCTCTCCGGGAGAATCGCTTGGTCCATGCTTATGGGAGGCAGGAGAGGTTGCCTGTAATGGTTGACAGACAACAGCTTATATTCAAAGTTTAATTTTTGGCCACTAAAGGCTAGTTTTTCATTAATTTTCCAGACGTTTTGTGACTTTTAATTTAAATTTGTCTGCCGTTATTGGCTAATTTTATTTTGTATTTATTTTCTTAGATCTTTTGGGATTTATTGTTTATATCTTCAACTGTTTTTTTAGTTTTTGTTGTTTCAAGGTTAATTTATGTATTTTATTTATTTTTACTTTATATTTTTTCCATTTGACTCCCGGTTTTTCCCACCCCTCCTCATATATTTAATTTAGTTTGGAAAAAAAAATTTGGTGCGGAGTTTTTAAATTTTAAGATGGCCGACAAAAGTTGGTCAATAAAGAAAAAATTAAACTTTGAACGACCCGCCATGGAACAGTCCTCCAGAAAAAAAGTCTAAAATGTTGAATAAACAGAAAAGATACAAATGAACAAAGACAAGAAAACTAAAGATGCTGATGCCGGGGAAATCGCCCTGTAGTTGTAAGTCCCCCGACGAAGTGTAAAATCAATATGACAGAGTTCTTGGAGAGAGCCAAGAGTTACGTACACCTTGTAAAAGAAGGTGGGCTCTTGGAAGATCCCTAAGAATTAAAGAAAATTGAGAAAAAATAGTGTCAGTCTTCGTGGTGGACAAGCATACACGCAAAATTTGTCGCTCCATGAAAGACACATTGATAAAATCACTGCAGTTTACAGGGGTTAAGCCCTTAAGAATAGTTAAATGTGCAGGCTTCTTCATGTGGGACGTACTGCTACCCACGCCAGAAGACTATCTGAAAATGGCAACCAATGAATCCATCATAAGAACAGAGTACGATAGCAAAAGAAGGAACAGGATAGCAGTATATGAGGTTCCTCCTCAAATTATCGGGGAGCATCTGGCTGCTTATTTTTCGCAGTTTGGTCAAATCTTGGATGCCTTCTGCAATGACCTGACCGGGGGATGGTCTTTCAAAATAATGATTGACCACCATGCCTTCCCAACCATCCCCAACTGCCTTGACGTAGGGGGCCTGAGCTTGCCAGTGATTGTGTCTGGCCGCAAACCAAAATGCTGGAGTTGTGGAGCGAAGTCCTCTGGAAGCCAGGCCACAGTCGACCAAAATCCCTCTTTGGCCGCTTCTGTTGAATCCGTCTCGCCTGTAGTGGGAATGCCAATACCCAGGACGTGTGTTAGTTTCCCCGGTTGGGAATAAAAAAGTTCCCTCACCCCTCGAAAAACCATCGCCGGCTGATAGTGCAGTATCAGAGAAGGAGAAGGAAAAGAGGGAGTGGCTGGTTGTTAGCAGTGCCAAGGAAGAAGCGCCAAGCAGCGGAACCTCGGTCTCCTGAAACCCCAAATACTAAAAGCACTAACAGCCCCACTTCCTTCATCAGCAAAAAGAGCGATGCCTCGGCCTGGTCGGCTCCTACACCGGAGGAAATGAAGAAGGCATTTGATCCCGGGTAAGAAGGAATGGGAAAAAATTAAAAAATTAAATAAACAGCTTGAAAAAACATCCATCTCGCCCCTCGGCCTCTACCCCGTCCTCCCCTCAAAAGAAAAAAGTCTGACAACATAAAGAAAACACATTCATCTCAACCCACACTCCGAAAACAGTCCCCTCGTAGTCGAGAGCATACTGTTTAGGGGTTTCGATCTTTATTCAGCATGTTTTGATGGTCGTTCTACTTGTCTTCGTGGATCCAGCGGGCAGGATTTGTGTGCTGGATATTACGATATTTTCGTCTCACTGGGGTTTATGCGCCCAATGACCATGCGGAGCGTCCTGCTTTGTTTCGGTGGCTCGAGTCGTTCTTAGGGACATCGAGGCGGGTAATCTTAGCGGGAGATTGGAATGCCGTCCTTGACCCTGAGAAAAATCGTATAGGAGAAAGATCGGGTACTAACAACCCGAATGTGAAACCATTTCGGGACTTTATCGATGGGAATGCTCTTGTCGATAAATACCGAAATGAACACCCCCGGTAGGTATTGTGGACTTGGACTAATAGGGGCAGCTCGGGTTTCGTGGTGCGTTCTAGCTACTTAAACAGAGTCTTAGGAGAGTCGACGTAAGGCTCTTAGATTGTCCAAGTTTCCATTCCATAGTTTACACGGATCATAGGTTCGTCCGGGTTCGTGTAAACTTAGATAAGCCTAAGGTTAAGTTGGCTGGATAGTGGAAATTGAACGCGTCATTATTTGATAGCCAAGATTTCCAGGAACAGCTGTTACTAACACTAAAGCGGGAATTGACGGGGACTGTGGTTGATAAGTGGTGGGATTCATTTAAATCCAAACTTAGGTCGTTTGCTGCCGACTATAGCCGTCGGCTCAACATAGCTAATTTAGCAGCACAAACGGCAGTAGAGAAAAAAGTTGATCGGGTAGTGAAATCCCGTAATAGTGGGGACGTGGCATTAGCTAGGACCGAGATGGCCTCCTTGCTTATCAAGAAGGATCAGGCTCTGGTAGTTAGGGCTAGGTTTAAAAAATGGATTCTGAAGCAATGAATATGGCCGCTGAATTGCGTGCAGAGGAAGCTAGGTAAGCAGTCAATCGGCATATCGAAGACATCACATTGCCGGACGGGCGTACCGTGACCACACACGTGGGTATATGTGTGGCTTTTCGGGATTACTTCCAGGATCTTTTCACCAGGGATCCCGGTCTGAGCACTGCTCAGTTCGACGCCTATTTAGCTGACTTTCCCCGCCTCGAGGCGGCTGAAGCAGCTGGGTGCGAGGGGCCTGTTACGGAGTCGGAAATCTGGGATGCGCTGAAATAGGTTGGCCGGGACAAGACTGGATGGTTTTCCCTACAAAATGTACTTGAGGTAGTCGTCTGTTTTCGTCCCTTTGCTGGTGCTGACTTACTGGATGGAGCAGGGGTCTGTGCCTCGATGCTTCACCAGGGGTGTAGCCATGTTGCTTCGCGGGAGCAGGAGCGGTGGTGGGTAGTTTAGGTGGTTATCGGCCTTTAACGGTGTTAAATGCTGACTTAAAATTTTTGCCAAGGTCTTGGCCCGCCGTTTGCAGGCTGTCCTTTCTAGTCTGATTGACCCCGGGCGGACTTGTGCTGGGGGGGGGGGCTATTCAGGACAACCCTCATTTGGTACGCCTGATTATCGAGAAAATCGACAGTGAAGCCGCGCTAATCAATTTGGATCAGTCCAAGGCATTCGATAGGGTTGACCATCGATTTTTGGGGGCTGTCCTTTCCGCCGCCGGTTTCGGGCCTTACTTTCGCTCTTGGATCCGACTGCTGTATGCGAATTGGCTTTCACATTATCTCGCCCCATTCGTCAAGGTTGTCCACTTTCACCTTTGCTTTACGTTTTTGCGTTGGAGCTCTTCCTTCGCAAGTTAAAGGCGAATCAGGTCCTACGCGGAATTTCCATACCTGATGCTACCACCTCGGCCAGGTACTCCGCCTATGCTGACGACGTTTCGGTTTTTGTGTCGAGCAGAGCCGAGACTGACGAAGTTAGCAAAGAGATTAGATGCTAGGCGACGGTGACAGGGGCCAAGATCAATCGCGATGGGTGCGTAGAAGGAGCTTCTCTTCCCGGACCTTTCCTCTGGACGGACGAGCCGATCAAGATTCTCGGCATCTGGTTCGGTCCTGATCTCCGGTTGGAAATGAATTGGTCAGCGGCTCGAGAGAAGGCTGAATGCGCAGTTCGTCTGTGGACTCGGGGGAAGCTTTCCTTAAAGGGGAGGGCGGAAGTATGTGCCTCGCACATCTACCCGATTCTCCTTTACCGACTCTCGGTACTTCCTCTCCCGTGTGCCATTCGTTTGGGTTTGATACAGCTCTTGTTCTTCTTGTGGAGAGAAGGCAAGACTCCCAAGGTGCGTCGGGAGATCTGTTGCCTCCATCCTTCTAAGGGCGGTCTGGGCATGCCAAGCGTTGAGATTCGTCAACATACGCTTCTCATTAGATTCCTGGATCGAATATGCATGCAGGCGGATGAGAACGGCGCCCTCGTTAAAGAGGACGTCCATAAACATTTTCCATCCTTGAGAAGTGTGCACTTGTCAGAGGAGGCCGGCCGTACTACTCCCGGCGAGTGCTCCTTCTATCGCGAATGTCATTTGGCTCTCCAGTTCCTCTTGCGGGCGACGGATAGCCTCTCCAGCGCCTAAGCGTTGTCTCTTATGGCGTTATATCAGGTGTTAGGAGGTCGTTCAAGATGAACTGATAGGCGAGCTCGGGCTTACGAAGCAGGAGGCTCACTCCATATGGCTTTAGGCGCTCGGGTTGAAATGTCCACTAATGATAAGGTATCACTAAAATGGCTGATGATCCGTAAGGCACTCTGGTAGGCAAGAAGCTTCATGCAGCGGACCTAAAATCTGTTTCAACCTGCGTGCGTAGTGGGCTGTCGGCGGAGACCGTCGATCACGCCTTCTTCCACTGCAGTGTTGTTGCCCCGTTGTGCAAGTTTCTTGAAGATCTCATGGTTCGTATGCTGCGTGGAAAGTTCTTTGTCTTTGAGGCTAGTTCTGTTTGTAGCAATGTCGTACCTCCGTCATCTAGGGCTGAGCACTGCGTGTTCTTTTGCTTACTAGGGGTTATGCGAGTCGTGATTTGGACGACGCGACAGAAGGAATTCTATGGTGATGAGAAGTTTATCTCTTCCCAATTGATCTTGTTCTTTAAGCATCAGTTTAAAGTCAAGATAGCGAGTTGTTTCCATTCTGTCCCTATCAGAATTTGGCGAAAGGTGGGTGAGTCTTGCGCGTTTCTGTTGAGTGAAAGATGCTGGCCTAGAGTCGTTGTTTGATGCCGTTAGGCATCAGAATTTTGGGTGTGCTGGGAGGAACATGTGCTCCCCTTCCCTGTTAGTTAAATTTGATTTTTCAGCTTTTCGCTTTAAAGTTAACTTAGCTAGGTTATGAATGCTCATTGCCCCCCCCCCCCCCCCACTTTTTGTCCCCATGTTTTTTTTAGTTTAATCCCCCATCCCTTTCCCGCTTTAGGTGTTCATGGATGTTAGTTCTCCGGTGGATGCGTGGAGTCTCGTTTTTTCAAGTGTGCTTTTCGTTCTTGTTATGGGGTTTACATGTGTGATTGATTGCTGTTCGGATAAGTGGTAATTATTATATTCTTAAAGCCGCGCGTTATTTTTCGTCCAGTGAACTGACATTTTTGTCGCATTTTTAGAGGGGGGGGGCTTTATTACTAATACGATTTTATTTAGTTTCTTGTAAATATTGTATTTCATTGTATAAAATCATTGGGAAATTTTAAATGTTATATTCTGCCCATGCCCTCCACTCAAAATTGTACATATGGGAGTTAAGTAGGATTTCATAGAGTATCTGAGGTGTTATGGTGGACGTGGTAAGAATGGTAAGTAAAAATGTGGTATTATGGTGTAAGGTTTATTGGAAGTGTGTCAGGGTCGACGAAAGTGAATAGCTAAGTTAAATTAGGACAGTATGACCAGCCTTCCCCATCTCCGTTTTAGGCCTTGTGCCACATTTGTACACATGTACAATAAATATTGAAGTTCTTGGGAAAATTCTTAGGAGTTATTAGAAATCCTAGAGAGTTCTATTGGAGTTCAGTAGAACTATTAGTTAGTTCCAGTTTGGACATAGTTGGACTAAGGCAGTTGATGTTTGTCGGCAGTTAGCCGAATACTAAGAAGTCAGCTTACAATGGAAGATTACCAGATTCCTAACATTTTGGGTGCGTTAAGTCGATTAGCAACCGACATAGCATGATTATAACTTTCAGTGCAGAAAACTACTCCACAACAAATGCCCAGAGCTAAAGACTTTCACCGTCAGTTGCCGAGATTCTGTTTGGAGATGAGCAGATTTGTGCTGAGAAGGGCCGAAAAATTCAACCTGCATCTGATCTGCACAATCATAGAGGATGTAAAAGACAACAAGCAGGACATGCTGATCATTTCAGATCAGTCCAAGGTATTTGATATGGTCGGCCATTGTTATCTGGCTGCTATCCTGAAGATCACTGGATTCAAACCAGACTTCTGCAAGTGGATCAGGTGTATCGCTGCCCCAGTGCTGTGGTACAGGTAAACAGAAAGCGGTCAGGCGCATTTGCGCTATCTCGGTTGGTTCATCAGTGTTTCCTACTGTCACCTCTACTTTATACTTTGGCACTGGAGCCTCTCCTTCACTGTCTAAGGAACTGGGTGTGCCGTCCAGCTCTAAGCAAAAAAAAAAAAATCGCCCAGGAAGACATTGGAGGTGGTACAAAAGATGCTTCAGTGGTACGAGAAGGAAGGCCTTGCAGTTAAGTGCCTGAATGGGGGGAGGTCATGCTTCCGGGGCCCTTCAGTTGAACTGACAAGCCAGTCTGCATTCTTGGAGTGTGGTTTAGACCGAATCTCTAGCTAGAGAAGAATTGTCCAGAGATAGTGGCAAAGGTCAGCGCATCAGTCGAGACTTGGCTTTGATGACGGTTCAGCCCTCTCCATGAAGGAGAGGGCTGAACTATGTGCTACAAACGTCTTTCACCTCATCCTTTACTGGTTGTCGTAACTGCCTCTCTCTGATGACTGTAGGAAGGTGATCGAGTGCTTGTTATCTACAATCTTGTCGGGTGGACGCAAGCATGACGTCAACAGAAATGTGTGTCCGTGCTGGCGCGGGGCGGGTGGGAATGCAGCACATGGTGAGTCATCGACACTCCTCTAGGTTGGTCTTCCTATGCCATGAGCTGACAGGGAATTAAATTTTGGAGAGGAGTGTTAGGGACACTTTTTCTAGCTTTACTATCATTCCTCCTGTTTTGGAGGCTGAGTGCCGACGTAAGCACTGGAATCAATTGAAATCCCTATTTGAGTGTTGAGAAAAGTCAGGAAGGATCCGCTATGGATCACTGCTGACTTTTCTCAGCCTCAGGGGTACTTGTATTGTTTATTAGTGTAGAGGGTCTGAGTTTTTGCTTAACTGGTAATTGATCTGGAACAAGCTCTCTCTCAATGACATAACCTTCAGATGGGGCAGGGCGAATTTGCCCAATTGTCATTGGTGTGACCTTGATTCAGAAGAAGTGGCTGAGCACACCTCCTACCATTGGCCCCAACTGCACCCTTTCTGGAAACATGTCAGCGAGTCGACAGCTCATATCACTCTCAAACAACTAGTGTTCATAGATCTCAGGTACGCGTGTGATAATGTGTTGCTGCCGTATTCTGGGGTGAAACTGATGGTGTTTCTTATGTTGGTGGCCGTAGCAAGAATGATTTGGACATCACAGATGGAAAGGATTTTGCGATATGAACGTTATTCTTTTCAGCATCTGATTAGATTCTTTGAGCATCAGCTAAAGATGAAGATCAGATCTGATAGAAAGCCATTGATGATCAACAGATTTCCGTGAAAGGTGGATATCTTTAGCAAGTCTGCGTGAATGAGGCCAGTGATTTTTTTTTAAGTCTCTTATGTCACAACTGGCGATTTCCTGCAAATGCTTCCCTGATTAAGTTAGACTTCTTTTGTGTACCTAGTTAATGTGAGTAAAAAGTTCTTAGCCTGTTCCTGGCTTTCTCTTTTGCTTTCAATCCCCTCCCCTTTTCATATCATTAAATTTTTACATCTATTTTTAAAATATATTTATATAGATAAAAATTTTATTTCATGGGATTTGTTCCCTTGTGAAAATGTGGTATGGTATATGTAGGATTGTAAGATGAAAAATGAGTTTTGGTGGCAATTTTTTTTTTTAATCATATCACCCTGAGCAAGGCGGTAATGTCACTGATGCACAGGGGGGCTACGTAAGATTAGAAAAGAGAAAGCCGGAAACCACATCCTAAACAGGGAACAATGGATTAGCCTCTTCACCTGTTCAATAGACGTGGGTGGAGTGTGAACTGGGCGATAGTTCAGGCTATCTATTCCAAATGAAGAAATTGTAATGAGTGATTGGGTTGAGTAGACCAGTTTCAACTCACCCTGCTTTTGGCCAGGTGTGACATTTATTGTAAACTTTACAATAATATATATCTATACTGACTAGCAGTTCACTAGCAGTGTATCTACTTCACACAGTGTGTAAGTCTTGTATTTGTTGGTCTACTATTATTCCCAACCTTCGTTTTAATGATTACTCACTCAGTAACATTTTACAACACAAAAGGTGATCTTTTTAAAATTGATTTATGAAAAATTAACACTCCTAATGCCATCTAGGATATGCATTGTGGTGCAGTAGATATTGACTCAGAACGACAATCGGGCTGCTGAGTTAGAATTCCAGTTGAATTCCTTGCATACACTTATGCACAAATACCCTTGGGAAATGTATTAATCAATCTATTCCATCCAGTTATGAGTTAAATAAGAGGACAGACTGGGTTCTATAGCCTTGGCTGGCAACCAGTCAACTGCAGAATGCAATGGCAACCTACTGCAGGATAATCTTCTGTCTAGTCAATTGTGTCTCTTTGAGACATGATCACCCAAAGCATGTATCATGTATGGCACTTAACTAAATGCCATCTAAGGAACAAAGCAAAAAAACAACAAAAAAAAACAAAAAACAAAAAAACAATGATGTTTTCGTCCAATCTAAATTTAATCTAAACTCATTTATAAATGGAACGCTGGGCTATACTGCCAGTATATATATATATATATATATATGCTGGCTGTATAGCCCGGCGTTCGGGTGTAATGAAAGCTTTAAAAGTAATCCATGGTCCTGGAGCTCAGACTCTTTGGACGTTGGCACGAAAGACTAAAAAGCAATAGTTGTTTCCAGTTAAAGCAAAACCGTAGACTGAAAGAAAAATGAATGGATGTAATTCAAATTTTGATTTCCTGGTATTGATATCAAATAAAAATTTTCGTCGTAAACTGAATTTTGAAGGCTAAATAAGTCCTCTGATTAAATGGTATCATGGCTGAGACTAAGAACTACAATTATACCTACTTAGAGCCAAACCCGAAGCAAAAACTAAAATAAAAGGGCTGAAAAAATACAGACATACAGGCAGATAAACAGACACACACAAACATCTTGCCTTGTATATATAATCGATTTTCTGCACTATTGTAAGAACTGCAACCTTAAAACTTCTGAATATTGTTTTTTATATCTTTGTCTATGAGTTAATCAAATTTGATTATATATTTTAGGTGCGATTAGTAAATTGTCGCAATTATTTTATTATTTCAAATATTCTTTAGGCTGAGTCTGAGCTCCAAGACTATGGATTAGTTTTAAAGCTTTCATTACACCCGAGCAATGCCGGGCTATACTGCTAGTCATCAATTGATAAAAACCACTACCATAAAGAATTTCACTAAAAAAGATCAGAGAGAAAGATAGCAACTCTTACCCTTGGGACGGGAATTAGATGAACACAAAATTCATCATACTTGCAAAGACACTATATAATGATTTAGAAATACATGTTGCATATTTTATTAAATTTGTGCAAAACTATTTTAAAAATTAGACATTAAATACACAGCTGGAAACAAATACAGAAAAAAAAAAAAAATTTACCCACAATTTTAAGTACTGCTTTATCCATTTAAGAAGTCTGGCATAAGACCAGAAGTGTAGAGCATGTAATGATGATTGAATCCACTATAGTCAATGGTGCATAAGACTAGCTAGCTAACCCCTACACTGTGATAAAGCATTCATTTAAGACATTTATATTTTGTGAAATGAAAACCTAATTAAATAATTGCCTTAGTTTTCTTAATGATTTTTAGAAAAGTACATTATTTCTCTTTTGACTTAATATTTGTTTTATTTCACGTACCTTGTAATTCTTAAAAAAAGTAAAAAAAAGAGGACGGAAAAAAGCAACAGGCTGTTCGTAGCTAAATACAGATTCCGAAAAATATATTTCAACCTTGTTGAATGTTGAACAAGGCTTTACTTATAGCTGTTAATAGCTCTTTTTTTTTTTCTCTAATTCTAAGAAAACCATTAATGAACTAATGGATAATAAGAGCAACTGTCTATGGAGAACAGTTTCATGTAGGAATAACAGTTTTATCATAAAAAGATACACAGGAATTTATTTTAATACCATGTCCCATCATCAGTCTCCTCAAATTACTTTTCATAAGTTTACCTTGCTATTTAATCAAAAATTTGGGAGGAGGGGGAAGAAGTAATGGATTCATGCCTTTCCCAAGTGTGAAGGGAGTGCAATGAACTAGGACAGAACTTTAATTTGGCAATTCACCCTCTACACTGATAACCCAAACAACAACATTCCCTCAAACAGGTAATAGTAGTTGAAAGAAACTTTTCTAAGAAATTGGAACATTTCTTTTCATTTACTTATGCCTATTTGAGAATCTAATGCAATCTAATGTTTTAATTGAAGAATTACCAAAATAAGGTTAAAATCATGACTACCTTTAAATTATTTGAAGCCTTTTCCCTCTCCAAAAATAATCCAAAACGTGTCAATATAGAACAAACAAAAAATGTGCAAACATTCTTTATATTTGAGCAATAATTACCCTAAATTCCAAATGCTTTAACAGATATTCTTATAAAAGATTAAAAATTCAAATTCTTATATATATATATATATATATATATATATATTATATTATATATTAAGGTCTGCTGTTCATGCAATCCGTGGCAAACTTCTGCAACGATTGTTTGTTATCAGCAGTTCCAAAAAGTGTGGATGGTGCTACACTGAGCCTTCACCACTCTAAACAATTCTTTGTGTGGTAGTCTAACTGAGGTTAGACACTCATATGTTGAAATCATCGGCTGAGTCTATATATATATATATATATATATATATAGATACATACACACACACACACTGTTACAAGGACGCATTTATACATAAAAATAATATTAATAATGTATAACCAGTTATAGTAATGGATTCTATTGAGTCCTAAGTGTTATTCCCAAAAAGTTTAATTCATGAAGTAGTCGTAAAAATAAGGAAATTAAAAATAGAACGTCTGGAAGATGCCAGAATGTTCCAGTAAAAATCGAGAGAGTTCTAAAAGTTCTAGAAATATGCAAATTAGGTGCTAGCCTCTATAAAAATAGGTTTTGGGCAGTGAGTAGTCAGTTGTTACTAGGTTTTGCTGTTATCAAATCCGGTTTGTGATTCAAGGATTTATATCCAGCCGAAAGAAAAGTTGCCGACCAACTAAAACCTGAAAGAGAACCTCATGGAACAAAAAAGGTAAATAGATTTTTTTGACTCTTTCATTGGCCATACTTAAAATTATTCTTTATATACTCACTAGAAGTATAGCCTGGCATTGCTCGGGTGTCATGAAAGTTTTAAAACTAATCCATGGTCCTGGAGCTCAGACACTTTGGGCGTTGGCATGAAAGACTAAAAAGCAATAGTTGTTTCCAGTTAAAGCGAAACTGTAGACAAAGAAAAATGAATGGATGTAAATCAAATTTTGGTTTCCTGGTATCGATATCAAATTTTCTGCACTATTGTAAGAACTACAACCTTGAAACTTCTGAATATCGTTTGTTATGTCTTTGTCTATGAGTCTATCAAATTTGATTAAAATTGGACCACTCCTTTTATAACCCGATTTTTTTGATTATCGATATTTATCGGGGGTACCTTGACACAAAACCTAGCTAAGAACACTTGCAGACGCTTATAATACAACTGTGTAAATTTTCAAGAAAATTGGTTCAGCTGTTTTGGAGTCTATAGGTAACGGATACACACACAGAGACAAAGTTCCATTTATAAATAAGTTTAGATTTGAGGATTTCCAAAAAGTACAGCACTTAACTTCCTCGCCAACTTAACTGGGTAAAGATACCTGACTCCTTACCTTCCCCTTCTCTCCTCGTAACACTCGCCAGCAGTAAACTATGTTTCTTGTTTTGAATGCAACAAAAATTCTATATTTTTAAATATTTTATTTGGCGAGTTTTGTAAATTAAATATTTGTCTGTGATTTATCTCTGGGTTTTGGTCAATCATTTTTTTTCCTTTTGTTACACGTAACAAAACTGGGGGCTCGTCCGGGATGCTAAAACACAACAACACACACACACATTATATATATATATATATATATATATATATATATATATAGATATATAATGAAGCAAAGTGACTGTTTAGAATGAAACAACGTATAGCATATTGCAAGTTAGGTTCTAGAGATTACTGGCTATTTTGCAAGAGTGTACTGAACAGCACCAAATCCTCAATCTCTCCTCTAGTCAATCAATTTCAACTCCTGACAATTACAGCAGATAATGTTGAATACTTTGCTTGGAGAGTCTTTTTCAACTCATCTAGAGTACCTACACCAGATTTCTCCCTAGAACAGAGGCTCTACTGAGTGATGTGCGCATAAATTAATCTCTTGTTTTGGACATCATCTCTTCTGCTTTGCCACGTCTACCAATGATGTGCTAATGACCATCACTGAATATGTATACCAGACTCTCAATAATAACGGCAAAAATCAAGCGGTTGCTGTCACTATCTCTAAGGCACTTGACAAGGTTTGGCACACTGGCTTTCTACACAAGCTCCAAGATTAGGGTATAACAGGATTATTGTTTGCTTTAATTCAGTTGTTCCTATCTAATCATGAAATGAAGGTCGTTTTGAATGGGCATGCTTCCAAATCGTCTTACACGAACACGAGTGTCCCTCAAAGATTTATCCTGAGACCTATGCTGTTTCTGATCTTCATCAAGGATCTTCCTAATGTCATTTCCCAACTAGGTATTTATGCAGATGGCACTACCATTTAATCTCATCTCAATAGAAAATTTGTCAAAGCTGGTAAAGTAAACCTGGCTGCTGTTCTTGAAAAGGACCACCAATCAGTGGTTATCTAGAGCAGGAAATTGTAATGTTTGCAAAACTATTCTCATTTAACCAGCATAGAGAAACTTTCCTACCCACCATGAACATGGCTGATGCTATTCTCCTGGAGAGCAAGAGGCTCTGCCTCCTTGGCTTCACTTTTTAAACCAATTTGAATGATGACATCAAATCTATTGCTAGAAAAAGGCCAGCCCACTACAGCCATTGCTTGCTAGAAAAAGGCCAGCCCACTACAGCCATTGCTTGCTAGAAAAAGGCCAGCCCACTACAGCCATTGCTTGCTAGAAAAAGGCCAGCCCACTACAGCCATTGCTTGCTAGAAAAAGGCCAGCCCACTACAGCCATTGCTTGCTAGAAAAAGGCCAGCCCACTACAGCCATTGCTTGCTAGAAAAAGGCCAGCCCACTACAGCCATTGCTTGCTAGAAAAAGGCCAGCCCACTACAGCCATTGCTTGCTAGAAAAAGGCCAGCCCACTACAGCCATTGCTTGCTAGAAAAAGGCCAGCCCACTACAGCCATTGCTTGCTAGAAAAAGGCCAGCCCACTACAGCCATTGCTTGCTAGAAAAAGGCCAGCCCACTACAGCCATTGCTTGCTAGAAAAAGGCCAGCCCACTACAGCCATTGCTTGCTAGAAAAAGGCCAGCCCACTACAGCCATTGCTTGCTAGAAAAAGGCCAGCCCACTACAGCCATTGCTTGCTAGAAAAAGGCCAGCCCACTACAGCCATTGCTTGCTAGAAAAAGGCCAGCCCACTACAGCCATTGCTTGCTAGAAAAAGGCCAGCCCACTACAGCCATTGCTTGCTAGAAAAAGGCCAGCCCACTACAGCCATTGCTTGCTAGAAAAAGGCCAGCCCACTACAGCCATTGCTTGCTAGAAAAAGGCCAGCCCACTACAGCCATTGCTTGCTAGAAAAAGGCCAGCCCACTACAGCCATTGCTTGCTAGAAAAAGGCCAGCCCACTACAGCCATTGCTTGCTAGAAAAAGGCCAGCCCACTACAGCCATTGCTTGCTAGAAAAAGGCCAGCCCACTACAGCCATTGCTTGCTAGAAAAAGGCCAGCCCACTACAGCCATTGCTTGCTAGAAAAAGGCCAGCCCACTACAGCCATTGCTTGCTAGAAAAAGGCCAGCCCACTACAGCCATTGCTTGCTAGAAAAAGGCCAGCCCACTACAGCCATTGCTAGAAAGGTTTTCTCATCAGAATCTATCTTGCACATTTATAACTCAACCAGTCTTGGCATTGAATACTGTTGCACTATCTGGTTGGATGCTTCTGCTATTCATCCCAAGACTCTTGACAAAATCGAAAGAAGGATCTGCAATGGAATCAATCTTGACTCGGCATCTCAACTTCAGTCACTGATGTGTCTTTTCTACAAATATTTTCATGGCAACATATCTGATGAGCTTCCTACACCCTAGTGTCTGGACTGCATGAATACTATTAGACTGGCATCCAGGTCCTACCATTTGAATTAGTTAAATATAACTACCACTTCTACTCCATAGTTTCTTTTCTCTCACTTTCCACCTGTGGAACTCTCCTACCTAGTACAATCTTCAAAAGTTTAAATGCAGTGTCAATTGCCATCTTCTATCTTCTTGAAACCTGTTCATCTTTTATCCTTTCTTCAACACCCTGTGTACCCAGTCTTTTTCCTTCCCTGATAACTACAATCTCCAAAAATTTAAATCCAACATCAATTGCCATAATCTATATTCTTGAATCTCATTCGTCTTTCATCCTTTCTTCAATCTTTCCTATACTCAGTCTTTTCGCTAACTTTCACTCTCTGTAACCCCTCCACCCCTGCGTACTTGCTGCTTTACCATTTGTGCATAAGTGAATGCGACAAATTCGACTGAATTCAAACTTGCCTCTCTGATTTCTCGTTTTGAGCTGATAAGGGAAAAATAAGATACACGCATTTTGTAAAATTACTTGGATTTTTTTTCATTGCATCTTATTCTTAATTAAAGCTAAAACATGTTCATTTTTAAAACTGAACAATAATTTTCTTCAACAGAAAATATGTCCACCCCCTCCAAACACAAAAAAAGTGGATCAACTCTGAAAAATCCTTTATCAGTTATTTATGAATATAACACATTTTTAGACACTCACTTTCCGCAAAAACAAAAAAAACTTTTGGTTTTGGACTTTTTTAAGTACATTATCTGAATGAGAAATGAACGGAGTTCAAATTCCTGTTGCGTTCATTACAATCAGTTACGTGAAAAAAATACCCTTGGGAAAAATAATCTAGAGAGCTGATTCAGCTCTACTCTTTCCAGCTATGAGTTTTTAACTGGACCCTAGTCTTCTTATTAGTTCTACTGCAAAAAGAAACAGTAACATACTTCAGGAAAACTAGTCAGTGTGTCGAGTATCACTACTAAGTCACTTATTTACCAGACTATCTGGAGAAACAAACAACAAAAATATATATATATATATATATATATATATATATATATATATAATTTTTTTCAAATTTTGTCCTTCATCAGAACCGAACACTAAAAGGGGGAAAAACCCAAAAAAACAAATGAATTAAAAAACAAAATAAAACAAAAAAAAAACTGGAAAATGAACAAAAAATAAAAATAATATAAAAAAACTAAATAAAATAAAATTAGAGAGTATAAAATAAAACAACAAAACAAAGTCTGTGGAATATGGCCAATATTTTCTTCAAATGTTGGAACTGGAAGTAATTGCAAAGAAGCAGCCATACAAGTGCATACGGACCAAGCAAGAATGACAGTAGTAAAAAAACAAAAAACAACTTAAAACTCATTTTTGAACCAAGTACAGTACACGGTTTGTTTCAATGTTTATTTATGACCTTGTAAGTTCAGCAATATTAAGAAGAGGAGTAGACAGGCTAGTTTTTTGTACTTGTTTTACCTTTGCCCCCGGTCTTTCGTAGCACATCATAATGGACTTGTCTGAAAAGTGTAGCTAAAATAATCAGGTTTACTCACGCAGAAAATAAACACTCAACCAACAGTTTTTGAATAAAAAAGGTTACTAAAAATTCCAAAGCCCTTCACAGGCTCAGCTTGCGTCAGATTTTTTAAAGCCAACATTTTGTTTTTAACTTTTTAAAATCCGAATATTATAGTTCATTATTATTTTTTTAATTATTCATGATTGAAAAAAGAGTCAATAGAAAAAAAAATTGATTAAAGACTTTTGACTTGGTGTGAAAATTAAATACAGAAAAAGAAAAGACTAATTTTTTTCTAAGCGTAATATTTTTTTTAAAAACATTTTGACCACATTTAATAATTTGAATCTAGTGAAAAATGTATCAAACAACTTTCCCGAAACTTGTAAATAATTGGCGACTTTTAAAAACTTAAATTCAGAATTTCAGAGCATGTATAACTTTTTAAATTCAATCAATACTAATCACAACAACAGTGACCGACTTCTGTTGTAGTCATCAAGTTAGCCAATTTCATTTACTGACCCTTAAGTTAAATAGAGACGATCCAAACCAGTGCTCTTTGGGTTTTTAAAGAAGATTAAAAAAAATAAATAAATAAAATAAGACAAAAAAAAGTTTATCCTAGTAAAAAAATAAAAAATAAAAAAGTACTTACATGCTAGTATTCCAGGATTTATTTTCAGTGTTGAAATATCCCCAACTAGCCGCAGTCTGTGGGGTCATGATAGGTTTGTCCAGGCCACACAAAAGAGACACAAGATAATCCATTATGGTACCGGCGCAATCGAATTTTCTCAATAAATTAGCCCTTTCCTTACTCATCCAAAACAAAGTGGCACAACCATGACCGGTGGCCAGCCTCAGGTGCGAATCGGGTGGCGGTAGAGAGCGAAGGAATTTCGTGTTGCAACGCTGGTCACGCCATGTGATAAGGTTACTCGTTTCTTCCGTAGCAAGATTAACAGAAGAAACGGGGGAGACCGGTTCGGACGACGACGGAGTCGGATTAGCAAAACTATCCACGTCTTTTTTAGCGGTCTCTTCGCTACGCCAAAGCATCACACCATGCATTTGGCCGGTAATCGCCAAACACACAACCCGAGCCAACAATTCCCTGTCGAAGACGGATAGACATTTATGTAGCACCTGAAGGATTTGACTCGGATTCTGTTCGCATCCATCAGGTCCAACATCGCTCTCTGTATCCGCATTGGTCACCTGGGCTGCTGTTTTCAAGGGTTTGTGGGTTTCACTATCAACTAGGGCTATTTTTATGGATGTGGTACCCAGATCTATGCTGAGGACTAATGGTGACGTCAGATCGCGTGTAACGGCCGGATTGTGTCCAGGTGTGACCATGTGGTGGGTTTGTTGTTGGTAGTGTTTGCTGGAGTGGAACACTTGTGCTCCGGAGCTCATCATCGTGCGGTGTTGTTGGTGGTGAGCCCCGGAGGCTGTGATTGTGGTGGTGGAGGTAGCGCTAAAAGCTGATTGATTTAAGTACAGTTCGGGCATTCTCCTTCTCGGACTGCCATGAAATAAAGTCGTTTGCCCGTTTCTCTACAGTGGTAGACAACCAACAACACTCCGGCATTCATATGGACTGAGACAAAACAGGACGGGACGGGCCACTAAGGGTTGTTTCTCTTTTTTCATTGGTTGTTCTTGTTGGCCTGGGTTTGCACCGGCGGTGACCACTCAGCACTATCAATTCCAACTTCACAACTATGGTAGGACATAAGTATTCAAAAGACGACCTTTGTGGGACGAATTGATAATGATGATATTATTGTATTATTGATGCGTTTTAATTTAATTAAAGGACTTTAAATTAAGATCTCATGTCAAGAGAGAGAAAGCAATGTACCAAAGGAAAAGGTACACTTTTTGTGTAGATTGATGACAAGAAAAATTAAATCAGAATAATTGAGTGTTTTGTTTTTTGTTTGTCTAAAAAAAGTCAAAATTGTGCTAGATATGACGTTTTTTTGCAAATGAGAAAATATCTATCCATGAAATGACACTCCTGAAAATTATGGAACCGTAAAAAAAAAAAAAAAACAACCAAAAAACTTCCGAATTTATTTGTTGACTTATTGGAATTTTGTCACGTCATGATGGGCAAAAAACTATATTTTCACACCTTTTTTTTTTACTTCTTTCTCCTTTTTTTTATTTTTATTTAGCAACAGTGAGTAATTATGTATTTTTATACCAATACCGAAAGTTTAAAAATACGTAAAAAAAAAAATCTATTAAAAAAAAAATCTTTCATAAAAAAAATATTCGCCTCTCAGTCGAAATGATAGTTTTTTTGCCGTAATAATTGCCTTTATGATTTATAACATATTTTTTGTTATGTTTCTAGACAACTATACATATGTATGACAGCACAGAATAATAAAAAAAAATTATTATTTTCTACAAAATAAATCACCTTCTTAAATTATTTTATATTATCATTCATTATGTAAGTTTGAATATTCCAACAATGTAAATCTTGATAATTAGTAACTAGTTATCTCCCTTAACTTGAAATCTGAGTTCACAACTTACGAATGTATATTAGTATTTAATGAACAAATTAATGGCTGTGTATACAACTGGATGTTTAAAGAAATAATCTTGGGAAAATGTTCTCCGTTGTTTTCTGAAATTCAACAATTTTTTTTTTTTTCATATATACCAAAGTTAACTAATAAAACAAATGTCAGTTGAATAAATACATTTTTTTAAATTCACTGCATCAGTAACACTCAGAACAAACTTTTTATTTCATAATTATTACAACTGTTTATTAATGCGATAAACAAAGGCTTCCTCTTTTCATTTATTAGAAAGCATCTTCCAAGCTTTTCCACTCCAAAGAAACTCTCAGTCCACAATTAGTCTCAGGTAAAACTTTGCAAAAGTTTAAACGCAACATCAATTGCCAACTTCTATCTACTTGATTCCCATCCATCTTTTATCCTTTCTTTGACATTGTCTGCCCCTTGTTTTTTCTCTTACTGTAACCCCCTATGCACCAGTGGCATTCCTGATTTGCTTGTGTTGTATATCAGGCTTGATAGACCGTGTGTGCTGAAACCAAAATAATACATGCAGGACATGCAATATATTTATTTACATAAAACATACAAATTGTGGCACAAAGCCGAAAAGGGGGTGGGTAGAGGGTGATCTTCAGCATCTATCCTATACCTAGCTAAACACTATCATGACCCAATCACTCATTATAATTTGTACATTCACCACAAGAACCTATCCATCACCTCTCAATCTTTCACACACCACAATACCACATTTTTACAAGGGACATATAAAAAACAGGGAAATAAACCCATAACAATAAAAATGCAGCTATGTACAATATATAATATAATTTAAAACATTTAATGAAAAATGAAATAATGGGAGGGGGATGAATCCAATAACAAACTAAAATACGACGTAATTTTTAAAACAAAATAAACGATGTTAGTAAGACCCGTCCATCCCACAAAAAGAGTGGCCGCTGTATTCCGCCAAATGGTGAAATGCAGGAGAGGCAATACACACATGTTGTCAGTTTAACATTTTATTAAGGACTACTAAGTATATACAGATATTAGGGAGTGGGAGGTTGCAGGGTAACCGGATGTCTTGGGGTGTAGTAAGAGTATGGATATATAACAGCTTGGGGTGAACTGATTATAAAAAAAAATTTCAAACTTCTTCAGGAGTACCAAAAGCAGAAAATGAGAGGTTTAGTCTATTTAATCTCTTTCTATACTCTGCTCGACATGTATACAAACATAGATATGAAGAGATGGGAACTAATCATGAGTATTTCACCCAATACCCCCAAATGAATCTGCTAATAAAAACCAGCATTCCTGTTTTCTCTTTGAATGGCACTGTAAGAATGTTTAGTTTTGAGGAAGAGATTCTCTCAATCTTAACTTATTTAATGAATTTATGTTGTATTGAAAGAATTGCCTAGAAAAGGCAATTTTTCAAACATTATCATTAGAGTACCTTGTTATGTATTTATTTAAACATATATCTATACTGATCTATCACTTAATATTTCATATTAAATAGATCTTTTTGAATTATCATTTCCATTAATGTACTTAGCATCATTATCTATCTATCTATCTATCTATCTATCTATCTATCTATATAGTGTGTATTGAAAATACTTTTGCAAACTCTTAGAGATAGTTCCTCATATCAAGACAAGGATGAAATTCTATATAAACATATGTCTGCAGATTCTTCATATTTGAAATTTTAAGTTTAAAATAAGTTTATAGTAGATCCCACTGTGTTGACATGTAAACTAAATTACATTTGTGATTAGTCTCTATTCAACGTTTAACGGGTGTCATCGCCATTTTTTTTTTTTAATCATATCACCCCAAGCAAGGCGGTAACGCCACTGATGTGCAGGGGGCTACATAAGAGTGAGAAGATTAGAAAAGAGAAAAACCGGAAACCGCATCCTAAACAGGAAACAAGGGATGAGCCTCTTCACCTGTTCAATAGACGTGGGTGGAGTGTGAACTGGGCGATAGTTTAGTCTATCTACTCCAATTGAAAAAACAGTGAGAAGATTAGAAAAGAAAAACCGGAAACCGCATCCTAAACAGGAAACAAGGGATAAGCCTCTTCACCTGTTCAATAGACGTGGGTGGAGTGTGAACTGGGCGATAGTTTAGTCTATCTACTCCAATTTTAACTAAGAAGTGTTCTGTTTAACAATTCCAAGATATTCATATTGTGAGCATGCCGGAATTGTAGGTAATTTTCTTTGATAGATCCATATGTTCTCCCAGCACATCTTAGAGGAGCTGGTCTACACGGGCTATTTTAAACACACTTCCAGGCCTTCTAGAGGATGTACCCCTGTTGATACAAAGATGTATGTGTTTTATGCATGATAGAGCTCCATCAGATTTTAGTCACATTGTTCGCAATGAACTGAAACAAACCATGAAAAATTGGTAGGTAGGGGAGGACCAGTTCCGTGGCCTGGATGTTCACTTGATCTCGGTCCTTTAGATTTTTATTTGTGGCACTACTAAAAACGATGATGGATGCGTGTTGTGGTGCAGTGGATATCAGCTCGGAACGAGAAATCAGGGAGCCAAGTTTGAATTTCAGTTGAATTCATTGCATTCACTTACGTGCAAATACCTATTAATCTGTCTCTTCCTTCCAGTTATGGGTTAAATAACAGGACAGATTGAGTTCTATAGACTTGGCTGGCAACCAGTCTACCGCAGAAAGCAATGGCAATCTACTGCTTGATAATTTTCTGCCCAGTCATGTCTCTTTCGAGACATGATCACCCAAGCATGTTTCATGTATGGCACTTAACTGACTGAATATAATAGGTGGCATTATGATTAAGGCTTCTACTGATCATAATGTGGGGGACTGCTTTTCTATTGTTATGAAGTAATAAACTGATCCCCCATTAATTACTACTTAATAATATAATACATCTCTTCCCCCTCTAGCCATGAGTCAAATAATAGGACAGATTGGGTTCTATAGCCTTGGTCGGCAACCAGTCTACCGCAAAAAGCAATGGCAACCTACTGCGGGATAATCTTCTGCCCAGACAGTCATGTCACTTTCAAGACATGATTGCCCAAGCATGTGTCATGTATCGCACTTAACTGACTGAATATAATAATTGGAATCATGATTAAGTCTTCTACTGGTCATAAAGTGGGGGATCTGTTTTCTATTGTTATGAAGCCATAAACTGATCCCCCACTAATTACTACATAATAATATAATACATCGCTTCTCCTTCTGGCTATAAGTCAAATAATAAGATAAATTTTGTTCTTTAGCCTTGGTTGGCAGAAAGTAATGGCAACCTACTGCGGGATAATCTTCTGCCCAGTCAGACATGTCTTTTTCGAGACATGACCACCCAAGCGTGTTTCACGTATGGCACTTAACTGACTAAAACAATTAGTTTATGCCGCAGACATTAATAATGCAGAGACAATTCATCAATATATCATTGGGTCCTGCAAATACCATTTGACAGCATGTTGGTTGGTTGGTTATTTTGTTTTATGGCATATCAACCTTGGCGGGTCATTTATTGCCAACTAAATTTTATTTATTTATTGCTGGTAATACCTTTTCCTTTCAACAATTTATTGTTATTTTTATATAAGTTTTGTGTCTAGTAATACTTTTTTCTTTTTCGAATACCAAGATTCATTGGGATTTGTTTTTAAGGGCAGGGTCCCCAAGTCCTACCCTTATTATTTAACCCATAACTGGAGGGAAGGGATGGTTTAATACCTTTCCCAAGGGTACCAGTGCTTAAGTGAATGCAGAATATTCAACTAGAATTTGAACTCTGCTCACCGATTTTTCTTTCTGAGCCCATATCCACTGTACCACAATGCACATCCATCACTTCGGTGATCGAGTGAGAACCAGTGTATTCAACGTGATATGGCTGTAAGCCCTTGACAGCATGTAGGAGTATTTGAAAGGGGTCCACCAGTTATAGATCCAACAGGTGCATGTGCGTGTAAAATCAAGCGGTAGACATTTTGAACATTTGTTATGAGTTGAGGTACAATGATGGCTTTTTGGACATACATTTATATGGACATTTTATATTGTTTTGGGATGAGGAACCTACTCACAAAGTTTGTGAAAGTATTTTTGGATTGTACATTTGTTATGAGTTGAAGTACAATGATAGCTTTCTGGACATGCATTTATATGGACATTTTATATTGTTTTGATATGAGGAACCTACTCACAAAGTTTGTGAAAGTATTTTTGGATTGTACATTTGTTATGAGTTGAGGTACAATGATAGCTTTTTGGACATACATTTATATGGACATTTTATATTGTTTTGATATGAGGAACCTACTCCCAAAGTTTGGAAAAGTACTTTTGGATTTTATCTTGGATTGTACATTTAACTGCGTCTACTGTAAAATTGAAATTTAATAACTCAAGGATTTGCGGACATATGTTTATAAGGATTTTTGTCCATGTCTTGGTGTGAGGACCCCCTCTCCCACCTGAAATTTGTGAAAATATTTTTAATTGACACTGTATATACACATATTTTGTCTTTATTCATATAAAATATATAAAAATATAAAAAATATCTTTAAAAATACAATATGAATAAAGACAAAGAAAAACTTTTCTTTACCAATGTGTTTTGCTTTATGATGCTAAATGTAAGAATTTTAATAGAATATTGAATAAGTTCTCATTGATTTTTCATGAAAAGTAATGGTTTATTTACAAAAATTAGTAAGAAACATGTCACTGACAGTATTGTCTATTGCTAGCCACTACTTTTTTCCCATTTTTCTGGCAGCATTAAATATCACATTGGAAAAATGGCATGTCTGTTGAGGCTAACCATGAGTCAACCTATTTTTTGGTATCTTCATAAGAATAAAAGTGCTACCAATTCCTCCAGAGTGGTTTTTAACTTCAACATCAAAATCATTATAATGTAAATACTACCTCATCTCAGAAGTATAGACAAATTCCCAGAGTTTCAGTACCAGTTTGAATAATTTTCTGAAATAATTGAATGTTTTAGTTATTATTTTAAACGTAATATTTTTAAAAAATCGATGAATATTAGTATAAATCAGAAAATTTATATTTAGACCTTGAATAAATTCTCACTGATTTTTCATGAAAAGTAACGGTTTATTTACAAAAATTAGTAAGAAACATGTCACTGAAAGTGTTGTCCATCGGTAACCACTCCTTTTTCCCACCTTTCTGGTAGCATTTGAATTCAACATTGGAAAAATGACATCTTTTGGAGTTAACCAGGAGTCAACCTAGTTTTGGCATTTTCATAAGAATAAAAGTGCTACTCAGCCAGGCCATGTACCATCAATCAGAACAAGTGATAAGCAGATGGGTCAATGTCTGTTGAATACAGTAGGTGGGGTAGGACTTCTTATTTAAATGTTTCCAAGTAGCTTTTCACCAGTTTTGCAACGTGTGGCATAACGGTGTAATGTTGCAAAATCACTTTGATTTGTCTCTCTGCTTGTATAGTGGTAATTTTTCCTTCAATTCTTGGCTCAAAAGCATCATCTATTGTTGACAGTGATCTTTCGTGATGGTTTTAGTTGATTTGAGCAGCTCATAATAAACTACACCCAGCTGATTCCACCAAATACAAAGCCAAAGCTTTGAAGCATGAATATTCAGCTTCACTGCTGATCTTGATATATGGCCAGACTTACCCCCACAATTTTCTACACTTAGGGTTATTGTAGTGTATCTGTTTTTCATTGCTGGTCAAGTTACAATGCAAAAACCCTTTTCTTTTATGCTGTTGAAGCAACTATTCACACAAGATTATTGTTCAACATTTATCCACTTCAACTTGTACAGTACCCAATGTCCTTGTTTTTTAATCATTGCTACTTCTTTTAAGTGGTGCGTTGTGGTGCATTGGAACGAGAAATCGGGGAGCCGAGTTCGAATTCCAGCTGAATTCATTGCATTCACTTACGCGCAAATACCCTTGGGAAAGGTATTAATCCTACTATTCCTTCCAGTTATGGGTTAAATAGCAGGACAGATTGGGTTCTATAGCCTTGGCTGGCAACCAGTCTACCGCAGAAAGCAATGGCAACCTACTGCGGGATAATATTCTGCCCAGTCAATCATGTCTCTTTCAAGAGATGATCGCCCAAGCGTGTATCACATATGGCACTTAACTAACTGACTGACTTCTTTTAAATGTTTCGAAACTGTTGTGTGATCAACTTCTAATGATTCTGCAAGTTCAGTTTGCACCAGACATGAGCCTTCATGAAGTAATGCCTCCAATTCTTCATCTGTTTTCAATGTACCAGAGCATTCTTGGTCTTCAACATCAAAATTATTGTTTTTGAAGTATCTAAACCAATTTCTGTATGTAATTTCTGACAGAGAACAGTTGCCATAAGTCTCAACAAGAATTCTGTCTGCTTCAGTGCAGATTTTCCTTTTGAATAAAGTGGTGCCTTAAAATTTCCCACAAATACACTGTCTTTGGTAAAAAATCTGGCCTGTTATCACTTTGGCGAAATGATATACGCTGAATATCAAGCTTGCTCATAGTACTTCCTTGTAGATGCATTACCTTCTGAAACTTGTTGAGACAGAATACTCGAAGTAAAAGTAAAATTTAATGTCGAGTATCCTGCCCACAAAACACAACACAGATTTCAAGAAAAAACAGCACAAAAAGATATGAATCATATATTTTATATATACACAATAAATAGACAGTTTGTATTTTTCAATGTCTTATTTGTTAGAGTAGTAAAATACCTTCAAAGTTCAAAGAGTTCGTTTGTTTAAGCAAAATGTGATTTGTGAAGTTAAGATAAGTCTATGTTTCACTATATCTGTGAACGATAGTAGTAATGCCCGGATACTGAGTCTTTCTTTTGTGAAGAAAAGGCTAGTGGTGTTGCTGTGAAGAAAAGACAAATTTGGTGTCACTGTGAAGAAAACGGATATGAGGCCTTTTTGTTTCTCTTTCTTTTGTTTCCGATGAAGAGGAAGAAGAGTAAATCAATTCAAGTGTGTGTGTGTGTGTGTGTGTGTGTGTGTGTGTGTGTGTGTGTGTGTGTGTGTGTGTGTGTGTGTGAGAGAGAGGGAGAGGGAGAGAGATGTGATTGATTTCGAAAAAATCACAAATGATCAGAGAAAAACTACTTATTGTGGCTCATTTTTGAAGAGTCAGCAGAAGTGTCTTGCTGTTTATCTTTAGTGTCCTATTTGGGCTCTGACTCAGTGATGACTGACGGACTACCGGCAGAAACGTGAATAAGTAGCCAACTCACTCACGTGATCGGCTCCCAACGCAAACTTATTTTATAGCGCCAAGAATCATAGACGGTCGTTGAAAGTTCAATTTGTTTTTTGTCCAATCGGCAACCGAATCACTTAATTTATTTTGAATATTATTTTTTTATATTTTGTACCGAAATTTGTTTTTAGTGATTCTGATGCGATTGTATGTTTTCTATTCGCTGTAAAATATATGATTTATTTTATATCTTACAACACCCACCCTACCACCACCACCAGTTGTTTGGAGTTGTTTGGACATAGACATTCGGACATACTATTTCACTGCAAGACTGTATATATCGATTTCTACTAATAGTATTCCTGAATTGACTAACCCGTGTTCCAGTTTGTATTTCTTGTTCAATATAACTTACATTTTCTATCTTCATATCTGTTTTTGTTATTTATTATTTTGTGTGGTTTCCCACTCGGAATCCACAACAGTAAAATATTTAGGTTTCCTGTCGACTACTTGGAAAGGTCCTGTCTAAGTAGAGCAAAGGGGATTTTTTTTATTGCGTTGTTTCGTAAGAAATCATATTCACACTTGTGGAGGTCTTTTGGTGTGTAAAGGTTTTTTGTCTGTGTTCTAGTAGGTGTGAAAACTAGATCACTCATTCTTTGTTTAAACTTTTGTACAAAAGATGTAGTTGGCTGTAGGAGATTGGTTTTATCACAAAACTCTCCTGGCAAGGACGTTCCAAAAAACATTTCAGATGCTGTAAATCCTAAGTCTTCCTTGGTTACATTCCGGATGAATAATAATAACAGTGGTAGATTTTCTAACCACGTATTAGAATCATTATTGGCTGTAAATGCTGTCTTAAGTTGTTTGTGAAAACGTTCGATTAAGCCATTGGCATAGGAGCGATAAGATGTCGTTCTGTGCTTAACTCCCGATGGCTTTGTGAACAAATAAAAAAGCGTAAATTGAAACTGAGAACCACGATCTGTAGTTATTATTGAAGAACAACCAAGAACGGAAATCTACTCATGTATTATACTTTCATAGATTGTTTCTGCAGTCATATCACGGGAACAATCACAGGACATCTTGTAAATCGATCAATGATAGTGAGTAGATAATAATGCCTATTTGCTTCTGGTAAGTGTCCCACTATATCGATGTGTAAGTTCGTGAACATACCGTCTGGTTTTATAAATTGTGTAGAAGGGGACTTTGTATGTCTGTTTATTTTGCTTTTTGGGTAATTTAAACAAATTCAGTTCAGTTTCTTATGTTAGTACGCATGTTTGACCAGACAAAGCGTCTACTAATCAACTTGACGGTTGCACGGCGTCCAGGATGTGCGAGCTTGTGAAAAATGTACGAATATCTTTTTTCTCAATGAAGATGATCTATATAGTCTTGAATAACCAGTTCCAGTATCACAGAGTAGTGTTTTTGTTCCAAATGGGACGAGATGTTTCTTCAATTGTAATTAGTCAGGCCACTTCCAGATGTTTTAATTATCTCTCTTTAACTCAGCTTTTTAAATTTTTGTTTTCTACTGCTGAAAATCCACGCATGAACAAATGCTTTGACAACAGATCGAGCTGTAATCTCCTGTACTGGTTGTGTTTCTATCCATTTAGTACTGCGGTCAATACAAGTTGATACGTATTTGTAAGGAGCATTATATGTTTCATGACGTCTTCTACTCACAAGGAAAGGACCGATTAAATCTAAGTGTGCCGTATTGAAGCATATAGTTGGCAATTCAATAAGGTGAATAGTAGATTTGGTATGTCTCAGAATTTTGCTTTTCTGGCAAGTTCATTACACATTCATTACACATGTCTTTTATTGTTTTGTCCGTAAAAGCTCAAACAAATCTGGTTTTGATAATTTTCCATAACATCTTAATTCCAGTGGGTGATATTGAGTGAATACTATTTTTTTTATAATCATATCACCCCAAGAAAGACATTTTACTGCAGGGGGTTACATAGGAGGAAAGTTATGAGTAGCAGTGACAGGTTATAAGGGGTGTCAGGAAGTGGGTAAGAAATGGATGAGAATACTGATGAGAGTGGAGTGGACGGAGAAAGGAGCATTAGAGAGAGGATGCAAGTTAGTGAGATAGGAGATGACTATTGACTTTACATTTAAATTCTTATAGATTATAGCTGTCGGGAAAGCAAGTAAATGGAAGGGAATTCCACAGGCGGACAGTGCGAGAAAAGAAGCTGGTAGAAAAGAAGTTGCGTTTACATTTTATTGGTTTCACAGTAAAAGGGGTGGGACCTAGTTGATAATCTTGTGGATCGAGTAAATTCATATATAGGAGGCACCAGTGAGCTAAGTTCATCGGGTAGAAGCCGTGAGAGTATTTGTAGAAGAGACACAGGGAAGCCACATTGCGTCGGTAAGAAAGTGATTGCATTGAAAAGATTTTCATAATTCACCAGTTATATATGGTCTGGGAATATCAGTGGTATTATTGAAATACATGGAACTATTATTGACAGTTTTAAAATTGAATATTTTAAAGTCAGGAATTTTTTTTTGAACTCTGAATCTTTGAGTTGTGGAGCAGCTATAGCTGGCAAGTCGCACAGATCTACCGTAACTGATAGGGTAGGTGTCAAAAGCTACAACGTTTTAATCTACCTTTGTCTGGATTACGTCAGCAATATATTCAGTTAGAATTGCAAAGTGCCGCTGCTGTCTGCCTGACATAGCAAGGTTTAGACTACGGAATGCGCCATATAAATGCATATGGTCAAATAAAGGTAGCACTCGTTTAATTTCAATAATGTCCTTGAAATATAAGGTAGCTGAATAGTCTGCAAAAAGTTCTTTATCAAGTGTTGAATAACGCGTTTGACTTTGCGTCAAATTCTTCGTGAAGAAACCTTTTTGGAATCGGCGTTCCTTCTACTACTTGAGGGATCTGCAAAAAGTTCCTTATCAAATTTTGAATAATTCGCTTGACTTTGCGTCAGCTTCATCGTGAAGAAAGTTATTGGAATAGGAGTTCCTTCTACTACTTGACAGATCTGCAAAAAGTTCCATATCAAATTTTGAATAATGCGCTTGACTTTGCGTCAGCTTCATCGTGAAGGAAGCTATTGGATTCGGCGTTCCCTCTACTACTTGAAGGATCTGCAAAAAGTTCCTTATTAAATGTTGAATAACTCGCTTGAAATTGCGTCAAATTCTTCGTGAAGAAAGCTATTAGAATAGGCGTTCCTTCTATTAGTTGACGGATCTGCAAAATGTTCCTTATCAAATGTTGAATAATGCGTTTGATTTTGTGTCAACTTCTTCGTGAAAAAAACTACTGGAATCGGCTTGCCTTCTACTACTTGACGGAACTGCAAATTGTCCTTTATTAAATGTTGAATAATTCGCTTGACTTTGCGTCAACGTTTTCCTGAAGGAACCTATTGGAATTAGTGTTCTTTCTACTACTTGACGGAACTGCAAAATGTCCCTTATCAAATTTTAAATAATGCGCTTGACTTTGTGTCTACTACTTCGTGATGAGACCTATTGGAACTGGCGTTCCTTCTACTAATTGACGGATCTGCAAAGAGTTCCTTAATAAATGTTGAACAACTCGCTTGACTTTGCGTCAAATTCTTCGTGAAGAAACCTATTGGAATCGGTGTTACTTCTATTACTTGACGGATCTGCAAAAAGTTTATCAAATGTTGAATAACTCTCTTGACTTTGCGTCATCCTCTTCGAAAAAGATCCTATTGGAATCGGTGTTCCTTCTAATACTTGACGGATCTGCAAAAAGTTCCTTATCAAATGTTGAATAACTCTCTTGACTTTTCGTCATCCTCTTCGAAAAAGATCCTATTGGAATCGGCGTTCCTTCTGTGACTCGACTGATCTGCAAAATGTTCCTTATTAAACGTAGAATAACTCGCTTGACTTTGCGTCAACTTCTTCGTGAAGAAACCTATTGGAATCGGCGTTTCTTCTACTAGTTGACGGTTCTGCAAAAATGTTCCTTATCAAATTTTGAATTAAGCGCTTAACTTTGCTTCAGCTTCTTCGGGAAGAAACCTATTGGAATCCGCGTTCCTTCTACTACTTGATCGATCTGCAAAAAATTCCTTATCAAATGTTGAATAATGCGCTTGACTTTGCGTCAACTTCTTCGTGAAGAAACCAATTGGAATCCGCGTTCCTTCTACTACTCGACGGATCTGCAAAAGGTTCCTTATTAAATGTTGAATAACTCGCTTGACTTTGCGCCAACTTCTTCGAAAAAGAACCTATTGGAATCGGCGTACCTTCTACTACTTAACGGATCTGCAAAAAGTTCCTTATCAAATGTTGAATAATGCTCTTGACTTTGCGTCAATTTCTTCGTGAAAAAGCCTATTGGAATCGGCGTTCCTTCTACTACTCGACGGATCTGCAAAAAGTTCCTTATCAAATGTTGAATAACTCGCTTGACTTTGCGTCAACTTCTTCGAAAAAGAACCTATTGGAATCGGCGTTCTTTCTACTACTTGACGGTTCTGTAAAATGTTCCTTATCAAATGTTGAACAACTCGTTTGACTTTGCGTCAACTTCTTCGAGAAAAAAATTGTTGGAATCGGCGTTCCTTCTACTACGTTATTGCCCCAATATCATAATTACCGCTTTCGGTACTTGTTGCGAATTCCGGATGGGAAACCACACAAAATAATAAGTAACAAAAACAGATATGAAGATAGAAAATGTAAGTTCAAGAAATACAAATTGGGACACGGTTTAGTCAATTCAGGAATACTGTTAATAGAAATAATTATATACTGTCTTGAAGTGAAAAAGTAGATCCGGTTATAGAGTCTATATCTAAACAACTCCAACTTAATCTGCACCAAGTTCCTGACCAACTAAGCAACTGCTTACAACCCTACAACTACACTTTGCCATTTTCACTGTAGGCAAGATTATATGTACACATCAGGCGAGTCTATTATTATGTACAAAGGGGCGAATTCCCAACAGTAATTAACTGATATTCAGTACATTCAGATCTTTGGTGAGCTAGGGATGGAATTTTGTTTATAATATTGTTAAATGATTGCAATTCTAAGATATTCTGTGCAAAAATAGTGCTATTGCATACGCATATTTTCTCTGTTAATGGCGTGACTATGTCCACGAAATTAGGGATTAATTTTCTATAAGAATTTACCATGCCTAAAAAACGACTATTGTCTTTAGGTGGGGAAACTTCTGTAATGCTCCAACATTATTTTGTGTAGGTTGTTACGAGGATGCATTTATATATAAAAATAACAATAATAATGTCTAAATTGTTGTAGTAAGGATTCTATTGAGTCCTACGTGTTATTCCAGGAAAGTTTTAATTCATGAAGTAGTCTTAAAAATAAGAAAATTAGAATTAGAACATTTGGAAGGTTCTAGAAAATTCCAGTAAAATTGACAGAATTCGAAAGGTTCTAGAAATATGCAAATTAGGTGTTAACCTCTATAAAAATAGGTTTTGGGCAGAGAGTAGTCAGTTGTTACCAGGGTTCGCTAACGTATCAACTCCGGCTTTGATTCAAGGATTTATATCCAGCCGAAAGAATCTCATCTAAGAAAGTTGTCGACCAACTAAAATTTGAAAGAGTTGCTAAAAAGATTTGCTGACCTTATCAACTCCTGTTCCGATTCAAGGATTTATATCCATCCGAAAGAATATCATAGAAAAGTCCGTCCAACTAAAACCTGAAAGAAAGCCTCATGGAACTATATGGGTAAATACACTTTTTGACTCTTTCATTGACCAAACTAATAATTATTCTTTATATACTCATTTAAGGACTTCCAGAAAGTATAGCACTTAACTTCCTTGCCAACTTAACTGGGTAAAGATACTGATCCTTCGTTCCTCTTCGTAACACTTCGCCTGCCAGTAGCAAACTATACGTTTCTGTCTTGAATACAAAAACTGTATATTTGTTAATATTTTTATTTAATGTTTCTGTAAATTAAATATTTGTCTGTGAATTATCTCTGAGTTTTGATCAATCATTTTTTCCCTTTTGTTACATTTAACGCGTAACAAGGTCTAATACCGCCAGAGCTAATATTATATCTTAAAAAATCGATTGAAGTTACATCAAAAATTGACTTCTCTATTAAATTTTTAAAACAGTCTCGATGTCTTTTATGTGTAATGAAGAATCATCGCTGAAAATGAGAATATCGTCAAGCTATGTAAATACTCAGTCAACACATTGAAAAATATTGTCCGTGTATCTTTGGAAGGTGGATTCTGCATTTTTTAAAATCCAAATGACGTGTTTATATTCATGTAAACCTAGAGGAGAAAAAAATATTGACCAAAACTCAGAGATAAATCACAAATATTTAATTTACAAAACACACCAAATAAAATTTTTACAAATATACAATTTTTGCGGTATTCAAAACAAGAAACATAGAGTTTACTACTGGCGAATGTTACGAGGAGAGAAGGGGGAGATAAGGAGTCAAGTATCTTTACCCAGGTAAGTTGGCGAGGAAGTTAAGTGCTATACTTTTTGGAAATCTTCAAATGAGTATATAAAGAATAATTTTAAGTATGGTCAATGAAAAAGTCAAAAATATGTATTTACCCATATAGTTCCATAAGGTTCTCTTTCAGGTTTTAGTTGGTCGGCAAATTCTTATAGATTCTTTCGGTTGGATATAAATCCTTGAATCACAACCGGAGTTGATAACATCAGCAAACTCTGGTAACAACTGACTGTTCTCTGCCCAAAATCTATTTTTATAGGGGCTAACACCTAATTTGCATATTTCTAGAACCTTTCGAATTCTCTAGATTTTACTGGAACATTCTGGCATCTTTCAAACGTTCTATTTCTAATTTTCTTATTTTTACGACTACTTCATGAATTAAAAAACTTTTTTGGAATAACACTTAGGACTCAATAGAATCCATTACTATAACTTTTTATATATTATTAATATATTTCTGTATACGTGCACCATCGTAACATCTTGGTGCATTTTAATTTTATGGTATGCTGATACCTTGTCAATTTTGCTGAATCATGTTTTATCAGCAATTAAGTTAATATTAGGTATAAGGTATTTATCATTTCTTGTGATGTTGTTTAATGCGGGATAGTCACCACATCATCTGAAGATTCCATCAGGTTCCCTAACCACGTGTAGTGGGCTGGCCCATTGTTAGGGCGCCGCTCCTATTTGACTACAAATGGACTGTTCCCATTCCTATATATAGCAATGGTGGATTCTCTACAAGGGAGTCGTACAGAGTCACTAGACTGACGACTCTACGACACTGTCAGCTCTCTGCTTCCGAGCAGAGAGCAATAACCCAGTCGTGGTTCCGCCAAAGGGTAGAACCACGACTGGGCAAAAATAGACAGACATTTTTTGGCCCGGCTATATGGCCGGGAATACCCACTATAAAATGACCATGTGTCACATCCAGCCTTGCGTGGGAAGGCTAGTAAATAAAGTCGTAGAGAGTCACTAGACTGACGACCCTACGACATTGTCAGCACTCTGCCTTCGGGTAGAGGGCGCTCTCTGCTTCCGAGCAGAGAGCAATAACCCAGTCGTGGTTCCGCCGAAGGGTAGAAGCACGACAGACATTTTTTGGCCGGGCCATATAGCCCGGAAATCCCAGATATAAACTGACCATGTGTCATATGTTGCCCTTACTGGGAGGGACGACTAAATAATGAGTCGTAGAGAGTCACTTGAGAGTTTCTAATGAGTTACTGAAGAGTCAGTGCGAGTCAGTGAAGAGTTAGTCACACTTCCGGTGGCGTACCGGAAGTAATCACGTATACACACGTCTTACGACGGATTGGACTCTTGTATCTTTCTATTGTAAATATTACTAATCACTTCTGTACCTACTAACCGGCTTTCCGCGGAATACAACTTATATTCTGATTCTGTTGTTGAGTTATTCATTTAGACTTGGCGACATAACACCCATTCACTGTCAGAAGGTGTAATAAAACCATTTTCTGTAGTTTAGAAAATTCCTCTTCACTGCAAGGGTTTTCTCTTCTGACAGCCGTCTAACTTTAGCAAAAGTAGGAGAATGGCTGTCTGTATCGATTCTGTGGGATACTCCTGCTTTTGTACTAGCTGGGTTGGTATGTGAGAATACAACGTTGGGTACATTTTTATAAAGCCTTTAATTAATTTGGACATATTATTATTTATGATCAAGTTGATAGAATCATTAAATATTTTCAGTTTCTTTAAACACTCTGTTGGAGGGTCGACGGTCGTTTTCTATCGGCAATACGAAATTATTTAAGAAGTCAATTCCAAGTAGAGGGTACTGGATATCCGCTGCTACAAACGTCAAAAAAAAAAAAAAAAAAAAATCGGCGAAGGATGGGTAAGCTTGTTAACGGCATTAAGCTGCCCGTAGCAGCGTATTTCTAACCCAGTAGCTGTCGCCAGGGTGACTGGTGTAGTTGTTGGATCCGTAGCTAAACCCTTAATGTATCCATGTGGAATGATAGATAAGCTGTCGCCGGTATCTATAGTGAATAAAAATTTGTTTGCCCCTAACATTAGTATTTGTAATAGTGCTACTAGTATCTGTAATAGTGGTGAACTTGGTGGGGTAAGTTGTCATCTGCCCAATTAGTTTCCTGATTCACTTCGAGCTGGCGAAGTTAGACGTGAACTTGGCTGCTGTCTTAAGTCTACTCTCCTGTTCGGCCATTTGCCCCAGTGTTTACTTGAGCGCGTCGCATCCGCATAGTATAAGTGTGCCCTACATATCTGTTGCAGGTGTCCCTTTTGGAAAGTTTTGAGATTATACGGTATTGTTGTTGAAGTTTTAGGCACGCCTTTTGTCTGGGTGTGGGTGTGTGGTGGATAGGAAATTAAGAATTTAAATCAACTTTTTTCTTCACTTTTACAAAAATTCACAATGACATGTAAAATCCTGGTCTTTCCCAAATAAGAAAAAGGATTGATCTCGGACTTACAGAAAAAGTCGAAACCAGATTTCGCAAGTAGATGTTAAATTGATTTTCTGACGAATGGCAGCGAATTGCAAGGTTGTAAAGACTTCGCGATTCAGTGCGAAAAATCTAAACACTATAAAAGGCTCTGGACAACGTCACTCAGACAGTCAGCGGATGGAAGCAGCAGAGACGACAAGCTAAAATGTAACGAGACAAGCTTCAAGTGACCCGGACATTCGTCCACTTTCTCCTTCTTTCTCGTGTGCTGATTCATTCTACTTCTTCATCCAAAGACACTCCTACCAAATAAACGCTAATACATACATACGTACGTACGCATAAACTCTTTCCAACAAATTACTACTACAAACATTTCCTACAACTCTTGATACCTTTAACTTTCTTATTGAAATTTTAACTACTACCCATTCTTTTTATTCCATTCTTTTAATAAATTTCTATTTTAACATGAAAAATATATATTCTATTATTCCACTCTGCTACACTATTCCACATATCCACTTTAATCCAAGATTCCAACTAGTTACCAACCTTCTGATGATTCTGCATAAAACTTGTAAGCTGTAGAATTCGGTTATGTATGACACAAGGCCAAATCAAATAAACATTAACCATCTCCCTATAGCTACACTGGCGAACTCGACTCAAAAAAGAACATCTAATAAAAGGATGAATTCTTCAGTTGCACGTGGTTGTTCTAGTAGGACCTTGTATTAAAGGCATTAATTTATCCGCTAAGTCCCAGTCTGGTCGGGCTTAAGTCTTTTTGCGTGGCTAGCACGGGACTTGTCGACACTGTCAACGCCTGAAAGGATTTATGTAATACTGTTTCGTTGCTAATTTCTAATCTCTATGCAACTGATAGCATTTCTTGGAGATAAACTGATGGTCGATCTTTAATAACATTAGTTTGTCTATCATCTCTGGTTTCGTTTGCTCTTGTGAACTTATTAGGGTTTGTATTAATTCGTCATAATTATACGTACTCAAAACGCTGTCAGGAATCTTAGTTACTATTTCCGCCAGTAAATATTTCTTAAACAGAACTGGGATTCTATTATTGTAAACCAACTGGTAATGTTGGTCTGCATGAATTTCGCTGTTTTGATGGTTATTTGTTGAACAATTGTCTCGTGGGGGCTCTCGTTCCTTCGTGTTTTTTTTTCTTTTTATTGTGCGTGTGTCGTGGCTATTATATTTCTTTTATTTTGTTCGTCGGGTCACCAAAATATGTCGTGCGCGAATATATATATATATATATATATATATATTATTGGTTTTATTAGCAAAACGAATAATTCACAACATAAACATATCAAAAAGTTCTATAAGCCACAAAAGTCTTTATATCAAAACACTTGAAACATACATATATATTTACTTATATCAAAATGTTCACAAGGGATTTGCTATCTGAAATAAAATATGAAGTTTAGTACTTATGATTATTTCCACGAGCTTGAATATGTATGACTTTCTACGGGAATAAAGAGGGTGATTGACTTTCCCGCCTAACGATGTTGCATCAGATCACGTGACGGTTTCCTATTCTCGTAAATATCTATTTTAGTATTTTTACGGGGTTAGTTAACACGCTCACACCGTATTTACAAAAATTGCTACATTTACATTTACATTTACACACACACACACATTTACATTTACATTTACACACACCCACACCCACACACACACACACACACACACACACACATACACACACATTCTTCATTGATTATTTTTGCTGAAACTAAAATATTCATAAGTGTCCATATATCTTATTGCTAAAGACATTTATTCCTAAATAATATCTTAGTTTTGTTGCATTTTCTTTTACGATTTAGAGAAGATATTCTTGAAGCCGTAGGGAGATTATTAATGTTTCTTGGTTCGGCCTTGTGTCATACTTAACCGAAGTCCCTACAGTTTACAAGATTTATATGCATAATTATCATCAGAAGGTTTTCATCGGAAGGTTGGTTGTCGGCAGGTTGGAATATGTGAAATTGTGTGGAATAGTGTAAGAATAAAATATACATTTTTCATGTTACAATAGAAATTTATTAAAAGAAAAGAATAACACAAGTTGTAGAAGTTAATGTTCAATTAGAAACATTATTGAGAAGTTAAGGGTAGAGTTCGTGTTTAATGATAAAGGGTATCAAGATTTGTAGAAAATGTTCGTAGTAGTAATTGTTGAAAGAGTATATGCGTACGTACGTATGTATGTATTCAGTAGGAATGTCTTCGGATGGAGAAGAAGAAGTAGAAGGAATCAGTAGAAGGAAAGAGAAAGAGGACAAATGTCCGGGTCAGATTGAAGCATTTTAGCTTGTTGTCTTTGTTGCTTCCATCCCTGACTGACTCTCTGACGATTATCGGGGCCCTTTTATTGTCATTAGATTTTTCACACTGACTCGCAAAGTCCTCAACTCTTGCAAGTCGCTCTCAAAAAATCAATTTTACACCTATTTGCAAAATCTGGTTTCGACTATTTTAAAGAAATAGTCGAAACCACATGGTCAATAATTTTTCTGTTTGGGAAAAACCAGGATTTCACAGGTCATTGTGAATTTTTGTAAAATTGAAGAAGAAGGTTGATTTTAATTCTTAATTTCTTATCCATTCATTCTTTAACTGCTGGGCCTGATTGATAAAAAAGTAAAAGAATAATTAATGAATATACACATTCTCAAAGAGTTTGCACTTAATTATAAACAAAGCCGAATTTCTCGAAATTTGATAAAATTAAATAGATATGTATGAGGTACAGTACCGTGCAAAAGTATTAAGACAAGAACTATTTTATCTTTTATGAGGCATCAAAATAATTGCGACAATTTACCAATCGCACCTAGTATATATACATTACTGTGCAAAAGTATTAGGACAAGAACTATTTTATCTTTTATGAGGCATATTGACAGAAAATAAACAATTTAAAGTAATTTTATTTGATTTACTCAACAAATGCTTTAACAAGAAAAAATACTTGTCACAAAATAAATTTAATATTTAGTATAATAGTCTTTTGCTTTGATCACAGCCTTCATTCTGTCAGGCATTGACATCACAAACTTCTTCAATGTATCTAATGGTATCTCCTGCCAAGCAGCTTGTATTTGTTCCAAAAGTGTGTCTTGCGAACTAGCATTCGGTTTATCAATTTTTTTTAATCCAAAATATCCCATAGATATTCAATAGGATTGAGATCAGGGCTTTGTGGGGGCCAATTCAAATTCCGAAGACTTCTTTCCTCTTCCTTTTTAGTTAAATAATTCTTACAAAGGTTTGGCTTTTCATTCTGTATTTGAATTTTAGTGAGGTTTTTAGGAAAATCACCCCTGTTCTAATACTTTTGCACACTATGGTAGTGTGCAAAAGTGTTCGGACAGGGGGGATTTTAATCTTTATTCTGATGCCTCATAAAAGATAAAATATTTCTTGTCCTAATACTTTTGCACAGTGCTGTATGTATGAGTTCTAGAAAAATTAAGAAAACTGGTTGGAGCCACCGTTCAAGAAAAAGTGCACACCACTTAACTAGTAATATAAAGCGATAAATAAATTGTCGCCAAGCTGCGATTAGTAAATTGTTCTATGAGAAGTAAGTAATATATTTTTTATTTATTTGCATTACGAGTTTGCAAATCGTGGAGAATATGGTAAGGCGCTCCTGCTGTTCATCTCAGTGTTCTCGACGGGCTCCAAAAGAGAATGTATAACGTGATAGGTCCCGACTTGGCAGCTCGACTACAGCCACTTTCTCACCGGTGGGATGTGGCTTCCCTCTGTCTATTATACAAATATTTTCATGGCTTTTACTCCGACGAACTTAAGTCACTGGTGCCTCCGCCACTAGAATTTACACGTGCATCCAGACTGGCAACAAGGTCCCACCCACTTATAGTTAGATCAAACAAATGCAGCTATCAATTCTACTCCACCAGCTTCTTTTCTCGCACTTCCCACCTGTGGCACGCCCTTCCGTATACTTGCTTTCCTGACGGCTACAACCTCTAGGAATTTAAATGCAATGTCAATTCCCATCTCTTATCCACTTGACTCCAGTTCTTTCTACATCACCCCTTGTATCTTGTTCTTTTCCTTCGCAACTGTCTTCACACTTGTGTTCCCATCCTTCTTTCGTCCTTTCTCTGGCACCCCTGTAACTGGTCCTTCTTTCTCTTCACTCTCCTCTTGTCTAAACTTTTACTCTTATGTATCCCCCTGCGCATCAGTGGCGGTACCGCCTTGCTTGGGGTGACACGATAAAAAAAAAGAAGTTATTTTTATTTCGTATCTCCCACAGATTTAAGAAAAATAATTTTACGAAAATTTTCTGAAAGCAAACGTTTAAAAATAATTTTATTCATTCGTGAATAAATCCTGAAAATTTAATTAAAAGTTAAAATTAATAAAAAAATTAAAACCCAACCCCAACAATTATTTGATCTTTACAAGAATTTCCAAACCAATGTATTTTTCACGACAAAAAGACCTAAAAATTTGCCATACAAATCTATTGTCACCTAACAAAAAAAAAAAATTATTTGTTGTGAGAATTTATTTTGCCTAAACCTTTGCTCGAAATAGGAGCTATTTTCTGTGGCGTTGAGAGAGAGAGAGAGAGAGAGAGAGAGAGAGAGAGAGAGAAAGAGAGAGAGAGATGAACTTATTGACCCACATTCACAGAAAATTCTTTTTTGAATTCATCATTAATGAAGACTTCCCGTAAATTAGACTCAAGTTTGGATATCGTTTCTCTAATTAAAGATATTTGAGAGACAAATTAACATCCGTTTGAACAGAACGCGCATTATCAGGGACTGATTGTCTAACATCACCTGGTTCGGATAACATCGTTAGTTTCATTTTTAAAAAAGAACATATTAACAGAAAATTGATATAATAAAAAATACGGAAGCCCAAAAGAATGTTAATTATTTTGAAACTAAATCAATGTTTCTTTTGCGATTGATTACTTTTATACATTAAAAAAATTTGATGAGATTAAATTATTTCCCACCAAATATTTTAAACAATCCTTGTAATATTTTTGTCATCATAAAACTAAGTGTTTGAAAAATGTATAGTTCTTGAACTTTTTAAATTAAATTTAGTAATTTACTAATCTAATTTAAAGGTAATCAATTTATAACTTTATTAAAATGTAACACTATTTGGCTAAAGGGTTAAAACAGAAAGAAAGACATACAGATAAATTAAATGAAGATTTTTTTCTGTTTTGTTAGAAAAAGCGTAATCTCAAAAACTTAAAGAAAGTTTCCACGGAGAAGAAGACTACAAAAGAAGTCATGTGGCAAAATATAGACAATTGATTAATGACTTGAATGTTCTTTTGGAACAAGTTATCAAAACACACGGCTGAATAAAGAGATTTTATACAAGAGAAAATTTTAAATAATAAAAAACTTTCTAGTGACCAGCTGAAGCTGACGGCGAACGAGACTGCACTATAAACAGGGTCGGAAATAAGGATTTCTTTGTGAAATAAGAATTTAATTAATGACCCCGATGAGAAATCGAGAGAGACACCTGACAAGTTTCTGAGCGGGACCAGAGTTTTCCTTGAGTATGAGAAGTTTTGAAATAATAACAATTTAATTAATGACCACAAATAAATGCGACCTGACCGATGAATCATATCAGTTGAAGGAGGACTAGTTGGTAGTGGTTAGAGGTGGACAACTAAGGAAGACGGAGAATTCGTATATGCCTTTGAAGTGTATTAGTGCGAGATATCAATGAAGAAAGAAAGGAGTTGATTTGGGCGAATCGATGCCTGTGACTGCTGCTCACTGAAAGGAAAAACCTGAATTGAAAAAGATAGCAAGTCTTTGAAAACTAAGGGATCTTTATTGGAATTAAGTAATTCCTTGATTTCCCGAGACAGGTCATACCCCACTCCAGTTTTGAGTGGAAATCCATATATACACGAACTTGAAGTGGTTAAAGGAAGTTGCGAAGCAGTTTTGGACAAAGAGATTAGGGGTTGAGACGAGAGACCTTGTCTGACATCACGTGACTGCCAGATAGAACCACTTCTGAAGATCGTCCTGATGTTTTTTGTTTTTTTAATCATATCACCCCGAGCAAGGCGGTAACGCCACTGATGCGCAGGGGGCTACGTAAGAGTGAAAAGATTGGAAAAGAGAAAGCCGGAAACCACATCCTAAACAGGGAACAAGGGATGAGCCTCTTCACCTGTTCAATAGACGTGGGTGGAGTGTGAATCGGGCGATAGTTTAGTCTATCTACTCCAAATTGATCACAGATCCTTTGTATTTTTTCTGATAACCCCTTCACATAGGGTAGACAGACCGAGGCTGTTTTCTGAGAGTTGTTATCCTCATGCACCCTCCCTTCCATGTATGTTGGAGTTGTTGTCATGTACCCTGGATAATTGTTTCGTTGTAGGGTACTGCTTATACTGATAATTTCCTGTTCGTATATGTCTGGGTCGCCGCTTATGACTGTTGCCCCATGTTGAAGGCAGCGGACGATCACTTTCTTTACATTGTATGGGTGCTGGGAGTTGCAGTTGAGGTATTGGCCGGTGAATGTTGGCCGGCGGTACACGGATGTCGTGAACCCCACCTCTGTTCGAGTTATTAGCACATCCAGGAATGCCAGTTTGTTGTCACTCTCTTTTTTCATAGTGAACTACATGGATGGTTTTATTGACTTCACATGGTCGAGTAGCGTCTGGACATCCTCCTGGTTGTGGCCAGAGTATGAAGGTGTCATCAATGTATCTCAGCAATAGTGTTGGCTTTAGAGCTGTGGATTCTAATGTTATCTCTTTTAAGTATTCCATGTATATGTTAGCCAATGATGGTGATAATGGCGAGCCCATTGCCGAGCCTTCATCCTGCCGATAAATGTCTGATTCCAATCCGAAGTGTATTATTTGTGTGCAGAAAGTCAACATCTCCATCCGAGTCCGAGGCCAGTTTGTACCTGACTACCGACAGTGCCTCCACCGTGGGTACCTTGGTGAACAGACTTACCACATCCAGGCTCACCATCTCACCGTCTCATTAAGTCACAACTTATCCTCTCTCTCCCTCCGTACACTTCACCGGATGCCTTTACAAATACACTTATCTCTATTTTTTTCATACGAGGTGTTGTGGATCTCGGGAATGGGGTCCGCACAAATAAATAAACAACGACCAGTAATTGAGATAGAAAATTAGTGTATTAACGTAAGGATACTGACTTGAATGAAGATTAGTAGTCCCGGAATACGGGTTAGTAACATTATATGAACAAGTCTTTGGAAGTGAAGCCGTAGTATATTGAGTATGTCTGCGTTGGAAGCTGACGGGTCTTGCGCAATAATCTTCTTGGTGAGAGGAGCACAGAGCTACTAGAACTACTGGCGGTATCTCTCAGTCTCGCTTCTATAGCAGTAGTATAAGGATACTCTGGACGAGTCCATCTTTAGGAAAAGGGAGAACCCCACAACACGAGGGACATCTACCATGATATTTCATTTATTGTATTTTATGTTAATACAACTGTTTATTGCTTTAAATGTTCGTTTTTCGTTCTTCATTATGCCACCATACGATTAGTAACGCCAAAACGCACGTTCATCCCGCAACAATATTGTGACCCCCAATAATAAACCCTGGTTGAATTTTCTGTTCTCATAGGGTAGTTTGAAATCCCGTGAGAAGGCAAAACCTTGTCTGTTTTAATCATTTCACTCCAACCAAGCTATCAAAGCCACTAAGAGACAAGGAGATTCCTGAATATGAGAGAACTAGCAGTATAGTCCGGCGTTGCTCGGGTGTAATGAAAGCTTTTTTATATATATATTATCGATGCTCTGCACTATTGTAAGAACTGCAACCTTGAAACTTCTAAATATCGTTTCTTATGTTTTGTCTATGAGTGCATCAAATTTGATTAAAATCGGACCACTCCTTCTATAACTCGATTTTTTTCGATTATCGATTTTCGATATTTATTGGGGGTACCTCGACACAAAACCTAGCTAAGAACACTCGCAGACGCTTATAGTACAGCTGTGTAAATTTTCCAAAAAATCGGTTCAGCCGTTTCGGAGTCTATAGGTAACGGACACACACACACACACACACACACACACACACACACACACAGACAAAGTTCCATTCATAAATAAGTTTAGAGATGAAAAAAATAAATCATTTTTAAAGACGGGTCTTTAAAAGAACATGAATAAAAAAATTAAAAAAAAAAAACAGAAGATAATTGGTATTGTATCGACATTTTTGAAGATCAAGGTTTATTAGGAAGCAAAATTCGGAAAGAGAGTTCTACGAGCGAGAAGTACGAGAGAAGGAACCGTTAGGATAGAACTTACGGTTACATCTAGCCATTTCAACTGTAAAATGATGATACCTTGCCGTCAATCTAATACTGCATTTAAATTCATAAAGGCTAGGTACCATAGAGGAAAGTAATATTTATTTGATTGATACAAAAATGTAGCGCAACGCCTAAAGAAGGATAAGGGAAAGTTGGTTTTCAGCCTGTTTTATTTTTAACTTAGCTAGCCACGATTACTTACCCAAACAAAACAGCGCATTCTTACTTACTCGCCATAATAATACCTAAAAGTTTCTGTGTAGTCCGGTCCAGGGTATGACGGTAAACTGCATCCAGCAGCAAGGCCTCTGATTGGGAGATTGTGAGGAGCATGGAACCACCTCTTAATTGCTGTTGTTCCCAGGTTCACCCTGACCCGGACTGGTAGGGTCCCAGCTATGGGCAAATAGTTAAACCCCAAACTGGGCACAAAACACCATGAAAGTATAAAAATACACTTTTATAGAAATATATACATTTTTGAAGGAAGAATATTACCAATTTTTGAAGAAAAATTACCATAAAACATTTTTTAGAAAATAAGAAAGAATAAAAACAAAAGATTTCATTAAAATCTGACTAAATCAACTTTCTCACTGTAATCGAACATTAAAAAAATACCTTAAAACCCCACTTTTTGGCATTAAATAACCCACAGAGGTTGATATACCGTTAAACAAAACTCAAACTCAAACTCTATGTAGTCCTAACTAGTTCATATATTCATATGTACAATTTATCTTAAAGGATAAAACAACATTTAAAAATGAAACCTCTGTGAATATTTACAATGAATACAATTTAGATACAAGAAACTAAACAAAATAGCGTTAGCAATAAAAAAAATATTTAAATGTGGCATAAAAATCAGTTAACTGGACGAAATTAATGCGAGACGGGGTAATTAATAATAATTCGACAAATATCTGATTCAAACACACACTCATCCATACACAAAAACAACTACGAAATACACACTCGAAAAACGAAAAGCGCCCCTCATCTACCAGAGAACTGACATCTCTGACACTTAACGGAAAAAAGAAGGGGGAATTAAAAAAAAGTGGTGACAGAAATTGTGGATTCCGGGTGAGGAACCGCACAAAATAATGAACAACAAAAACAGATAATGAGATAGAAAAGTAGGTTATATTGAACGTAATATACAAACTTGAACACAGGTTAGTAAATTCAGAAATACTATTAGTAAGAAATAAATATATACAAGTCTTGAAGTGAAGTCGTTGGAAATAGTATATCCGTGCATATTATTCTAGCTGAGTGGAGCTCAGAGCTAGTCTGACTTCTGATGTGGTAGTCTCTGGGCAACTTCGAGGCCAATGAACATACATCAACCTAGCCAAGTTAACTGATGAAAGAAATCGAAGATAAAACAAACTGAGACTACCCTATTTTGGGTGATGTTACCAATGTTCAACACAGCGTTCACAATATTCTGATGCCTAATCAATATCAAAATTCCACTTTTACTCGACACAGACACTCAAGAATAAATTCTGATAGAGGAAGTCGTCGTCGCCTTTCCGTTGTAATCTTGACTTTAAGCTGTTGCTTTATCCAGCTGTTGTAAATCAGTTCTAGTAGAGGAAGCTCAGACTAGAAACTCTGGTGAGCAATTCCTGAAAGTAGTCTCGAAAAGTCTCATATATGCCCGCTTTTGTAGTCCCGGTTCTAGTAGAGGAAGAAAAACAGGGAAATACCTCAAGTACATTTTGTAAGGAAGTCAATCTAATCCAGGAGTTTCATCCTGGCCAACCTGCTTAAGCCCTTCCCAGATTTTCTACACTAATGGGCCCTCGCACCCAGCAGTTTCAAGTGTTTAGGGAGCAGACTAGACATTCTGGTGAGCAGTTCCTGAAAGTAGTCTCGAAAAGTCTCACATATGCCCGCTTTTGTAGTCCCGGTATGTTTATTCAGCAATGTGACGCACGCGATGCCTATTAGAGGCATTTTGAATTTTATCTGCACGCAATTCTAACCCTGGCGATATTTGTCGACTCAGAAGACATTATTTTTTAACCCATCTCTAAGTACCAGAGCTTGATCCTTCTTGATAACCAAGGGAGGTAACTCTGCTCCAGCTAAGGCTACTCTTCCACTATCAAGGTATTTGGTCGCCCGATCTACTTTTTTCTCTCGCGTCTTTTGCGCTGCTAATCTAACTGGATTAAGTCGACGACTATAATCATCAGCAAACAAACTAATTTTAAATTCTAATTTATTGCTCCACACATTTCCAACAACAGACCCCGTCAATTCCTGCTGTGGCATTTGTAGCAGCTGGTCCTGAAAATTTAGCTCAAATAAAAATGAGGCGTTCTATCATCAGTAGACATCCATCTTAGCCTTAGGTTTATCTAAATTTACACGAACTTGGACGAGCCTATGATTTTGTTTTCTTATGACAGTCGATTTCAGTTCTAACTTTGAATGGAAATCAACTGTCATAAAAAAAAAAGAAAGAAAAGCGAAAAAGGTATGATGGTTTTTGAAATCAAGATTCGTAGAAATTAATTTTGTGCGCAGGACTGTTGCTTTTTTTTTTTTTTAATCACATCACCCTAAGCAAGGTGGTAACGCCACTGAAGCGCAGGGGGCTACGTAAGAGTGAAAAGTTTGGAAAAGAGAAAGCCGAAAACCACATCCTAAACAAAGAACAAGGGATGGGCCTCTTCACCTGTTCAATAGACGTGGGTGGAGTGTGAATCGGGCGATAGTTTAGTCTACCTACTCCAATTGAAAAAAAAAAGAAAGAAAAAAAAAGAAAAGAGTGAAAAGATTGGAAAAGAGAAAGCCGAAAAACACATCCTAAACAAGTAACAAGGGATGAGCCTCGTCACCAGTTCAATAGACGTGGGTGGAGTGTGAAAAGACGTGGGTGGAGTGTGGAGTGGAAACTTGATTATTCCCTTTTCCTTTGATGTAATCTAAACTTATTTATAAATGGAACTTTGTCTGTGTGTATGTGTGTGTGTGTGTGTGTGTGTGTGTGTGTGTGTGTGTGTGTGTGTGTGTGTCCGTTACCTATAGACTCCAAAACGGCTGAACCAATTTTCTTGAAAATTTACACAGTTGTACTATAAGCGTCTGCGAGTGTTCTTAGCTAGGTTTTGTGTCGAAGTACCCCCAATAAATATCGATAATCGAAAAAATCGGGTTATAGAAGGAGTGGTTCGATTTTAATCAAATTTGATACCCTTGTGGTGATACCGACCGAGCAAAAGCGAGACCGGATGTTAGTTCTATGCCGACCAGAAAGCAAATGAATAAAAATCATCTCCGCGGAGGTAGATTCGCGCAGATGTTCCGGTTGAAAAATAAAAATTAATCAAATATCAAATTTCCATTTCGCGAGCCTACGCATATTTTATTTACCAGCCAATTGGAAGCCCGGAATCAAATACAAGGATGAAATTCGAAACGAGCTGCGTTTTGATCCAAAAGGCAGATATAAAAAGCGGAGATAAAGCATCGTTAGACAGACGGAAAAACGAGAGAAGAGTGTAATTAATATTTCCTTGACTTAAGTCGAGCGATTACTATGCTGACCTCTTTCTTTCTCTCTGTCTCATAAGTACTTACTGACCCCTTCAAAGACATTCCTCAAAGTACTTACTGACTTACTGACCTTAGAAGCGGCAACTTCAAAATGAACATTCTTTAACTACACCCCTAAGCCTTTAATCTCTTTCAGCTCATTATTTTCCATCAACATTCTAACCTCCGTTGGACCTTATATTCAAGTATTATTTTAATTGTAAAAACATTAATTGAAATGTGTATATATAAATGTTATTTTATACTCAAATTGCCTTTCTTGATTTTATAATCATTTTATGAATTATAGTGGGCTATCTTCCCACAAGGCCAAATTCCGTTAATCTGCACGGTATACAATGACCCTTCATTTGAACGGAATCCTACTACAACTAGAAAAGAATAAATAAGATAAGATACCCCTATACCCTCATAGACAAAGACATAAGAAATGATATTCAGAAGTTTCAAGGTTGCAGTTCTTACAATAGTGCAGAAAATCGATAATATATATATATATATATATATATAAAAGCAAGATATTTGTGTGTGTGTCTGTTTATTTGTCTGTATGTCCTTTATACAAATCCACAATTTTTATCCGATTCTCACCAAACTTCACACAAATATTCTTTAGGCAGAGTCTGAGCTCCAGGACTATGGATTAGTTTTAAAGCTTTCATTACACCTGAGCAACGCGAGGCTATACTGTTAGTACTCTATGAGGTGCAGAATCTTTTTATGTCGTAAGAAAAAATTCTGCTGTGAACAAAAGGGGAAAGGTAATAAAAAAAAATCAAAACAACACAAGGGTTCAAATTAAAGGAAATTTACAGCTTTATTAAACACAGAGAGGAGTTGTGCGCTGACTGCAAAACAGGCGCGTTTGCAAAAGCTAGGTTATAGCCTTAGTACCACAAAAATAAAAGTTAAGTCTTTTTCAGTTTACCTTGTTAGGTACAGTGTTCGTAGTTCGTTTCTTGTCTCAACCCTGGAAAAATGTGTTTGCTTTTTTGTTGTTGTTTTTTTTTTTTTTTTTTTTTTTGTTAAGTCTCTTCAACCCTTGTTGGTTGTGGGCCGACCTGGGAAAGTGTATCCCTTTTCTGAAAAGTAAAACTTCTTTCTTCCTCTGGAAGAAGTGACATTTAAACTTTTTTTTTTCGCCACGTGGGTTAATGACAAACAGGGGAAACGGTCCCTTTTAGGGAAATAAACTCTCTTTCTTCCTCTGCAAGAAGTATCGTTGAATCTTGTTTCCCTCTGTTCGTCAGAAGGAATTCCTTTCTTTACTTCTTTTGCGAACTTCTCAAACCCACAAATAAATTCAGACTTCTTTCTACGTCTTTGGTCTGACGGAGCTAAAATTTTCAGGACTGCTCAAGTCGACGAAAATAAACAAACTGAGCGTTCCCGCTCCTTGAAATTCTATCAGAAGGAGCTAACCAATCAGAGGCGAGATACGCGACACGTGGTATCGCAAAGACATTTCAATTTCCCAACGGCCTTAGCGAGAAAAGGAGAGAAAGAAAAAACGACCAAACGAACGGACAAATAAAATTTCAACAGAAGTTCTACTTAACTCCCATATTTGCATTTTTGTGTGGAGGGCGGGGGCAAAAAACAACAACATTTAAAAAAATCCCCCAGTTAATATATACAATGACAACAAAATATTTACAAGAAACTAAGCAAAATCGTGTTAATAATACACCCACCTCACAATGCGATAGAAAAATAAGTTTACAGGAGGAAAATAATGCATGACTTTATGGAATAATAACATTCATCCAATCCGAAAACATTAACACTAACACTACCACATTTAAACACTGCATGTTTCTCACTGGCGATTTCACTTCGCGCTTGTGGGGGATTTGGTATTTGCTGGGTTGTGTGTTGATTATTTCCCCCACAAATACAACACTCAATTTTGCAATCGCGCAAAGTGAAGGAATAATTTACAACGGACATTCAACAACAAACAATTTATTACGTGACAAAATAAAATGGTATGTAGAAACCAACAGAATACATGATTCTAAAATTGCCTTTTTGAGAAATATAAACTTGGCAAGAAGTTAATTTTTGTCCAAAAACGTGTATATGTTTGCATTATCAGAGTCTGTAAATAAGCCTTTCCTACTTACATTTTGGTGCGTTACAGTTGGCGACAACGTGTCGCGTTGCTCAAAGAAAGTTTGTCGGCTTATTCTTTTTAAGGTCCTTGGAGCGAGGTCACGAACTTTTGGCATGGAAGAAATGACATGGCCGGCAAAGTATACGGTGTCATGCGGACTTAATGGCCTGCTGGGCGACTGCTTGATGACTGACTTTTCTTTCTAACTGTGTGTATATATACATTAATAGGGGATCAACTAATCTTCCTAACATTAGGGTGTGAAAACATTTACTGACCAATCAGATTTATTATTTTACTATTTTGTTTGGGGCCTAAATATTTTTGTGTTAATTTACTTTCAAGCCTATTTTTCTAGAATGCTCTTATTCTAAGTTTTTAGCTGATTGGTTGAGAAATATAAAAATGTAATCTAAATTCTACTGCTGTTTTGATCCAATTTATCTAGAATATTCTATTGTGTTTGTGTGCTTATTCTAATAAAAAAAAATATGTATCCCATATACCCCCCCCGCAGATTGATAAATATGGAAGTATTTATTAATATGTAATATAAGTTTTAAAATGTTTCGGCCAATGTACCTTTCTTCCAGCTTTTGTGGTGGTGTTTGTCGGTGTATTTGTTGGCGTGGAGGTTGGTTTGGACAATGTGGTATTTTTGTATTTGTAGAGTGTTCAGTCGTACTTTCCTTTACTGGTAAGTCTAAGTACGCTGGTTTTAGTCTGTCTATGGAGACAGTATCAAATTTGCCTTTTATGGCGAGTTTAAAATATTTGTGGTGTCTTTCAACTACCTGGAAAGGTCCGGAGTAGGTAGGACACAAAGGTTTTTTGACTGCATCATTTCGAATAAAAACGTATTTGCAGTCGTGAAGGTCTTTTGGTGTGTAAAGTTCTTTAGTTTGTGTTCTTGTGGGTGTATAAACTAAATCGTTCATTTTGTGTTTAAAATCTTTTACAAAAGTTGTAGTTGGTTGTAAGGAAGTGTTTTTTTCACAAAATTGACCTGGAAGTGTTAAAGATGTTCCAAAAACCATTTCGGAAGCTGTACATCCCAAGTCTTCTTTGATAACATTCCTTATTGACAATAAAACAAGAGGCAAATTTTCAAACCATGTTCTGGAGTTGTTGTTAGCTGTTAAAGCTGTTTTAAGTTGTCTATGGAATCTTTCGATTAATCCATTTGCGCAGGGGTGATATGCTGTTGTTTTTATATGTTTGACTCCCAATAACTTTGTAAATTCATCGAAAAGCGTTGATTGAAATTGGGAGCCTCTGTCTGTTGTTATTACTGAAGGACAACCAAAGACTGCGATCCACTCTCGTAATATGGTTTTAGAGATAGTCACTGCTGATATATCTCTAAGTGGGACGGCCACAGGCCATCTTGTAAATCTGTCAATGATAGTAAGTATATATTGACAGTCATTTGCTATTGGCAATGGCCCGACAATATCGATGTGTAGGTTTGTGAACCTACCGTCTGGTTTTTTGAATTGTCCTGGAGGAGACTTTGTCTGTCTGTTTGTTTTGCTCTTCTGACAATTCAAGCATGTTTGGGTCCAGTTTTTTTTATGTCAGTGTGCATATTAGGCCAAACAAAACGGTTGCTGATTAATTTTGCGGTTGCTCGGCGTCCAGGGTGTGAAAGGTTGTGGAAATGTGTAAATAACTTTTTTCTTAGTGATGGTGGTATATACGGTCTAGAGTGACCAGTTTTGACATCGCAAAGTATTGTTTTTGTTCCAAATGGAACAGGCTGTTCCTTCAGCTGTAGGGAAGTGTCGTTTAGTTTGTCTAATGTGGCATCTTTTTTTTGTTCATCTGCAATGAGCTCGAAGGTGAGATCTACCGACTCAAGAGATTGTATTGTAGAGCGTGAAAGTGTATCTGCCACAATATTGTCTGAACCTTTTATGTATCGGATATCCGAGGTAAATTGTGATATATAGTCCAGTTGTCGAGTATCTCTGGGCGTATATTTCTCGGTATTTACATGTAAGGCGTAAGTAAGTGGTTTGTGGTCAGTGAAAACGGTGAAATCTCGTCCTTCGAGTAAGTGACGAAAGTGCCTTATGGACAAGTAAATTGCCAGTAACTCCCTTGAGAAGGTGCTGTATTTTCGTTGTGCAGTGTTCAATTTCACTGAGAAAAAGGATATTGGTTTTTCCAAGCCATTTTGTTTTTGTTGTAGGACTGCTCCAATTGAGTCTCCTGACGCGTCTGTTGTTAGTGAAAGTGTTGTAGTGTTGTCATTAGAAATGTAGGAGAGCTTGGTAAAATCTGCTAATGCTTTTTTAGCATTGTGAAAAGCAGTTAAAGCTTCTCCTTCAATTTGAATTTTTGCATTTTTATTTTTTTGTTGCTGCAACATGTTTGTTAGCGGGGTTAATATTCTGGAACAACGCGGAATAAATCTACGGTAGTAATTTATCAAACCGAGAAATCTTCGAAGTTGTCGCAGTGATGTTGGTTGTGGGAAATTTTGTATGGCTGTGACTTTTTCTGGGATAGGTGTGATTCCCTGTTCGTCTATCATGTGGCCTAAAAGTTCAATTTCGAGACAGCAAAATCACATTTGCTTATGTTGATTTTCAAGCCGAAATGTGCTAGTCTCTCGAAAACTTGTAATAAATGGTCTTTATGTTCATTGATGCCATTGCTAGCAATGAGGACATCGTCGATATAAGCAAAAGCAAATGGTAACCCTCTCAATACCTCGTCAATGAGTCTCTAGAAAGTTTGGGCAGCATTACGTAGTCCAAATGGCATTCTGGTGAATTCGAAAAGTCCAAAAGGAGTTGTAATTGCTGTTTTTTCTATGTCTTCTTCGGCTACTGGAATTTGGTAGTAAGCTTTAACCAAATCTAGTTTTGTGAAGATTCTGGTTCCTTGCAAGCCCATGGCGAAATCGTGTAGATGTGGGATTGGATACCTATCAGGAACTGTTTTTGCGTTGAGGTTCCTGAAATCCCCACAAGGTCGCCATGCACCTGTTTCTGGCTTCTGGACCATATGTAGCGGTGAGGAGTATGGACTACTAGAAGGACGTATAATGCCTAATTGTAACATGTGCTGAAATTCGTCTTTTGCTATTTTATATTTCTCTGGATGCAATTTGCGTGGTGATGCATGTGTGGGTGGTCCAGAGGTTGTGATATAATGTTTGGCTGTGTGACGAACTTCATCAGAAGGTTTAAAGGGCGTAGTAAGAGTTGGAAATTTTGTAATCAACTCTTGTAGTCCATTCGCATCTGGTAGTGCCGCACAGATTCCTGTTGACTTGTAGATTGAGGTGATTCCCTTTGCTGTTAGGTCTGTGTTGCCATCGACGAGAGATTGCCTAGCCATGTTCACTGAAACGTTGAAATGGGACAAAAAATCAGCTCCAAGAATCGGTGTTTTTACTTGGGCTATTGTGAAGATCCACGGAAAAGGTCGGCGTAAACCCAAATTGAGCGTCAGTGCTATCTCTCCGTAGGTGTCAATTCTTGATCCATTTGCTGCATGCAGTGTGAATGAAGATAGTTGGTGTTTTCTTCTTGGATCCGGTGGAATAACGCTGATTTGTGCGCCGGTGTCGACTAAAAATAAATATCCGGTATTTTTGTCTCGGATGTAAAATAGACGATTTCCTTGTTTTATACCAGCAGCTAATGTCGTCTTTACTTGCTGCCGGTGTAACCGTTTCCCTGGTTTTGTGTTGAAGTGTGTGAGGTCGAATTGAAGTTGCATGGTTTTATGCACTTCCTTGCGTCACATCCAAATTTGAAATGATACCAACAGGTATCATAGTGGCGTCGCTCTCTAGAGAATGAGCTCGATCTACTTCGACTTCTGCGTCGTGAGGAGGTTCTGTAAGGACGGGAACGTTCGGATGTTTGAAACTTCACCAAACTTTGAACCTGCAGAGTTAGATTTGCCATGCCCTGCAGCAGTTCAGTATACCTGTCTGGCGTGGTTGTTTGTGATGTTGTGTTTCTTGGTGTTGGTGTATTCCTTTGTGTTGCATCATTTGTTGGGTTGTAAGATGTGGCGTAAACGCTCTGTTTTTGGTTATTGTCGTGTATTTTATCAGCTATTTCCGACAATCTATCCAGGTCTAAATCCTCAGGGAGTGATGCGAGTATCTGTGTTGTATGAGTGTGGAGTTTGTCTGTCCATAGTTTTTTTAACACCGTTTCAGACATGGTGCTGCTTCCCAACAAAGATTTCATTTTCCTCAAGAGTTGTGAGGGTGTCATATGTCCAAGGGTCAAATTGTAAAATAAATCATGTAATTTTTTCCCATCCGATGTACCCATACGTCTTATAATGGCGTTCTTTAGTGTGTCATATGGTTTGTCCTCAGGCATATGGTCTAGCAAATCGACCACTTCTGCCGCCACGTCGGTGGGAAGTTTTTCCACGACGTATGCATACTTTGAGGTTTGCGATGTAATTTTTTTGGCGTTAAAAAGTGCATTTAGCTGAGAAAACCATACTGGTATGTTAGTTGGGTTGTAGCTGGGAATGCTGGCTGATATTGTTGCTGTTGTGGGTTCAATGTCGTTGTTTTCCATCTTTTATGCGTTGTGGTAATTTTTGTGTTGTTTTCTAATATGAGAGCTTTTTTGTGTTACGTGCTTTCACTAGTCGGAAGGTCACCAATTTTGTGTGGGATTTGGTATTTGCTGGGTTGTGTGTTGATTATTTCCCCCACAAATACAACACTCAATTTTGCAATCGCGCAAAGTGAAGGAATAATTTACAACGGACATTCAACAACAAACAATTTATTACGTGACAAAATAAAATGGTATGTAGAAACCAACAGAATACATGATTCTAAAATTGCCTTTTTGAGAAATATAAACTTGGCAAGAAGTTAATTTTTGTCCAAAAACGTGTATATGTTTGCATTATCAGAGTCTGTAAATAAGCCTTTCCTACTTACATTTTGGTGCGTTACAGTTGGCGACAACGTGTCGCGTAGCTCAAAGAAAGTTTGTCGGCTTATTCTTTTTAAGGTCCTTGGAGCGAGGTCACGAACTTTTGGCATGGAAGAAATGACATGGCCGGCAAAGTATACGGTGTCATGCGGACTTAATGGCCTGCTGGGTGACTGCTTGATGACTGACTTTTCTTTCTAACTGTGTGTATATATACATTAATAGGGGATCAACTAATCTTCCTAACATTAGGGTGTGAAAACATTTACTGACCAATCAGATTTATTATTTTACTATTTTGTTTGGGGCCTAAATATTTTTGTGTTAATTTACTTTCAAGCCTATTTTTCTAGAATGTTCTTATTCTAAGTTTTTAGCTGATTGGTTGAGAAATATAAAAATGTAATCTAAATTCTACTGCTGTTTTGATCCAATTTATCTAGAATATTCTATTGTGTTTGTGTGCTTATTCTAATTAAAAAAAAAATATGTATCCCATACGCTAAAATATTTATACGTTTCTGGATCACGTGACCGGCTCTAAACTGCTATCAACTTTTCCTGGAAAAAATGTTAGCGTTTCAGAAAACTGCGCAGGCGTTATCGTATTTTAATGAGTGATCAGATGAAAATAGAAACTTGTGTAATCCTACTTTTGTACGAAATTTAACTGTTGAAAAAAAAAATCATTACATAAGAAATGTACTAAAATTATTTTCTAACTAATGAAATTTGCTGAATAATAATATTAATAACGAAGTAATACAATTGAATGAAAGTTCACACTCCACCCATGTCTATTGAACAGGTGAAGAGGCTCATCCCTAGTTCCCTGTTTAGGATGTGGTTTCCGGCTTTCTCTTTCCTAATCTTCTCACTGTTTTCTTGTTTTTTTTTTCAGTTGGAGTAGATAGATCTATCTATCGCCCGGTTCACACTCCACCCATGTCTATTGAACAGGTGAAGAGGCTCATCCCTAGTTCCCTGTTTAGGATGTGGTTTCCGGCTTTCTCTTTTCCGATCTTTTCACTATTACGTAGCCCCCTGCACATCAGTGGCGTTACCGCCTTGCTCGGGGTGATACGATTAAAAAAAAAGAAAAGTAGGATACTGAACCATCGTTCACGTTACTCTTTCCTTTTTTTAATAATCATATCGCTCCAAGCAAGTCATTTTACTTCCACTGTTGAGCAGGGGGTTACATAGGAGGAACGTTATGAGAAAGAGTGACAGGCTACAGGGGGTGTCAGGAAGTGGATAAGAGAAGGATGAGAGTGGAGTGGACGAAGAAAGGAGCATGAGAGAGAGGATGCAGTTTAGTGAGATAGGAGATGACTATTGATTTTACATTTGAATTTTTGAAGATTATAGCTGTCGGGAAAGCAAGTGAATGGAAGGGAATTTCACAGTCGGGAAGTGCGAGAAAAGAAGCTGGTAGAGTAGAATTTTCGGTTACATTTTATTGGTTTCACAGTTAAAGGGTTGAACCTAGTTGCTAATCTTGTGGCTTGAATAAATTCGTATATAGAGGGCACCAGTGAACTAAGTTCATCGGAGCAGAAGCCGTGAAAGTATTTGCAGTAGAGACACAGGGAAGCCACATTGCGCCGGTGAGAAAGTGACTTTATCTTTATCGACCACATTACAGGTTCTCCGTTGGATTTAGGCAAGGACCCCGAGGTGGATAGCAGGAGTATCAGACCAGATATGGCAGCAGTATTCAATGCAAGGGCGGATGGGAGATTTTTATATGTGCAGGATATTAGGTTTCCGCTCTAAACTTGACTTTAAGCTGAAACAGTCGGCACTCCCGAAAAAAAAAATCTTCTCACCTTTTTTTTTTTTCAATTGGAGTAGATAGACTAAACTATTGCCCGGTTCACACTCCACACACGTCTATTGAACAGGTGAAGAGGCTCATCCCTTGTTCCCTGTTTAGGATGTGGTTTCCGTCTTTCTCTTTTCCAATCTTTTCACTCTTACGTAGCCCCCTGCGCATCAGTGGCGTTACCGCCTTGCTCAGGGTGATGTGATTAAAAAACAAAAAACATCAGGACGATCTTCAGAAGTGGTTCTATCTGGCAGTCACGTGATGTCACACTCCACCCACATCTACTGAACAGGTGAAGAGGCTCATCCCCTGTTCCCTGTTTAGGATGTGGCTTCCGGTTCTCGCTTTTCCAATCTCTTCACTCTTATGTAGCCCCTTGCACATCAGTGGGGTTACTGCCTTGCTCAGGGTTATCTGATTAAAAAAAAAAGAAAAAAAAGGAGCATTTGGCTCGAGGACGTCAGAAGGGCCTCTCTTTCGAGGCACGGAATCCGTAATTTCCGTACTCTTGTGAACACATTCGTTCTATGAAGCTCAAGCAGAGGGTATGTTACTCGGCATTCCCAGACTGCCTTCGACAGGATGGATGCTACATATTTCTCGATATACGATAGGAGACTTTGAACCCCAGAGGAAGTCAACAAAGTAACCGACAAAAAGAAAAAAAAAGAGTTAATTATAAAATTTGTGCAAAAAAAGAAAGAAGAGTACTCTAAAGAGAAAGATGTGGGAAAGGTATTAATCTGTCTCTTTCCTCCAGTTATGGGTTAAATAATAGGACAGATTGGGTTCTATAGCCTTGGCTGGCAACCAGTCTACCGCAGAAAGCAATGGCAACCTACTGCGGGATCATCTTCTGCCCAGTCAGTCATGTCTCTTTCGAGACATGATCGCCCAAGCGTGTTTCACGTACGGCACTTAACTGACTGACTATGGAAAGACAAGATTGTTCTTCTCCTGATATATATATATATATATATATATACAGAGAGAGAGAGAGAGAGAGAGAGAGAGAGAGAGAGAGAGTGTCATTACTCCACAATAAGCTATATAAGATTCCATTGAATAATAAATAAGCTGCCGGGTTTATTTGATTATCATTAACTCTTAGATTCAAATCAATTTTTAACGACTGATTTTTGTTCTGTATTCATATAAAAACAATTATTTTATTTAAAAAAAATAAAATGTTAATTATTGTATTCTTGTACTACAGTTTAATTTTATATATAATTTGGAAACATATTTCGATTAATTTTCATATTTCATTTTTATAAAACTATTTTCAAATAAAAAAAGGTGGGTGGGGGGGGGGGAAGAAGGAATGAAAGAAAAAGCAGTTTGCTCTGTGCATGTTATTGTATTTCTGGGCTGTCATAGTTTTTCACAGAACTACAACTTTATCTGTTGTCAAAACGAGGCTGTACTCTCGTATGGACTCCAAATTGAAAGTGGGAACGAGAATGGAGAGTCTGAAGCAGGATTTGACGTGTTCAATGTGTTTCGAATTTTTTATCAATCCCAAAGCCTTGCCGTGCTTACACACATTTTGTCGGGACTGTTTACACAAATACATAATAAGTCAGGCTACTGCCATCACCCAACGTGGCAAATTTCAGTGTCCTTTGTGTCGAGTTGAGACCAGACCAGCCGAACCCGTCAATCGCGACATCAGCTTGTGGGCGGACAGTTTTACAAATAATCATCTTCTTGTATCTCTGATTGAAAATCTGAAGGTCCACGAAACTACCAACGATACCCGTAATAAGTTGGGAAACAACAGTAATGCATCGGATTGTATTCAACAACAAAACGTCGGTGTGGGTGCAGAAACATCTAACAAAGAAGAGTTGTGTTCATTATGTAAATTAAAGTCGGGAAATCGTTGGTGTGAACAGTGCTGCCAATATTTGTGTGATAATTGTGAAAAAATCCACAATAAAAATCCTGACACTAAAATACATGTTATTGTTGATGCTCCTTCGAATGCAGAATCTTCTCATTTACATCCAAGGGCAGAAAGTGACCAAGAAGTTTATCGTCCGTGTTCCAAGCACCAAGGTAAGAAAAATTCAAAAATATTTTTAAGAAATAAAATTACAACCTGAATTGAAGTCAATTTGTTTAATGCTTTTTAAAATAAAAAAAATTAAGTGTTTTACCTTTCGAACTAATGAATTTTTCATTTATAATTACAATAAATTTAAAACGCAGAAATTGTAAAATTTACAATTTATCTTGACTTGTCATGCAAAATCGTTTAAAAGCATTATGTTTTGGGTTTTAAAATAGTTTTAGGTTTATCCGGTACCTCACAAGAAATTAGAATAATAATATATATAAAAAAAAAAGCATTATTAATCATGAATAAGTAAAGGTTTTTCAAATAAATTATTAAATATATATATATATATATATATATTTTTTTTTTTACCTTTTTAAAGTCTACAAAAAAATTCTGTCAAACGAAACCGTTGACTTTTTTTCAAAAATGCTTGAAATTTAAAGATAAATTTTAGAAAAACAAAACAAATCATTTTTTGTACTTTCAGGGTTTTAAATTTTTTTTTAGCATTTAAAAAAAATTAATTCCTTAATTTTAAAATGATATTTTGGAACTTAACTATATTGACTTTTAGTGCTAAAAAAAACATTTAAATTTGAGGAAATAAAACAACTTTTTCAAAATTTGGTAATTTTCAGAAATTGTTTTTATTCAGTAAGTTTGAACTCACTACCTTTTACAGCCATAACTACTCAGCTAATTTTTTTACTTTTTAAAAAAAATTTATCTTTAAAATTTAAAAGAATAAAAAAAACTTATTTTAAGTCATTTTTTTAGTGCAAGCAATGAAAGTTGGTTTCAATTTTGAGTGTCTTTTTTGCGCTGAGATCTCATGGTCTCCTCAACTTAATTTTTTCTCGTAAATTATGTCTTAAGTTAAGTAAATTTAATAGTGTTTCTATCTTCATTAGTTTCTAAATAAGTCTTTAAGCCAGATTCTGAATTATTGGTGTTAAGTATTAGCGTCTGACTGAATGTTTCTTGCGAGAAAGCTATCCAAATTGAAAGAATGGGGAAAAAAGTGAACGCAAAGAAAAAATCTATTTTCATAAAATTTTATGATTGTATCCACCTCTTCAATCAACACGAAATAATGTGAAAATAAAAATAATTTTTATTTTTTATCCCGTCTATTTTGAGCGGAATCCAGTCTATCAAGTTAAGTTAGCTATTTTCTTTCTGGAAAAACATAGTAAGCCAGAGTCAGCAAAATATTTACTTACGTGGCAAATAATAATTTAATTATCTATTTGAAATTATTGAATTAATTATACTTACATTTAAGAAAAATCTTTATTTATATGATGTTTATTTGAAAGCTTAGTTTCTGAGGATCCATATTCTGGAAAGTACCTCTTTTTATTTTCAAAACAATGGAAAAGTCAATTTTGTGTGTTGATATAAGCATTGCTTTCTAATTGGGAAAAATACTGTTCAAGCAAAGCAATGGCTTGATAAGTTATTCGGACTCTGCTCCGTCAGAAACAGCGGTTAAGAGGTGGTACAGACACCAATTATGCTGAACGTTCAGGTCACCCAAAAAATTGGCAGTTGTCCCGGAAAACACCAAAAAGATCTACAAACTAGTTTTGGCCAATCGTAAAGTTGTGTGAGATAGCAGAGGAGTTGAACATAATCAGAAGGTAGTGTACTCACCATTTTTGCATGAACATTTGTCAATGGGAAAGCTGTGCTCAAAGTGGGTGCCACGTTTGCTCACAGTCGATAAAAAAAATGACATGTCCACGATTCAGAGCATTGTTTGTAACTGTTTTAACACAACAAGGAGTTTTTGTGTAAATATGTGACAATAGATAAAACCTGGATCCGCCACTTCACTCCAGAGATCAGAGAGGACTATAGTGAACTACCGCAGAGGGCAATATGGTCTGGAGCTGTATGCATTTTTAAAAAATTTTTGCAATGCTATAAGAAAGTGGGATGTGCATTGTGGTGCAGTGGATATCGGCTTGGAACGACAAATTGGGGTGCCGAGTTCGAATTCCAGTTGAATTAATTGCATTCACTTATGCGCAAATACCCTTGGGAAAGGTATTAATGTGTTGCTTCCTTCTAGTTATGGGTTAAATAACAGGACAGATTGGGTTCTATAGCCTTGGCTGGCAACCGATCTACCACAGAAAGCAATGGCAACCTACTGCGGGATAATTTTCTGCCTAGTCAGTCATGTTTCTTTCGAGACATGATCGCCCAAGCGTGTTTCATGTATGGCACTTAACTATTAAGAAAATGACTTGCCTCCAGAGAGGACAGATATGAATGTGCCTCGCTTGTGAACTGTCCAAAAAGGATGGTCGGGGGGGGGGGGGTTCGGATGAAGAAAAAGAAAGAATGGCAGCTTTGTGAGTTACACATTTAAAACAAATTATCTTTTCATGTATGTAAAATTTGGCTGTGAATGAGGAGACAAAAAAAAAAACAGTTGAATAGTTACAGCTACATCAGATAACTACATGTATTGCAGTCAATAGAGTATTTCATAGAGGAAACGGATTGTGGAAATTGACTAAGGTTGAGGGAGCCAGTCAATGATCTTTGCTACAAAATCCAAACCTGGTTGGGCAGTATGTCTTGCCTTTCTCATTTATTAATTGATAATGTTTCCACAATTTCTCAGGATTATTTGCAACTTTATATGATGACTATTTTAAATCAACATTGATTGATGTTCTCATTATCAGCCTGTACTTTTGCAGGCTCTCTCCATGCCCATTTGTATCATGACCATCCAGATGACATTTCATAGGGGCATTTATTTCTCAAAAATCAAGTATTAATCAGATTTTTTTATTTAAAAAAATTTTTTTTTGGTTGTCAGCAAAGCCTCTGATTGAGAAGTTGTGAGGAGCATGGAACCACCTCTTAATTGCTGTTCCAGGTCCACCCTGACCCGGAGTGGTAGTACCTGTTAGGGTTTCAGCTATGGGCAAATAGTTAACCCCCCAAACTGGGGTCAAAACACTATGAAAGTATAAAAATTATTTTATAGAAATATATATATATATATATATATATATATATATATAGACTTTTACAGAAAAATATACATTTTTGAAGAAAAAAATTATTACAACACATTTTTGAAGGAAAAAATTCTCAGCAAAACATTTTTGAATACAAAACTAAAATACATTTTCAGTTTTCTAAAATAAAAAAGAATAAAAACAAATTTTTAAAATCTGACTAAATCAACCTTCTTAATATAACCGAATATTAAAAAAATACCTTAAAACCTCACCTTTTTGTCATTAAATGACCCACAGAGGTTGATGTGCCATTAAACTAAACTCACTCACTCGATCTCGCATACGCCTGTGATCATGTGTCATCCCTGTATTCAGAGAAGAAACGGATGGTGTGTCTAATATTGCTGGCCATAGCAAGAATGGTGATTTGGATGACGTGGATGGAGGAGGGAATGTTGCAATATGAATGCTGTTCTTATCAGTATCTGATTAGATTCTTTACGCATCAGATGAAGATCAGATCCGATAGAATGATATCAACAAAAGATGGGTAACCATAGCAAGTCTAGTTCACGTGAAAGGGGCTAGCCTTGAGTTACATTTTAATTCAACTTTTGATACAACATGAGGGTTTTCTGTGAACTCTTTTTAAGTTTAAATAGATTCTCTTCATTTACCTAGTTAATGTGAGTGAATGTCGTTCCTAGTCTGTTTCCTGGTATTCTCTTTTGTTATGACCCACGTAGAGATTCTCTACTTCCCCAGTTTGTTTTGGCCCTTTTTTTTTTCCATCTTGACTGGGTCAATCTTTGATTTTTTTTATTTCATTATTTATTTTACCCTTCCCCTCTCTGTTAAGTGAGTATACTTCTTCATTTTGCTTGTTGGTAGAATACAGCAGCCACTCATTTTGAAAGGTGGTCAGGTAACATTTGTTCTTTTTAGTTTTTGTTTCTCATTTTTTGTATCATATATTTTTAGATATATGAAAAAAAAAAGAAAATAACAAAAAATATTGTATATAACAAAATTTTACGTCATGGGTTTTTTCACTCTTTTTAGGTCCCCCTACAAGTCAATCACAATAATATGCTCATTCACCACAGGAACTCATCCATTAGCTTACAGTCCTACATATACCATAATACCATACTCGTCAGTCAGTCAATCACGTATGGCACTTAACTGACTGACGAGTATGGTATTATGGTATATGTAGGACTGTAAGCTGTGGTGAATGAGCATATTATAGTGATTGATTGGGTTGTGAATCAACAAGGAAATATTTTTGGGGCAATAATTTTCTTAGATTAACATTTATTACACATTTCTTTATTCTCAGCATTTGTCAGAATCAATAAATGATTTTTATTTTTATTATCTTAGTAATGGGGATTCTATTCATGATATACAGGCTCAAATCAGTTGTTGTTTTCTTAAAGTGATATCTGTACTTTGTTTTTATTTACAAATGTCATTGACAACCATCTACTACTGATGATGTTCTTTTCTTCATAATCAATGACATGAACACATCTTGACATTTGTAGATAAAAATAAAGTACTGATGACTCTTTAAAACGATGGATCAATTTGATCCTGTATTTATGATCAGGACTTCACTTCTAAAATGGTTAAGAAATGTGCATATTTTTCAATTCTGACAAATGTGAGTAAAAGAAGTTCTAATGCTGATTTACAAAAATTATTCCTCAAAATTCTTTTGTATGTATGCAAGCTGCATTCACCTTAATCGGGTTGAGCCGGCTTCTTCCTTGATGGAGAAAGATTCATTGAGATTTGTTTAAGGGTAGGGTCCCAAGTCCTACCCTATTATTTAACCCATAACTGGAGGGAAGGGACGGATTAATACCTTTCCCAAGGGTACCAGCATGTAAGTGAATGCAGGGTACTCAATTGTAATTCGAACTCGGCTCACTGATTTCTCTTTCCAAGCCGATATCCACTGCATCACCACGCACATATGTCAATAAACGCTTACAGCACCTGGTATTTCCAAGCGGTCACCCATCTAAATACTGACCAGGCTCAATGTTGTTTAACTTTGGTGATCGAGTGAGAACCGGTGTATTCAACGTGATATGACCATAAGCAAAATTCTTTTACAAACAGACCAATTAATTTAAGTAATGCCCTTTATTCTTTCACCACTTATTTATTCATCAATCAAATCTTAGCCTGACTTGCTTAGTTCCTGAGTCACCATTTCTACAGAATCTCCAGTTTTGTCATTTGAGATCTATATCTTAAATTCCAAATTGATGTTCTTTAACTCCCTTAATTATTGAATCTGTTCTGATCCAGGGTTTGGGGAAGCCAGCCAAAGATCACTTCCCATTACCAGCCAATCAATTGATTTCATTTGTATAAACAGTTGCAAATTCTCTGATTCTTCTCAACACTTTGCTGAATGCTGTAAACAATCTCCTTTTCTGAAAAGGCGTATTTAATCTGGCCTCTCTGGCACCAGCATTCAGATGGAACTTCTCTAATTTCTAAATGTACTTCTGTTGACATGTCTCTTCTAAATAGAGTAGTAAAAATCTGCCAGGCTTGGAATCTTATGTAATTTTATCACCAACCAATTTCTGTTTTGTTAGTCATCTATGTTCCTTGCTTGCTATGAAATGGCTTTTGTCAGTTTCATTGTTAATGGTACTCTTTTTGTGTTAACAAAACTTATTTATAAATGGAACTTTGTCTCTGTGCATATGTGTGTGGGTGTGTGTGTGTGTGTGTGTGTGTGTGTGTTACCTTTAGACTCCGAAATGGCTGAATCGATTTTCTTGAAAATTTACACAGTTGTACTAAAGCGTTTGCGAGTGTTCTTAGCTAGGTTTTGTGTCAAGGTATCCCCGATAAATATCAAAAATCGATAATCAAAAAAATCGGGTTATAGAAGGAGTGGTCTGATTTTAATCAGATTTGATACACTCATAGACAAAGACATAAATGATATTCAAAAGTTTCATGGTTGCAGTTATTACAATAGTGCAGAAAATTGATAATATATATATATATATATATAAAAGGCAAGATGTTTGTGTATGTGTCTGTTTATCTGCTTGTATGTCTGTATTTTTTTTTTTTTTTTTTTTTTTTCCAGCCCTTTTATTTTAGTTTTTGCTTCGGGTTTGGCTCTAAGTAGGTATAATTGTAGTTCTTAGTCTTAGCCATGATACCATTTACTCAGAGGACTTATTTAGCCTTCAAAATTCAGTTTTTGACAAAAAAAACTTATTTGATATCGATATCAGGAAATGAAAATTTGACTTACATCCATTCATTTTTCTTTCAGTCTACGGTTTCGCTTTAACTGGAAACAACTATTGCTTTTTAGTCTTTCGTGCCAACGTCCAAAGAGTCTGAGCTCCAGGACCATGGATTAGTTTTAAAGCTTTCATTACACCCGAGCAACGCTGGGCTTTACTGCTAGTGTTGCAATAATTATGAAATAACATCTGGTCAGATAAATTAGATATCCAAAGCAAAAAAAAAATAGAAAGCTAATGTTGTCTCTGATGCCTGTATGCAATGAATGCCAACTTTTCAGAGCATGTGTCAAGCCTGTATGACTTTCTGTGACCCAGGAAAACAATGTCTCTGGGCACCAACTGTCAGCCTTTCATTCTTTCTCTACTTTCAGTATTTCCATCATCTTTACTGGTCCTGTCAATTGGGGTAGGGTTAAAAAATACCATGCAGAAGGTACCTCCACTCTACCAGACCTAGGTCTGCCTTTATTTATTTATTTATTTTTTTCTCTAATGCAAAATGAGACTGTCTACCTTTCTATTATTTATCAAAACTTTAGAATTTGGCCTTCTTCATTTTTGCGTGCCATGTCCCTTCAGGACGTAGGTGTTCATGGACTTCTACTTATCTCTATCCCTGGTTGCTCCTTATATTTTTCTTCTTGGCATCCCTCTCCAATCCACTTGCTCAAGCCCATCAAGTATGTCTCATGCTACTTTTCCCTGCCTTCCTTTTCCTCTATCTAATGAGTATTAGATTCTCCGAGCACTCTTTCCTCATTATGTGTCCCAGAAACCTCAGCTGTCTCTTCCTGATGTCGAGTATATGTTTCCTTTTTGTTTGTATCCTCTCTAAAGCATTGTTGTTGCTTACCTATTCGATCCATGTTATCCTCAGCATCCTTCTGTAGAACCACATTTCTGTTGCTTTGAGGAGATTGTCCAGCATTTGTTGCCATATAAAAGGAGATATTGCATAGCAGTCCAGCAGACTTTTCTTTGTTTCCAAAAAATTTTCCTGTCTCTCAATAATCTGTTCGGCTTTTGGAATGCATCCTTCACCATGCCAGTGTCTTTGTCGGATCTCAGTGTTGCACTTTTCATCTTCTGTCAGAACGCTTCTCAGTTGTTTAATTTCTGCACCTATTTGATTTTATTATCCCCCATTTGTAGTTGGCATTTTTGGGGTCCTTTTTTGCTTTTTGACCATGCATTTGGTTTGCTTGAAGTTTGTTTAACCCCTTCTTATCACTTTCCCTTGCTACCTTCTGTAGGAGGTTCTGAGTTTTCCTTTCTGTATCTGCTATCAGCATTGTATCATCTGCGTATCTTATATTGTTCAGATTGTGGCTGCCAATGACGAATCCTGGCAGGACTTCTAGCTCTCTTAGAAGTGTTTTGCTGTATATGTTGAAAAGATCCGGTGAGAAGACCCATCCTTGTCTCACACCCTTTTCTATTTTTGTATATCTGCTGAACTTATTTTCTGTCAGTAGGCCGGCGATTTTTCTGCCAGTATAGGTTCTTAACTATTTTAATGTCTTTCTTGAATATATTGAGGTTGCTGATTATCTCTCAAGTTTTTGTAGCTTATTTTGTCATATGGCTTTGTGTAGTCTATAAAACACGGGTACTTATCTTTTTGCATTTGTATTGCTCTTTCTGATAACATTTCAAGCATGAATATCAAGTTCCTTGTTCCCGTGTCGATGACGAATCCACACTGTTTTTGTCTTATTTCTGGACTGATTCTGCTGCGTGCTCTGTTCATCAGAATCAGGATGATAATTTTGTTAATTGGCTCATTAAGCTGATTGACTTCTTAGACAGTGCTATAAAAATTGATCCACTTAGGTCTTCTGGTATATCGCCACTGTTGTATATTTCATTTATTATTTCTGTAATCCTGTTTACAACATATTCGTCTAAGGCTGTCAACATCTCTATTACAATACCATTGGTCCTGCTGCTTTGGTTCTGCCCGATTTGACCAGTGCAGTTTCCACGTGTTTGTGTATTTTCAGCTGCTCTCTCTCTTCATGGAAGAGATCACCAACATATTCGTCTCATCGCTGAAGTTTTTTTCTTTCTCTAATATGAGCATTTTGTCCTTGGATTTTAGGCATCCTGTTGCCAAGCATGTCTTTTGTCCTGTTAGTTCCCTTTTGAATGCATATCTCCTTTATTTATCGTATTCAATCTCTCTATTTCTACGCATTTGTCGTTGAACCAGTTTTCTTTATCCTGTCTGCATTTGCTCCTTATTCTCTTGTGTAGTTTCCTATATTCTGTCCCATATCTTGGAATTGTTTTCTGGTTTCTTTGCATCATGCCAAGAATTTAATCGGTGATCCACTTATTTTTCTCCTATGTCCGTTTTCCCTTGGAATGATGTCATTTGCTGATGTCACTAGAGCTTTTCTTAGTATTTCCCATTTAGAGCTTTTGTTTACAATTTTGTTCTTACTTATAAATGATTGATATATATATATATATATATATATATATAACAGAAAAGTGAAAGAACACATACATTAAAACCCACTGTTCAAGCATTTAATTTTATTAAGAGAGCGCAATATAGAGTAGAGCTTAATATTGTAATTTTGTTATTACAATGGTTATAAAAGCATAATATCACTACACAAAAATGTTCACGGTTCAGAACGAAACTATTCCTCTTCAGGTGATATGTTAAAATAAATAAATGGTGAAAATGATTTTTTTTTTTTTTTTTTTTTTTTTCAATAACAAACTGTTTTCACCATTTATTTATTTTAACATATCACCTGAAGGGGAACGATTTTGTTCTGAAACATGAAAATTTTTGTGTAGTGATATTATGCTTTTACAAACCATTGTAATAACAAAATTAACAATATATATATATATATATATATATATATATATATATATATATATACAGTTAGATAGGTGTGAGTTTGTGACCCTGGGTTTCATGGTCTTGCGATTGTCAGACAAATTGATTATATTTAAAAAATATTGGATATATGTAGGGCTGTATATATTGGTGTATTTTTGTGGAAGTGGGAGGAAAATACAAACGCAGACATAAATACACACTTGTACACCCATTGATGTATGCAGATACACACACACCCGCTCGCCCACTGGAGCTCACTCAAACATAACTATATGTGAGCCGTATGGGGCTTGGCATATATATATATATATATATATATATATATATATATATGTTGTTGTGTACATACATATGCATTATATATATATAAACAAACAAACAAACCAAACCTTCTTTTCTCATGTACCCTTTACATTATTTATATTGTTCCTTACATGTACGACACTTCTGTTTTTTTTTTTTTTTTGTTTTGTTTTTTTTTTAATCATATCAGCCCAAGCAAGGCAAAAACGCCACTGATGCGCAGGGGGATACGTAAGAGTAAAAAAAACAAAGTGAGAAGATTGGAAAAGAGAAAAACCGAAAACCACATCCTAAACAGGAAACCAGGGATGAGCCTCTTCACCTGTTCAATAGACGTGGGTGGAGTGTGAACTGGGCGATTTTTATACTAAAGAAACAGTAATACAAATGTCACTAGTATTGTAAGCCCTGATGGAAAAAGAGACTTGTTTACTGATATATTCAGCTTTGTTATATAATTTATTTTATTCTGTGATATGAAACTTAGACATGATAAAGACAAAATGAAATGACTACTTTCTGAAAAAGTACAACTTTATATGTCTTATAAAAAGTTTGTGTAATCATGACTAAAATTCATAGGGAGTGGAACACACATTTTTATCTTCATAAGCAAAATGTTTAGAAATGTAGATGTGTCTAGATAGCTCATTGTCCGTCTACTCATGTTTCTGTGTAAGATAAAAAAATCTGTACTTTTATCAATATGAGAAGTGTAGTTTTGTGTTGAATGCAGAATATTTGAATTTAGGTGTTCTTGTATATTGTTTGAGAACATTCTTTGTTGTATTGTCCTGCTGTGCCGATATCTTTTGTGTGATGTCTGCTTTATCAGCTTGCAACATGACACTGATTCTCGGGAGAAGGTCAGGGTGTAGCATGATAATTTTAACCTGGTTGCACAGGTATTTTGATCCTTGGCCAGAGTGCTAATCCACATGTCAGTCAAGTGCCATACGTGATACACGCTTTGGGCGAACATATCTCTTTCAAGACATGACTGACTGTGCAGAATATTATCTCGCAGTAGGTTGCCATTGCTTTCTGCAGTAGACTGGTTGCCAGCCAAGTCTATAGATCCCAATATGTCCTATTATTTAACGCATAACTGGAGAGAAGAAACGGATTATTACCTTTCCCAAGGGTATTTGTGCATAAGTGAATGCAAGGCTCATCCCTTGTTCCCTGTATAGGATGTGGTTTTCGGTTTTCTCTTTTCCAATCTTTTCACTTTTTTTTTTCAATTGGAGTAGATAGACTAAACTATTGCCCGGTTCACACTCCACCCACGTCTATTGAACAGGTGAAGAGGCTCTTCCCTTGTTCCCTGTTCAGGATGTGGTTTCCGGTTTTCTCTTTTCCAATCTTTTCACTCTTACATAGCCTCCTGCACATCAGTGGTGTTACCGCCTTGCTCGGGGTGATATGATTTTTAAAAAAAAAAAAAATGGAAGAAATTCAACTGGAATTTGAACTCTGTTCTCCAATTTGTTGTTCTGAGCCAATATCCACGGTACCACAACACTGGATGTGCCTTGTGGTGCAGTGGATCAACATGTAAATGAACTCATAATTTTTGACAGGTACTATGCTATTTCTATTAATAAACAACTGAAATTCTTGCCAATGTTCAAACCATCCACATTTCATGGGTTAAGAAGGCAAATGATTAAAACAACTAGACAGCAATGTTATTTCCTCTGTTCACCATCGTCCTTTGACCAACCAATTGGAAACGTCTTCTTGGTGAGGTTGAGAATGTTTTAGCACTCTCCCTCATATAAATTCCTTTAAGAGACACATGACTACATCTGGAAATGATACTCTTTCTTCTCTGCAAACCCATGAGGCCCATGTGGAAATGACATTCTCCACTCTCTGGTCATTAGTGACCCAGCTGGAAATTATGTCCCCCAAGAGGCTTATAAAAAAAATGAATATCCACTTAGGGAAGGTTTATGTAAAAATATTAAATCTCCTACAAGAGATAGTGTTAAATTAGCAATTCCTTTCATAATGTGTAAAGTTTTTCATTTGTAATATGTTTACTTTGGGTGGACCTGAAGGAGACTACCACCACCTTTTAAATTTGTTGTTGTTCATTTTTTTATTTTTTTTAATTTTTTTTTTTAGTGCAGTGTTATCGGTCATTACATAAAGTTTCTGATTATCAAAAAAAAAATTGAAAAATTTCAATATTTAAACAATTTTAGAGGGCGGGCTCAATTTCTGATACAACGTTATAGTACATCGATCGTCCATTTTGAAACACTCGCATTGGGGGTTGCTTTGTTTTGGTTTTTTTTGGGGACAAGTTGTTGCTCTTGTTTTTGTCTTTTTCAAGTTTTTCTTTAGTTCTTACAATAGCATCTTTTGGAAACTCCAAGACTGGTTTTATTCAAAAATTTCACAAAGGATTCAGTTGTTGAATATGTGCAAGCAAAAAAAATTAATTGCACAGGATCGATTTACTATAAGGTTGTAGAAAAAAACTGAGCCCCCCTCTAAAATCATTTAAATGTTTAAATTTTTACAATTTTTTTTTTGTCAGTCAGAAAGTTTATGGTTTAATTGATAAGATTACACTGAAAAAGGTAAAAACAAAAAAAAATTGATAATCAACAAATTTACAGGTGGTGGTAATGTTGTACCATTGAGTGGTTTCAAAATGAAGGATCGATTTACTATAACGTTGTATGAAAAACTGAACCCCCCACCAATTGTTTAAATATCAAAATTTTTCCAAATTTTTTTTTTGTCAGTTGTAAAGTTTAGGGTGTAATTGATAAGATTGCACTGAAAAAAGTAAAAAAAAAAAAATGAAAAACAACAACTTTAAAGGTGGTGGTAGTCTCCTTCAGGTCCACCTTACTTTGTTGTTTGTATTATATTTAAAAACTGTCATTTTCATCTTTTTAATTATCCATATCCATAGACCTCTCCTAAAAGATTTGTGTTTATTAATGATTGTCATGGTCATTTGTTTGGGTTAGAAAATATCCTGACTGTTATCTTTGAAAAATTGCATTTAATTGAAAAAAATTGAGGAAACAAATGCTAAATAGAGTTGCTTTAATTATGTCAACACATGTCACAAGACCTCACCTGGAAAAGGAAAGTTTTCAAAGCTTCAGTCCAGATAGTATATTTTTAACTTTGAATTGTTAAAGAGGAAACTCTTTCATATCAGGTACTGCCAAAGTAGATGGCTTCCCCACCCCCCGGGGGAAAAAAAAATGCCAAAAATCAGGGAATTATGCAATTTAAATGAAATTTTCAGTATTATTCATTAATAAAATAATTATATACTGAATGAATTATTTTATTAGAAAACTTTGTAGTAATATTTTTGGGGGATAAGATCAGTTGCCCCTCTATTTTGATACATTGTGAATACTTTAGTAAAACATTTTTGTTTTACTAAAACATTGTGAATACTTTAGTAAAACATTTTTGTTTTACTAAAACATTGTGAATACTTTAGTAAAACATTTTTGTTTTACTAAAACATTGTGAATACTTTAGTAAAACATTTTTGTTTTACTAAAACATTGTGAATACTTTAGTAAAACATTTTTGTTTTACTAAAACATTGTGAATACTTTAGTAAAACATTTTTGTTTTACTAAAACATTGTGAATACTTTAGTAAAACATTTTTGTTTTACTAAAACATTGTGAATACTTTAGTAAAACATTTTTGTTTTACTAAAACATTGTGAATACTTTAGTAAAACATTTTTGTTTTACTAAAACATTGTGAATACTTTAGTAAAACATTTTTGTTTTACTAAAACATTGTGAATACTTTAGTAAAACATTTTTGTTTTACTAAAACATTGTGAATACTTTAGTAAAACATTTTTGTTTTACTAAAACATTGTGAATACTTTAGTAAAACATTTTTGTTTTACTAAAACATTGTGAATACTTTAGTAAAACATTTTTGTTTTACTAAAACATTGTGAATACTTTAGTAAAACATTTTTGTTTTACTAAAACATTGTGAATACTTTAGTAAAACATTTTTGTTTTACTAAAACATTGTGAATACTTTAGTAAAACATTTTTGTTTTACTAAAACATTGTGAATACTTTAGTAAAACATTTTTGTTTTACTAAAACATTGTGAATACTTTAGTAAAACATTTTTGCAATATCAAATCAGAAAATCTTGAAACTTTAGAAAAATAATTCAGTAAAACTCAAAAATAATAATTTCTGTTGGATAGTTGATGCTTCTGTAATTTAATAAAATCGATTATTTTCATTCAGATTTGACAGGGAAAAATCAGCAATGAATATTTGATTTTGAAAATTAAAAATTTACTTGTAATTTTTCACCATGATTTTGGAATTCTTCTAGTTACTAATGAGATTTTCTTTTATGTGAAGAATTGAAAAATGTAAAGTTTTATGCCATTTTTGCTTCAGAAATATTTTTAAACAAATTTATTTGCCTCTGTCATTATCAAAGAATAAATGTCAGCTACATCCTGGCATCTATTTTGAAATGTTATATTTCAAATTGTAAAATGGTTTTATAGAACTTGAAAACACTTTGTGGAAATGAGATGATGATGATGATGACCATCATCATCATGTAGATTATTAAAATGAGTGGGCCTGTGCTGTAGAAAAATTGACTGTTAAATATTTATCGATATGCCATCTAAAATGATGGCAGCATATATCAATCTATCTACTAGCAGTATAGCTCAGTGTTGCTCGGGTGTAATGAAAGCTTTAAAAATAATCCATGTTCCTGGAGCTCAGACTCTTTGAATGTTGGCACAAAAGACTAAAAAGCAATAGTAGTTTCCAGTTAAAGCGTAACCGTAGACTGAAAGAAAAATGAATGGATGTAAGTCAAATTTTGATTTCCTGGTATCGATATCAAATAAGTTTTTTTCATTGTTGCCTTATATATATATATATATATATATATATATATATATATATATATAATTGATTTTCTGCACTATTGTAAGAACTTTAATCAAATTTGATACACTCATAGATAAAGACATAAGAAACGATATTCAGAAGTTTCAAGGTTGCAGTTCTTACAATAGTGCAGAAAATCGATTTATATATATATATATATATATATATATATATATATATATATATATAAGGCAAGATGTTTGTGTGTCTGTTTATCTGTCTGTATGTCTTCAGCCCTTTTATTTTAGTTTTTGCTTCGGGTTTGGCTTTAAGTAGGTATAATTGTAGTTCTTAGTCTTAGCCATGATACCATTTACTCAAAGGACTTATTTAGCCTTCAAAATTCAGTTTACGACGAAAAAACATATTTGATATCGATACCAGGAAATGAAAATTTGACTTACATACATTCATTTTTCTTTCAGTCTACGGTTTTGCTTTAACTGGAAACTACTATTGCTTTTTAGTCTTTTGTGCCAACATCCAAAGAGTCTGAGCTCCAGGACCATGGATTAGTTTTAAAGCTTTCATTACACCCGAGCAACGCTGGGCTATACTGCTAGTAAAATATATAATATGCATAGCTCTAGTTTTGTCAAACTGAAGTTTTTCTACCCATAATGCCACTTTTACAATAGATACACTTGAATACCGTTTACTGGGCCTACAGTTCTGGAATTAGACAAAAACTTGAATAAGATAGTTGATTAAATGGAATAAGATTAATTGATTAAAATACTGATACAATCTCATCACAATATTTTGACAATTCCACCTCAAACCTCATTGAACAATTGGATCACTATAATTGAATTATTGTTACTTCTTTATATATCATTGAATATAATTGCTTCTTGAGTACATATTTAGCACAATAATATGTGAGGTTATCTTATTTAAATTATTAATTGTTATTCTAAGGTCTTTTTTAAATTCATTCTTCACTGCCATAATTCTTGGCGCTGTACATGTGTTTATCAATTCCATTTAGATAAGTTTTATATAAATTGTCTTTCGCCAGGACTTTGGCCCAGTAAATGGTAATGAATCCAATACATGTATATTTAAATTTGAAATATAATGCTCCCCATAATACCAGGTTATATCTAATAAGAACTCTTGTCCATAATACTGATAAGATTTTGTTCTTGATAATGACCGAGACAGTTGAAAAAATTCTAACAAAAAGAAAGAACAAAAACATTAGTTTGTTCACAATTTTGATGCTGATGTGAAACTGTTTATTCTGAAATTTGAGAAATATAATTTAAAAAAATCTCCAAATATACAGGCCTTACACAAAATGAAATCCTGTTTTCTATAGTAGCCGAGATAGTTGTGTCTTGCCACTTTTGCTTACTCCTTTCAGCCAAGGTAAAATCCAAGATTTCGATTTTTCAGTTGGCAGATTTTCTATTTTGTCAGCCTAAACCAAAATTAGAAAGTAATTATAAATTCTATTTTTCTGTTTTTTTTTTTTTTGCTTGGGGTAATACGATTATTAAAAAAAAAAAAAGAAAATTCTATCTAGTCGTACAGAATATACTAAAATCCTATACAGAAAAGAATATAAGAATTTTCCCTCATACACTTAGTATTCAAAGTTTAGTTTAATTCCTGTAGGCTACTTCATAAAACTTGCCTTGCAGTTTTAATGAGTTGAGAGACTAGCCTGTTAATCATTCCACCGTAGCAAGACAACTAAATGACTTTTATATTAAAAATATTTAGTAGATCTCTAGGTAACCTGTTAAACTGTTTTACTGGTCCAATGTACCAGTGTCTATTCAAAAGGTTTTACTGTATAGCGTGTGATGGGAATGACACTGTACAAGTCATTTGCTGCACTTTGTTCAAGACATGTTTCATTAGACATGCAGTCTTGTAATTGTGAAATTTACTCAAATGCCCCCAGACAATATATCTGACAAATGACTGGGTTCAACGTATTAATTTATTTAGAAGGTTAAAAGGATATGCTTGGTTTTCACTGCTTACAAAAGAATTTCTAACTACCAACTATTAATAATTAGAAGTAATTATTTTATTATCCAATGAAAGTATTGGTGTGGCAATTGTTGACAATGGCAGGGTTCTTTAAACTGACAAATGTTCACGCATCCCTATATGTTAATTCGCTCATCTTCAGTGTGCATAGCATTGGCCGTGCTGGAATAACAGAAGTCCTTGTAGTAATCACCTTTATTCAAAGCGTGCAAAGTAACACAACCCCTGCTGTTCAAATGCATCTGTTGGGCTCCTTGAGCTAATCTGTTACAGTTTTCACGAATGGTTAGTTTATCAAAAGGACGGAATCCATTCGGTGGTGAGCACTACTAGAGGAGGGAGGGGGAGAATCACTTTCATCACACCAGATCCACTCTCTTCTGTGTCTTTTACCATTTTGTATTCAAAAATGAAATTTGACAGTTAACCATCTTATTTTGTAATTGTTGATCTATATTTAATTTAGCAGATGTGGGCATATTTGTTTTTTGAATTGAAAACCAGGAAATGAATGGATTGTTGGGGATCAAAACAGTGTGATGTTTAATCTAAACTTATTTATAAATGAACTTTGTGTGTGTATGTATGTATGTATGTATATATATATATATATATATATATATAATGTGTGTGTGTGTGTCTGTTACCTATAGACTCCAAAATGACTGAACTGATTTCCTTGAAAATTTACACAGTTGTACTATAAGCGTCTGCGAGTGTTCTTAGCTAGGTTTTGTGTCAAGGTAACCCCGATAAATATCGATAATCGAAAAAATCTGGTTATAGAAGGAGTGGTCTTATTTTAATCAAATTTGATACACTGATAGACAAAGACAGAAGATATTCAGATGTTTCAAGGTTGCAGTTCTTACAATAGTGCAGAAAATCGATTATTTTTATTTATATATATATATATATATATATATATATATATATATATATATGAATATAAATAAAAGGCAATATGTTTATCTGTCTGTATGTCCTTTATACAAATCCACAATTTTTATCTGATTCTCACCAAACTTCACACAAAGTCTGAGTTCCAGGACCATGGATTAGTTTTAAAGATTTCATTTCACCTGAGCAACACTGGGCTATACTGCTAGTTTAAAATATTTATGTAGTCTTATAAATTAAGATGTCTATCTTGGTAACTTGAAAATGTCCCTTATTTAATTTTTCATGTGAACCCTTTTGATCAGTGTCTGTCTTCTATAATCAAAGATTTTTTAAAAAAGTTTAATTTGTTGTAGATTGATTCAATTTATTCATTTATAAGTAATTGTTTAGCATTCCCAAGTGTAAAGATATTTGGGACATTGTGTGTGTACAAAGAAATCAAACTTTGAAAAGTGGCCGACTCTTTCGTCTCTTTCTTTAGGATTAAGTAGAAATAATTTAAAAAAAAATTGACTGAATATTAATCATTTTGATTTATTTGCTGTTTTGTGTTCTTTTCACTTTTAATTTTTTAATGGGGTTGGGGGGAAGGAAGTAAATGGAATCTCTTGGTTCTCCTGAAACAGATGAATGATGACACAGACTTCATATAAAAAAAAAAAATAAAGGATAACTTTGAATTTTTACTAGAATTTACTTTGATATTTAGGGCTCAAAAGTGAATATTTTCTTTAACTGTTTCTTAAATATTCATCGTTGTTATGTAGGGGAAGGGGGGAACATTTATTTCTTAAAAAATATAAAACAAAAAACGTTTGCACAAAGAGTTTCAAGTATCTTAAAAAGAAGCTTCCGTTTTTCTGCTAGAATGGTGCAATATGATGCCAACTGATTTTAGTTGCAAAAAGCTAGTGATTTTTTTTTTTTTTTTTTTAAATTTAAAAAAATTTTTTTTTAATGATGAAATTGACTTTTAATAGTAATGCAAAGTAGTAACGATTATTATTATTTGATAGAAATGGTTTGATTAAGGCAATCTTATTTATTTCTTACTCTGTGTGCATGTCTGTGAGAGAAAGAAAGACAGGATTGCCGGTTAAAGTTCTGTAGTTTTTTTTTTTTTTTTTATCATCATATCGCCTCAAGTAATGTATTAAAACATTGTAACTTTCTCATAACTTTCCTCCTATGTTTACTGCCACTGTTTTGCAGGGGGTTTACATAAGAAAGTTATGAGAAAGAGTGACAGGTTATAGGGAGTGTCAGGAAATGTGTAAGAGAAGGATGAGAATAATGATGAGTGGATGGAGAAAGGAGCATGAGAGAGAGAGGATGCAGTTTAGTGAGATAGGAGATGACTATTGACTTTACATTTAAATTCTTGGAGATTGTAGCTGTTGGGGAAGCAAGTAAATGAAAGGGAATTTCACAGCAGGTAGTGCGAGAAAAGAAACTGCTGGAGTAGAATTTGCATTTACATTTTATTGGTTTCACCTAGTTGCTAATCTTGTGGCTCCTATAAATTTATATATAGGAGGCACCAGTGAGCTAAGTTCATTGAAGCAGAAGCCATGAAAGTATTTGTAGTAATTAATCTTATTCCAGGATTCAGGATAATGGAGATTGCATGGGTAAAATAGTAGTGCAGACTCTTCTCTTTAGCCTTGGTTGGCAATCAGTCTAGAAGGGTATCACTGAAATTAAATTGTTTAGATGTGGGTCTAGTAACTCTGTTCTTGTAAATCTCTTTGATACTGAAATTGCAGCAATATAACTTTGCAGTTTTCAACATTAATAACCTAGCTTCTAGAACAGTGTTGAGTTATAAGCCTTTTGAATTTAATCGTTACTAAATGCTGGCAAATAATTCTTGTATGTTTCTGAAATGGATTTCAATCAACCTCATTTTCAAAATGAAAAAAAATGCTTTTTTTTTTTTTTTTTTTTTTCATAGGCCTGTCAGTCGAGTGAGTGGATTACAAAATTATACTTTTTAGCTGTAGGTTTCTTTTTGCCTTTCACAGCACTTGTTGTCTGCTCTATTTTTGTTATTTACAATCAATGATGATTAGCTTTTAATTTAAGAGTTTAATTCATGACTTCAAGTTTTGCTTAGTTATTATTTAGAAACTGCTTTTTGGCTTTGTTGTTCTCACTTGTGCGCTGTGGTGCAATGGATATCGACTTGGAATAACGAAACGAGGATCAGAGTTTGAATTCCCGTTCAATTCCTTGCATTCACTTACGTGCAAATACCCTTGGGAAAGGTATTAATCTATCTCTTCCATCCACTTATTGGTTAAATAACAAGACAGATTGGGTTCTATAGCCTTGGCTGTAAACCAGTCTACCATAGAAAGCAATGGCAACCTACTGTGGGATAATCTTCTGTCCAGTCAGTCATGTCTCTTTTGAGACGTGATTGCCCAATGCGTAATACTGACTCACATCTTATAAACTTTCTACAAAACTTCATTTTTTTTTTATTACCTTAGAGAAGGGGGGCACTTAATTTCTCACAATATGAACAATATCAACAAAGTAATTAAGACAGATGAGATGTTATATGCACATAGGAATCGGTCGTCATCTTTTTATTTCCTTGCATAAAAGTAAAATGAGAGTATCATTGTTTTTTGTCAAGTATTGGGTTCTGTGTTGCCTCTGGGTTCCCACACTACTGCATAAAGTGGTTTCAATGAAAAAGAACCATTTCTTCTTTGTTATTTGTTTTGGTAGGAGAGAATGGTGAAAGTAAGCTATGTTGCACATTGGCTCAGTGCTCCTCCGTGGGTGGTCTTAGGTGGTAACTAACCTGGGTGTGGGATGCATATTGACATTTCAGAATTCTTGTGACGCTCTGTTGAAATACACACTGTATTTTGGATAAAATCCAAAACAATCTATGTTATGGTGAAACACACCTATTCCTCAGATAATGGACTCTCCCTCCTATATTAATAAGAGTTAACAGGAAGTTAACTCGAGAAGTTCTTGGAAGTTCTAGAGAGTTCTATTGAAGTTCAATAGAACTATTAGTTCGTTCCAGTTTGGACATAGTTGAACTAAGGCAGTTGATATTAGTCGGCAGTTAGCCGAATACTAAGGAGTCATCTTACAGTGGAAGATTACCAAGTTCCTAACGATTAGCAACTGACATAGCACGATTATTACTTTCAGTGCAAAAAATGCTCTACAACAATCTATCACTGTCAGAATATCATGTCCAATTATTGACTCTTCTGTCCTTCACATTCTGAAGCATAAGTCAGTCTGCAATGCTGTCATAGGGTTTTAAAGTGAATCTGTTGGGTTGTGGTAGGCCTGTACATAATGAAACGTGAAACACACAGTTACCAAGCAGTATTGATCCCTATGTCCACACTCTATATCTCCTTTTTATGTAAGGCTAAAATCTTGCCTATATGTGTTCAAATAAAGTTGGCATTGCAATGCTACTGTAGTTGTTTCTCCACAGAATCACCGTCAGAATTTCTAATCAGAGGGGATTCGAAGCTTTTATATATTTCTTGAAAAATGAAGTGTAACAGTTGGCTGGATTCAACAGTGTGGAGTCTTCAGATGCCAACTACCAGATGTGAAAAAAAAACAAAATGTTAAGCAGGCAATCCGGAAAACATTCTTCTTGCATACAGAGTAAAGATTGCTTTGATTTAATATGTCTGGTCATATTCTTGCTCCCCCACTTATTTGTAATAGGCTTCTGGCCACATCATATTGAAACATTATTTCCCATATGATCACCAAAGTTAACCAATGCTGATCCTGGTTAGTACCTAGATGGATGACTGCTTTGTAATACCAGGTGCTGTAAGCATGGATGTGTGGGTGGTATAATGGATAATGGCATGGAACTGTTAATCGGAGAGCTAAGTTCCAATTCCTGTTAGGTTCATAATATTCACTTACTTTTTTCAAAGGTATTTGCATGTATGGATTCACTTCTCTCCTTAGCTATGGGCTAATTAATAAGACCTGTATCCCTAAAACTGTTATTTCTAAAAAAATAATCTTAAAACTATTTCCTGGCTTTAAATAAACTGGAAAGTGGTGATCAGCTGTAGAAAACAATAAATTTGTATATTAATATATACTTTAAAATTATGTTTTTTATGTATAAAGTGAAAATGAAGTTCATTTTTATTATTTGAGTTTTTTTTATATCTGAAAGGAAAAATCTTTGTTTAAACAGCAAAAGTGATGTGTGTCATTTGTCTGTATTTCTGAGATGAGGTAGTATTTACAGTACTTACATTATTTGGACTATTGTCCTCATCTTTGTTGCCATTTGTATGACGTTTCAGCCGTTATATGCTCTGTCCTTCTTCAGATGCTAGGAATTTTGAACTGAACCTTTTATTACAATCACTGGAGTATATCATCTTCATTCCTTGCGTAAAGCCTCAATTGGAATTCATCAGTTATCTCCCTCTAACCCTGCAAGTTACTTGTTTACCATTGCTGTAGCCTCATATTGAACTCACAACTCTTTGGCTCAAGTCACAGGAACTAACCAGCGTCTATATCCACTGAGCCATGTGTCCTCAAGGAATATACCCCAGTAATTGTAATAAAGGGTTCAGTTTGTAATTCCTATCACCTGAAGAAGGCCGGAGCATACAATGGCTGAAACATCATACAAATGGCAACAAAGATGAGGACAATAGTCTGATAAATGTAAATACTGTGATGTGTCATTTATGGAGATAGTACCATAAATGAAAATATTGTTCATAAGTGGTTTTTAATCCAGGTCACATGACATAGGACATTTTTTTTTGATGCTCCTTATGCTTTGTGAGTGTTGTAAGGCACTTAGAACATTTTGATCATTGTGAAATGATACAATGTTGGCAGGCGGGGTGGCTTATGATTTAACATAAAAATTTTAATAGATTACATTTTCCTCTATGATTCCCTTCTCAAATGCAACACAACTCCATTTTTGTAAATGACAATCACTGGTAATGAAAAATGTTATTTTTACAGCAATGTTTTACGAAAAGATCCTGTTGGTAGGAAATGAAATGAACCATTGTTAATTTTGTAGTACCTATGCATTTTGAACCTTATTACATGCTATATTTTTTCAATTTGATTTATGTGTAACAGCATTTTCAATGCACAGGTACTACACTCATATCTTATTTAGAGAGTAATATTCTCTTTAACAGAAGTGTCAATCCATGTGTAGATAAAGAAATCTTTGATTTTTTTTATGCGTTTGTTTTTTATTTTTTTTATTTTTTTTATTTTTATGAATAATTTTGAATATTCTAGTGTAATATAGATGAATATTAATGTTTGCAAAATATTTTAATTGCTCAAAAATGTTGAATGTTTTTGTTCCAAATTTTGTGCAAATATTTCTTTTTAGAGAATTGTCCTGTGACAACATATTTGGGAATTGATGTTCATTAGAATATTTATTAAGGAAATATTTAAATCTAAACTTATTTATAAATAAAACTTTGTGTGTGTGTCTGTTACCTGTAGACTCCGAAACGGCTGAACCAATTTTCTTGAAAATTAACACAGTTGTACTATAAGCATTTGTAAGTGTTCTTAGCTAGGTTTTGTGTCGAGGTAGCCCCGATAAATATCAAAAATCGATAATTGAAAAAAATCGGGTTATAGAAGGAGTGATCCGATTTTAATCAAATTTGATACACTCAAAGACAAAAAAACTATATTCAGAAGTTTCAAGGTTGCAGTTCTTACAATAGTGCAAGAAATCCATAATATATATATATATATATATATATATATATATAAGGCAAAATATTTGTGTGTGTCTGTTTATCTGCCTGTATGTCTGTATTTTTTCAGCCCTTTTATTTTAGTTTTTGCTTCAGGTTTGGCTCTAAGTAGGTATAATTGTAGTTCTTAGTCTCAGCCATGATACCATTTACTCAGAGGACTTATTTAGCCTTCAAAATTCAGTTTACGACGAAAAAACTTATTTGATATCGATACCAGGAAATCAAAATTTGACTTACATCCATTCATTTTTCTTTGTCTATGGTTTCGCTTTAACTGGAAACAACTATTGCTTTTTAGTCTTTCGTGCCAACGTCCAAAGAGTTTGAGCTCCAGGACCATGGATTAGTTTAAAAGCTTTCATTACACCTGAGCAACGCCGGGCTATACTGCTAGTTTACTTATATATTGACATCCTGTCTGCATAAGCAGCTAGTGTATTTAAAGGGAGGCATTTCTCGAATATTTGTATAATGAAGAACTCAATATATAATGCAGTGGCGATCATTTATCTATGTAGGGTATCTTTAATTGGCAACCACCTCAAAAAAACTTTATCAGTGTAAATATAACCCATGCTTAATTTTTTTTTTTTTCTTCGTAACTGCTTGTAATTATCTTTTCAGAACAAATAGAGAGGGCAAGGGTTAATTTAAAAAAATCCTTCCAACTGATGTCATTGCACTGCATGACTTGAGTCTCCTTCATTCATTTGTAATTTGCTGTTTTATATCATGATACCTTTTATTCCAGTTAATGTGTTTGATCTTGTTTTGTTTGCCTGCAGGTATTGTCATTTTATTTGATGATACCTGAGTAGAAATTAGTTTCTACATTTCTTTGACTAATAATTTTTTCTCTTCCCCAGCCCCTCTGTGTGAGCATCAAATTATTACAGATTAATTACACTAATGACTAAAAAGAGACTTGCAAAATTTATTTGGATTTATTCTCGAAATAGTAAAATTTTGAAGTCTGCAAAAATGAGGTATTTCTGTACATTTTTTGTATAACAAATGTTAAGACTAAATGCTCAAAAATTGGTAAAAGTTATGAGCCTAATTTTTGGTGTTGGTACTTACTGCATTGGATGTGCGTATTGGTGCATTAGATAGTGGCTCGGAACGAGAAATCTGGGAAGCTAAGTTCGAATTCCAGCTGAATTCATTGCATTCATTTATGTGCAAATACTCTTGGGAAAGGTATTAATTCATCTATTCCTTCCAGTTATGGGTTAAATAACAGGACAGATTGGGTTCTATAGCCTTGGTTGGCAACCAGTCTACCGCAGAAAGCAATGGCAACCTACTGAGGGATAATCTTTTGCCGAGTCAGTCATGTCTCTTTTGAGACATGATCACCCAAGCATGTATCACGTATGGCACTTAACTGACTGACTTACTGCATCAAACTCAGCTTTCACACCCAATACAATGTTGATTTTCTAAAAAAAGAGGAAAATTAACCTGCCCTATTATGTACATTGATATTTCATTATATAAGTGTGTACAACGTACAGTTGGATGTTCTCTTAACTGAAATTCACCAATTTTCCTTCCTTTTAACAAGGAAAAGAATTTTGAACATAAGCAGGAGTGGTAAATGAAAAATGATTTCTTTTGGTTGTAGTATGAGTGTGATATTTATAAACATGGAGACTTGAGTTGATGTGCAGTTAATTCAATCAGAATGATAGACCTCAGGCCTTTTGATAAAGTATTCACCTAAGAGAAGGAAAATTGATATAACACCTCCTTTAGTGCTAATCTGGATATTTTGGACATGCTTGGTTCTGGGAGTTATAGCATTTTTGGTGTGATTTGTTGTGCATGATTATAATCTTGTCCTGAATGTCTGGAATGTTGGAAGAGTTCGAAAGGATTGCAGAGATTTGATCATCATGTTATTTTAGGTATATCGAGCTTTGTGGGTATTGTTATGATTTGAAGGACAATTTCAAGTCTTCATGGATTTTATTGAGACCTTTGACACTGTAAACAGAACTTATATGGGAGATCTTGACATGCTGAAGCTGTCTTTGCCATTTTGTAGATTTCATCAAGTTGTTTCATGATGCCGTGTAGATAGTGCTTTACTTTCATAACCCATGATGATATGAAATGGGGTCAAGCAAGGTGATCTTGTAGCACCCCCATTGTTCATCATTTTCTTTCCTGTTGTTTTTCTTTATGCCTTCTAAGTATTGTCACCAGGGTGTGTGTATATATATATATATTATATGATGCAAACCTAGCTGCCAAGCTTGAAAAGGACCTCCAATCTGTCATGGACTAGGGTAAGAAATGGCTCATGTATTTTAATGCTTCTAAAATAAAGCTGCTATCTCTTAACCATCACAGACAATCGCTCCTCCTGCCCATTAACATGGATCAGGCTTCTCTTCCTGAAAGTAAAATGCTACACCTCCTTGGATTAACTCTCACATCAGACCTCAAGTGGAATAACTATATAGAATTCATAGCTAAATCCGCTGCTAAGAAAGTTGGTTCTCTGTGTAGGGCCACACGATTATAAAAAAAGTATATATATATATATATATATATATATATATATATATCTTGGAATAATGACTTGATACCACAGAACAAGAATATCGATCTGAATAAACATAATTTTATGTACATTTTTAATTTTTTTTTTTTTAATAATATTTGAACCTAGGCTGCCTCTTGGTCAATGCTTCTTCTGGGACCAATTGTTGGTGCAATTATGATTATATTAGACTAAATAGCAAAGAATTTAAAGAGATAATGCTGGAACACGTTTAAAATTATGATTATTATAAATATTTAAAATTAGGAGAATAAATTTATGATTAAAATAAATGCATAAACAAAGAAAATGGGTAAATGATCCGGTGTAACATAAAAGAGAAAAAAGGAAGCTCACATATCTCCAAATAAATGTCAGTCAGTTAAGTGTCATATGTGATACACGCTTGGGTGATCAGGTCTCGAAAGAGACATGACTGACTGGGCAGAAGATTATCCTGCAGTAGGTTGCCGTTGCTTTCTGCGGTATACTGGTTGCCAACCAAGGCTATAGAACCCAATCTGTCCTGCTATTTAACCCATAACTGGAAGGAAGAGACGGATTAATACCTTTCCCAAGGTTATTTGCGCGTAAGTGAATACAATGGATTCAACTGGAATTCGAACTCGGCTCCCCGGTTTCTCATTCCGAGCCGATATCCACTGTACCATAACGCACATTCCCAAATAAATGTAGTGATGTTAAAAGTTGTCCTTTTGCTTGCACAGTACAGGCTGGAATAATTTCAGGCATAAGGCTTTCAAATTAATATTTTCATCAGCCTGTCTGCAAAATGTAAAATGAGTCAGTCAAAAAACGTGACGAGCATGACTCATTTTCCAATAAGTGTTGCCTATCACTGATTTGTGTACTAATTGTGAAATACAAATGTTGTATCGTAAATGTAATCTAACATATTTGGGAACATGTTGTCCGTCTTATATATTCAGCTTCGTACTGACATCTGAACTAGTAAATGAGTAAACTTTTATTATGATAGGGTAGACGGTCTTTAGAAAATGATGGGAAAATCGAACAAGTACCAAAAATAACACATAATTTGGCTGAAAAGAAAGAAGCAAAGACAATAGTGGAAACTCTGTCACTTAAAAGTTTACATTTTCTGTCAAGCCAAAGTACTTTCAGATAAATGGGACACAGACTAGGGCCAAATATTGGGGGCATGTTAGAGTTATCCAACTTTTGTTCAATTGTGTGATCAACAATATTCATCAGAAAACCATTATTAACAAGACTACAACATATCCTGTTCAACTCCTGTTGGAGTGTACGTGAGGAATAAATTGATAAGGCCTGATTAACTAAAGTTTCAATCAGATGTATTTTTCTGGTATGAGGGACAAAAAAGTTCCAACTTGTTTAAAGACCTGAAAAGGTATCTTTACGAAAAACACTGGTAATAAAAATACTGTTTTTTCATTCCACATAAATATCAAGAAATTGTGAAAACTAAAGATGGGTGTGTATGTGTGTATGTATATATATTATACTTTAGAATCTAAAGTATAATTTATAATAAATATAAAGTTTAGAACATCTACAAGCTACTGCAAAATTGTTTTGACATTGAAAGAATGTCTCATCAGGTAGTTATTAATGATGATAAACGTTTTTTTTTTTTTTTTTTTTTTTTTTTTTTGTAAAAAAAATTTAAAGATAAACCACTTCCTTTTATTTTTAGTATTCTTTTTGTACAAAGTAAGAAGATATTAAAAAAGATGGGAAGAATGAAATCGGCATAAGAAATGAGAAAACAAAAAGAGAAATCAAGAAATGGAAAAGAAAGAGAAAGACAGAGAGCAAAGAAGAAAACACGAGAAAGAACTGAGAGAAAAGAGCCAATGGAAATGACTAAGAGAGAGAAATTTTAAATTTAGCCAGAAAGTAAATTGTAGACTGATACAGATATCGGTTACATGGTGTCTGGGCTTAAAGAGGAAAAAGTGAGAAAATGTACAGAGGGAAGAAAGAAATAGAATTTCAAATTTTGGCCAGACATGAATTGCAGATATTTGTTACATTGTTTCAAACTAAATCCTTTGGCATTTAAAAAAAAGAAATTGATGAAATCACATACACAAACAGAGGAATCATTCATAAAATGCAAATTAGAGGATATTAACAAGATAACATGAAGATATAAATTGATTAGTGCTAACATAATAAATTGGAGAAGTAAATTAAACTTAAAAAAATAAACTTAACTAAATGGAAATAAATTTATTTCCTTTAACTTAAAGGAAATAAACTTAACTTAACTTAAAGGAAATAAACTTAACTTAACTTAAAGGAAATAAACTTAACTTAACTTAAAGGAAATAAACTTAACTTAACTTAAAGGAAATAAACTTAACTTAACTTAAAGGAAATAAACTTAACTTAACTTAAAGGAAATAAACTTAACTTAAAGGAAATAAACTTAACTTAAAGGAAATAAACTTAACTTAACTTAAAGGAAATAAACTTAACTTAACTTAACTTAAAGGAAATAAACTTAACTTAACTTAAAGGAAATAAACTTAACTTAACTTAAAGGAAATAAACTTAACTTAACTTAAAGGAAATAAACTTAACTTAACTTAAAGGAAATAAACTTAACTTAACTTAAAGGAAATAAACTTAACTTAACTTAAAGGAAATAAACTTAACTTAACTTAAAGGAAATAAACTTAACTTAACTTAAAGGAAATAAACTTAACTTAACTTAAAGGAAATAAACTTAACTTAACTTAAAGGAAATAAACTTAACTTAACTTAAAGGAAATAAACTTAACTTAACTTAAAGGAAATAAACTTAACTTAACTTAAAGGAAATAAACTTAACTTAACTTAAAGGAAATAAACTTAACTTAACTTAAAGGAAATAAACTTAACTTAACTTAAAGGAAATAAACTTAACTTAACTTAAAGGAAATAAACTTAACTTAACTTAAAGGAAATAAACTTAACTTAACTTAAAGGAAATAAACTTAACTTAACTTAAAGGAAATAAACTTAACTTAACTTAAAGGAAATAAACTTAACTTAACTTAAAGGAAATAAACTTAACTTAACTTAAAGGAAATAAACTTAACTTAACTTAAAGGAAATAAACTTAACTTAACTTAAAGGAAATAAACTTAACTTAACTTAAAGGAAATAAACTTAACTTAACTTAAAGGAAATAAACTTAACTTAACTTAAAGGAAATAAACTTAACTTAACTTAAAGGAAATAAACTTAACTTAACTTAAAGGAAATAAACTTAACTTAACTTAAAGGAAATAAACTTAACTTAACTTAAAGGAAATAAACTTAACTTAATATAAACTTTAGTAACCCTAGGATTTTCTACTGAAGAGATAGAGCATATGTAGACAAAAGATTTATTCAAACAAAAATTTAAAAAAATTTCTTTACAAGAAGTGTTTATTACCATCATTATTAACTACCTGATGAGACATTGTTCTTTCAATGTCGAAACAAAATGTACAATTTAATAGTAGTTTGTACATGTTCTAAAGTAATAATTAATAATAAATATTCATTGGTCTATTTTTATATTGTGCACTGTTTTAAATTAATGTTTTGAACGTTGCAATTATTTTCTTCCTTCCTTATTCATTTGACGATATATAATATCATACAACTGGTAAACTATTAAACAACTAATGCTTCTTGTCTAAATTTAAGACATTTCAAGTTCTCTTGTCTGGGACTTGTATAAGGATGAGTGACTTGATCACCCAACCACAACAGGAAATGCAGGCTCTGATGAATAATCTTTCCTGTACCTGCAAAAATCTTAGGGTCCTGGGTATGACCTTAAACTGCATCCGGCAGCAAGGCCACTGATTGGGAGGTTGTGAGGAGCATGGAACCACCTCTTAATTGCTGTTGTTCCCAGGTCCACCCTGACCCAAAGTGCTAGCACCTGTTAAGGTCCCAGCTATGGGTAAATAGTTAACCCCCAAACTGGGGACAAAATGCTATGAAAAATGTTACCAACGAAACCGTTTTTGAATGAAAAATGTTACCAACGAAACCGTTTTTGAATGAAAAATGTTACCAACGAAACCGTTTTTGAATGAAAAATGTTACCAACGAAACCGTTTTTGAATGAAAAATGTTACCAACGAAACCGTTTTTGAATGAAAAATGTTACCAACGAAACCGTTTTTGAATGAAAAATGTTACCAACGAAACCGTTTTTGAATGAAAAATGTTACCAACCGAAACCGTTTTTGAATGAAAAATGTTACCAACGAAACCGTTTTTGAATGAAAAATGTTACCAACGAAACCGTTTTTGAATGAAAAATGTTACCAACGAAACCGTTTTTGAATGAAAAATGTTACCAACGAAACCGTTTTTGAATGAAAAATGTTACCAACGAAACCGTTTTTGAATGAAAAATATGTGCAACTACTTTAATACATTGAACCATATAAAAATAAATGTGATCCCAATATTCAAAGACTGACCCTTAAATGACCAAAATGGTTGATGGGTCATTAAACTTAAACCAAACCAAAGATTTTACTTACTACCAGCCTAGATGAGACTGGTTGAGTTCCAACTGGCTCTGGGTTCAACATATGTTGAACCATAAGTGCTAAGTCACATACCTTGGGAGCACTACATGGCTTTACACTCTTGAGGATTAAATACCTACTTCTGTGGAGAAGATAACTGATGCTTTTGAAGCTCTTAAAAGTTAGAATCTTGTCTTAGAGATGACTTAAGTGCACAAAGATGGCAGTCTACAATGCTTGTGTACTGTTGTGCATGCTGTACCCCCAGAGAAACACGAGTTGTATATTGAGAGAGAGAGATTCCACCAATGCTATTTAAGATCAATCCTTGGTATCCACTGGATAATCGACATGCCAAGCACTGTAGTCCTTGAAAAAGCCAATTAAATCATCATTGTGAGCAGGCATTGTCATTTGCCTTGCTAAAACAGAATATTTAAATAAATGCCTTCTGGCATTCAGCCCCAGCAATTAATCAAGTACTTTAAAGAGTCTCTTTCAATCTGCCATGTAGAAGAACTGCTGCTTGTGAGCCGTAGAATTCATGAATGTATTATGATCTTCCAAGAACATACAATTAGTTTTGCAAATGTCAATTGTGTAGTGAGAAAAGGGGAAATCCTTGATCCATAAATTTAAATGTGATGAATGATGGCAGACTGTCCCTCAAATGCGGGCTTTGTTAACCACAAGAAGAGTCTTATTGGTAGACTGTTGGCAAGTTTGGATCAGTACTTCTTCTTCTATGTGCCCTGTCCTTTCAGGACGTAGGCGATCATGGCTTTCCACGTCTCCCTATCCCTGGTGGCTCTTAGCACGCCTTCTCTTGTTACACCACCCAAACCCCGCTCTGCCATCCACTAGCTCAAGCCCATAAATCTAGAATATAAATGTATAGAAACTAGCATGGCCACAAAATGAGGGATCAGTTTATATATTGATTATAATATAGAATCGATCCCCCATTTTATATTCACATAAGTTATCATAAGTAGTTTGCATATATGTTTTTCTTTGTGTGCCCGGTCCTTTCGGGACGTAAGTGATCATGGCTTTCCATGTCTCCCTATCCCTGGTGGCTCTTAGCCTGTTTTCTCCTGTTACACCATGCAACTCATCCACCTGCTCAGGCCCTTCAAATACGTTGCTGGAAATAACATGCAAAATGTACCAGAAAACTTGTAGAAACTGCTTTGGTCTCATCAGTCACATGAAAATGCACAAATAACCTGAATTGACATTACAAAACAGGCCAGGCCCTGTATATAACAACTTGGTTTGTTACATCTGCAATAAGCTTTGCAAGTAACTTGTTGACTTTGACAGGCATTGTTGTTTTCACAAAGGCTAAAACCATGCCTCAAGTCAGTGATAGTCATACTCATTTGAATAAACAGCTGTGTGTGTGTGTGTGTGTGTTAAAAATGAATTCCATTTGTTATTGTTTTCCTTTCTAGCAAGGGGACAACAAAGAGGATCAGTTATTTTAATTTTACTCTTGTTTAATATTCAATAAGTATTAAGAAAAATCAGGGTAACATAACATTGTTGATATTTTACAAGTACAATATCACTACCATCTTTTGACAATATGATTAAATTAATGGCCATCCCTGTTTTATTTTTCCTGATCTTTTTTTTCCTCTTCACCCTGTGATCTGCTAGTATAGCCATGTCAACAATTTAGCACTAGCAGATATTGTGCTTTTTTCTTCTTTTTTTTTTAATAATCTTTCTTTACATTTATGATTATATATATATATATATATATATATATATATATATATATATATATATAACATTTTAAATCTACTTGACTACAAGCAGAGATATCTGTTCAATCAGAATCTTCTCAGCGAAACTGCTTTTATAATGAATCAAATTCTCTTTTCTTTCTACTGCTTCTTTGTTTAATCTTCTTCTTCTATGTGCCGTGTCCCTTCAGGACGTAGGCGATCATGGCTTTCCACGTCTCCCTATCCCTGGTGGAACTTAGTATGCCTTCTGTTACACCACGCAACCATCGTTCCATCATCTACCTGATTAGGTCCTTCAAATATGTTATCCACTGCTTTCCCCTGTCTCTTTTCCCCTCTATCTGGTCTGTTAGTATCAGATTCTCCAAGCCCACTTTCCTCATTGCATGTCCCAGGAACTTCAGCTGTCTCTTCCTGATGCTCAGTATTAATTACCTTTTTGTTTCCATCATTTCCAAAACCTCATCGTTGCTCACATGCTCGATCCATGATATCCACAGCATCCTTCTGTAGAACCACATTTCAGTTGCTTCAATTTTTTCCTTCATTTTGGAAGACCTTTGGGATTATTAATTTACCCAAAAAGTCGAGTGAAAGAGGATAGGACACCAGTTTGGCTGGGAGTTAAGCAACTACGTTATTGCACCAAGATTTTCAATATTATTATTTTTTTATTTATTTATTTATTCTTTTAAAGGGGTGTCTACTAAATTGAAATGATGGAGGTGTTACCCAATGGATATTGCAATTTTTTTTTCTCTGAGACTGACTGATAAGTACATGGGTTGATTTAAAAAAACCCCAAAAAACAGGACCCCCACCCAAAAAACAAAACAAAAAAATCCAGTTCAACCATGATCTTATAGTTGCATATTTCCTACTGATTCAGTGTTTGGCCCCATGTCAGAATTTTTAACATTGATTCTTAAGTTATTTTTTTATTTAGTTTTTTTAATCGTATCACTCCGAGCAAGGCGGTAACGCCACTGATGTGCAGGGGGCTACGTAATAGTGAAAAGATTGGAAAAGAGAAAGCCGGAAACCACTTCCTAAACAGGGAACAAGGGATGAGCCTCTTAACCTGTTCAATAGACGTGGGTGGAGTGTGAACCGGGCGATAGATAGATCTATCTACTCCAATTATGTCTTTGTGACATGTTGCATTGTAATTTTCTTGTCTCCATTTCTTCTTACTTGGCCTCATGTTGAACCTTGTAAGACATTAATTAAGATTTATGTTGCTAAGCTTATTATAAAAGTCTCACAAGTCAAATTGGCAATTCAAATAACCAGGTTTTCACATCAACTTCAATTACCTGAATTGTGTAGCTTGTGTGTGGGTGATTGTGCATACATATATATATTCTCCTATGTTTTAGGCATGACTGAGTTTCATGCATTATGCAATCATCAGGCGTGTATTATGAACGGAACATTTTTCGATTTGAATTAGCGTTCCTTAAGTCAAGGTTGTTATAAATAGTAAATTTGATAGGTGAATATTTTTATTTATTAAATGTATAATTAAGTTAGATTAATACTGAAACCAAATAATGGAATAGGGTTATAAAATTGTAGGTAGACAAAAAAAAATTTCAGGCTCCAGTATTATTAATCTAACCTTGTAGGGGATGTAGTTTGTTTACATTGTGAACAAAGTGTTTAAATGTTTCTTTGAAAGAATAAAAAATAATAATTGAAAAATTAACATAAAAGAATAAGTAATATATATATATATATATATATATATATATATATATATTTTTTTTTTTTTTTTTTTTTTTTTTTTTTGTATAATCATTTCACCTCAATCAAGGCAGTACTGCCACTGGTGTGCAGGTGGTTACATAAGAGGAGAGTGAAGAAAAAGAGGAACAAGTTACAGAGGTTGGCAGAAAATGGGTAAGAGAAGTATGAGAATACTGGTGTGAAGAGTGCTGCATGAGAGTAGAGTGGAAAGGTAAACGAACATGATCCAAGGGCTGTCAGGGAAAGGATGCGAGATAAGAGATGGCAATTGACATTGCATTTAAATTCTTGGAGACTGTAGCTGTCAGGGAAGCAAGTATATGGAAGAGAATTCCACAGGTGAGAAGTTTGAGAAAAGAAGCTGATGAGGTAGAAGTTGGAGTTAAATTTGATTGGTTTCGTTGTAAAATGGTGGGACCTAATCACTAACCTATTGGCTCAAGTAAATTCATGCAGAGGGGGCACCTGAGAGCTATTCTCACTGGAGTAGAAAATGTGAAAGTATTTGTAGAAGAGACAGAGGGAAGCCACATTATGTTGGTGAGAAAGTGACTGCAGTTGAGCTACCAGGTCAGGATCAGTTACATTGCAGATTCTCCTTTGGATTTTGTCAAGAAGACTGAGATGAGTAGTAGGTGCACCTGACCAGATGTGACCGCAGTATTCAATGCATGGGTGGATGGTAGGTATGTACAAGATGGATTCAGATGGGAAAAACTTCCTGGCCCTACACAGTGAACTGACCTTCCTAGCAGCAGATTTAGCTATGGATTCAATGTAGTCATTCCACTTGAGGTTGGCTGAGAGAGTTAGGCAGAGGAGGCGCAGTGTTTTGCTTTCAGGGAGACTAGCCTGATCCATGCTGATGGGTGGGGGTAGGAGCGATTGTCTACGGTGGTTAAAGAATAGCAGCTTTGTTTTGGAAGCTTTAGAATTTACGAGCCATTTCTTACCCGAGTCCACCACAGATTGGAGGTCTTTTTTAAGATCAGCAGCAAGGTTTGCTTTGTCAGTCTCGGTAGATTTCTTATCAAGGTAGGAGTAAATGGTGCTGTTGTAAGCATAGATGTCTATTTGGGATCTGATTACATAAGAGAGATCGTTGATAAAGATCAGAAAGAGTGTAGGACCTAGAATGGAGCCTTGAGGGACACCCGTGTTCGTATGATAGTATCTGGAAGCATGTCCATCAGATACTATCTTCATTACATGATTTGAAATGAATGACTGGATCAGATCAAATGATTGTCCAGTTATATCATAGCCCTGTAGCTTGCGTAGAAGACCAGCATGCCAGACTCAGTCAAATGCTTTGGAGATATCTAGGGCAACAGCTTCAACTTCACCGTTCTTATTGAGAGCCTGGTATATATATACTCTGTGATGGTTGTTAGCATATCAGAAGTAGACCTTGAGAAATAGAAACCATACTGTTTATTGGAGAAGAGGCTGTGAGATGTTGATCCACTTCAGCATTGATGATAGCCTCAAACACTTTGCTAAAAACTGTTAGGAGCCTGATAGGGCATTAGAGGAGTCTGAGGGTTCTCCAGAGTTATTAAATACAAGAACCGCAGAGGAGAACTTCCAGCAGACAGAAAAGCAAGAATCAAAGAGGCAGTAGTTGTAGAGTTTAGAGAGGACAGTTCAGGGGCACGTTTCTTCAGGACAATGATTGGGATTCCATCACCTCCACTTGCCTTATGAGGGTCAAGCTTTGAAATTATGTTAGAGACCTATGAGGGGGTAAAGTGAACGTCACTCAGTTGAGCCTCAGTCTTAGGTAGGAAGTTGGGTGTCAGTACCCCCAGACAAATCAGTTGTTGAGTAAGTGGAGAATCTACGAGCAAAGCACTCGGCCTTGTCTGCTGAAGATGTGAGGTGTGAGGGTTTCAAATTTATTGTTTAAAGGAAGGATTGAGGGATTGCTGTTGTTTAACGCATTTTTATATTTTAAATCAAAGGATGCAAGAGAAATTTATTCCTTGAAACTATTTTCAGCCCAACTTGTTTCTTTATCAAATCAGTACTTCAATAAAAAAAACCTCAGAATATTGACTTGGCCAAGTGGATATTGCCAATCACTTCACAGCACCCTTATCGTATAGTTTCTACTATGTCTCTAGGTTTCCTATTCCCTTACACTTTATTAATTCTCACTACTGCGTGACATTCTTTTCTTGGGGGGGGGGCAGGTGTGAGGAGAGAAGTGAGTGCAATTTTCATTGACTTAATCATTTTACAATTTCTTTCTTTCTTTTTTTTTTTTTTTTTTTTTGATAATAATCATATCACCCCAAGCAAGGCATTTTGCTGCCACTGTTTTGCAGGGGGTTACATGGAAGGAAAGTTATGAGAAAGAGTGACAGGTTATAGGTGGTGTCAGGAAGTGGGTAAGAGAAGAATGAGAAAACTGATGAGAGTGGAGTGGGTGGAGAAGGGAACATGAGAGAGAAGATGCAGGTTAGTGAGAGGGGATATGACTATTGACTTTACATTTAAATTCTTGGAGATTATAGCTGTCGGGGAAGCAAGTAAATGGAAGGGAATTCCACAGGTGGGAAGTGTGAGAAAAGAAGCTGCTGGAGTAGAATTTGCGTTTACAATTTATTGGTTTCACAGTAAAAGGGTGGGACCTAGTTGCTAATCTTGTGGCTTGAGTAAATTCATTCATAGGGTGCATCAGTGAATTAAGTTCATCAGAGCAGAAGCCGTGAAAGTATTTGTAGAAGAGACACAGGGAAGCCACATTGCACCGGTGAGAAAGTGACTGTATCTGAGCTGTTAAGTTGGGATTGATCACAAAATTAATTTTTTTAACTTTAATATTCAAATATTAGGATCTCTTGAGCATGATCATGGTATTTCTTGTTTAAGTTTTTAATGATTGTATGAAATGATTTTTCTTTTTTTTTTCTTTTTTTGTATCATTATTTTGTAAGCATCAAGTTTCACTGCCAGTAGTAGCTAGTGATTTTCACTGGGAATCAAGTGACAGCAAGTTTGCTCAGTATTCCAGCATTTTTGTAATCATTTCTCCAAACCAATAAAGTGGGGGGGGGGTACTGAGAGTGAAGGAATTTATGAAATAATAAGAAAAGACAAAGAACTTGATTCAGTAAAACTGAATATAACAATTTATGCTGCATTTAAATTTTTGCAGATCATAGTTTACAAGAAATTAAGGTGCCATAAGACATTTCCATAATTAAGAAATGCGAGAAAAGAAACAGTTACTATAGATTTTATAGTTACATATCACAATTTCAACCCTATAATGAGGGTGCTTATTTTCAATTTATTGCTGTGCTTGAATTTGTGAAGGTCAGGCATAAAAGAGGAAAGCTAGTCAGAAAAATTGGCACGAAAATATTTAATGAAAATGTATGGGGAGCTATGTTATGGCAGTAGGAAAATGTCTGAAGGCAAGATGCCAGGTCAGAACCAATAACATTGCAGATTCTTTGAATTTTGTCCAGAATCTCTATACACATTCAGTTGTAGGTGATGCTTGGTAAATTGGCCTTGTGCCAAACATGTCTGAAGTCCCCACAATTTAAATATCAGAAGGTTGGATGTTGAAATATGGAAAGAGAAAATATTTCATTTGTACATTAAAGTGAAGATTTATTAACAGAATGTTAAAATTGTTAGAAGGAAAATATAAGAGAAATTTTGTTAACATATTTGGGAGAAGAAAAATGTTCGTTGAGAAATGCATGTAGTTTTGTAGTTAAAATTGTTCAAAGAGAAATGTAAGTATTTCAAATGTCCCACAGAAGATAGTAGCAGAATGCAAAGTCTTATATTTTTTTTTCCCTTTTTTTTTGGTAGGTTGGTGACTGGGTGAGAAAGGTAAAATAAATAAGAAATTGTACTTAGTGTCTTGTTGTTGCTGTTGTTTTCTTTGGTGGAATCGAGTAAAAATGAAGAAAAGGAAAATTGGAAGAAAAGGTTGAATGAATCTGTGACGCACCCTTACATCCGGGTCGGCTTCTTGAAATTTCCTTTGTTATATTGCCACAATGTCCTTCAGCTAACCACTCCATGACGATAATACACTATTTAACCACATCAGTCAAAATGAGACTGATGTGGTTAAATAGTGTGTTATCGTCATGTGACCGACTCTGGGAGGCATTTTCTTCTTTAGGTGTGGAAAAAAAAAATTGACTGCCATCATATATCAATTTTTGATTTCCTATCCAATTCGGATCCAGAATTTTGCTTTTCATGCTGACTTGTGAAATTTGCCTTGGTCTGGGTTTTTCCAAAATGTTTTCAGCCATTTTGATCCACTTTTGTGGGTGTGCAATTTTACTTTGTGTGTTTTAGTTGACTGTTGGATGATATAGGATTTGTATCCTGTACTGTAATTCACCAGGAATTTTGAATCAAACCAATGTTTCCTCCAGACTCCACTGCATTCAGTAACCCTCCAGGTATTTTGAATTAAACTCTTTTTTTCTTTTAAAACAGAAAAGATAAGATAACTCATTAAATTGTGGGGTTATCTGCCTTTGTTTTCATGCTCTTTCCCTGATTGTATGAACAAAATGTCTTCCTACTAGTTTGTAAGGTGTTTATTTAACTTTGGTCCTTTTTTACTAGGTTCCTCCACTCATTTTCAATACCCAACTTTTAAATTGAATTTTAAAAAATAAAACTTTTTGTTGAAACTTATTTTTGTTTTAATTGAAAGCTAAACGATTAAATCTACTATTTTCAATAAGCAAAATACTGTGGTGTATTTCAAACAGATATTGACTGGAATCTGAAATTTTAAAAACTTTTCAATTTTTTGGCTATTTTTGAGTGATCAACACATTTGTAAACAAAAGTTAATTTTCAGTTTTAAAAATTTTGCAAAAATGAAATATACATCTGTGACACATTATTTTTGAAAAATTAGCAAATTTAAAGTTACATTAATCTGATTTACACAAATATTACTCACTTATAGCATGAAATTTAGGATAAAAGTATTAATCTTTCTAACTTTTGAAGCAAGTGATTGATGTGTTGAGATAAGCTAGAGCATGTTTAACCAGAATTGACATAATTGTTTAAATTTTTTTCATGAAAGTGGGGGGAAAAAACCATGAAACACATAACAATTTAATATAACTCAGAAAACACCATACTCAAAAATAAAAACTTTAAATACACAAAATAATTAAAAATTATTTAAAAAATCTATTGGGTTGATGATTTATATTAAACTTTTCAATTTCTGATTAGTAAATATACTCTTCTTTTAATAACTTAATGACCTAACAGCAACAAGGTTTTGTAGAATTTTAAAAACATTTTGAAATTATATAAAATATAATTAAAAAAAAAAAGTGAAAACAGTTCTTGTAAAAATTCAATATTCATCAAAAATGTTTTTCATCAGACTGTAATGACCTTATATATATATATATATATATATATATATATATATAATTTATTTTTTAAACTTTAATTCAAAAGGAAAAGCAGGAAGGTAAATCCCAAAGACCCGATCCTAATTAATATTAATATTTTAATATTAAAAAATGATCCGGGTGGAGGGCTCAATAACACCACTTCCTATTTCTTCAATTACTTCCCCTTTTTAGAGCTAGACAAAGCCAAATTTTTATATTTTTCACTTACAACTCAATCTAAAAGTAATGTTGTCCAAAATCTAAAAATAGACATTGATTGCTATTTACTTATTAATCCCACCCATCTAGGTTTTTCTGTGACGTAAATTTTTAAAATTTAAAAAATTTTTTTAACTTCCGCCGGTAATATCTTATTTTATTGAGAGTATTAGAAGTTGCCGATGAAATGTGAAATCTCTCTTAGGGATTTCATGTAGAAATGATCATAAAATGGTTTTGAACTTCAAAATTTAGTTTATATATTTAATTGCTTTTTATATATATATATATATATATATATATATATATATAAAGCATTTAAAAGATAATCTAATTAAATAATTTTGTTCTTTTCGTAAAAGAAATATTAATCTTGATGTCATTTGGATAAACTTTCTTATTTTTACTTAAAAAATATTTTGGTGGTGTCTAAATCTTTTGAAAATGTGACAAATTCCTTGATCATATATGAAGAGACTTAGGCAGTCATACGCACAGATGCTATAAGTCAAGATCATAAAGTATCAGGAGAAGAAAACTACAACAAATATTAATTCAGCATTTAATCTCCCTTTGAAATGCTCCCCTTATGAAGCCACACACTTTATCCAACATTGTTTTTGTAGAAGCATTTAAAAAAATTAATTTTTTTGGGATAGAGGCTAGCTACCCATGTTCCTATCAACTGGGATTTGATATATTATTATTATTATTATTATTATTTTTTTTTTTTTAAGAGGAAAATGTTTCAAGGAACTGCTGTGTTGTGGTCAGATCACCACACTCTACACACTATCCTTCCAAGCACTGCTGCTATAAATAAGGGAAGTGAGCTTGAACATTTAACTTAGTGTCTATGTGAGACAGTTCAAAGTCAATCTGTGCCAAATGTCTTCACTCTGTGGACTTTAGCTCTGTTGGCATAGCAACAGTCCTTTTTGATCAGACACTGTATTGTACTGTTCAATAAATAAATGGAGTTCTACTCGATAGAGCCATCAGACAACACATTAATAAGCAGCATTCAGATCATAGTAACATAAGACGGCTATTCACAAACAATACCAAAGTACTAGCAAAATCAAAATAGTAAAAACAGACTTATGATTCTTGAAGCAATACTTGTACAATATAAGTAACCATCAATAAATAAAAGGATTTATAACTTACGGGTCTGCATCCTTAAATATATGTAAAAAAAAAAAAACAAACAAAAAAACTCTTTTCCCTCTACATTGCAACACAAACTAGTTCTACAAAACTCACCAATTGTTTCTCCTGACCTTGATGATGACTTAAGCAAGTCAAAAACTTGGACCATATTTCCTGTACTTTCTTTCTGAAATTAACTTTAGACAATTTCTGACAGAATTTTCTGTGAAGGATTATTTGTAATTTTAAAAATTTGATTTAGCACAAAATGTCTTTTTTTTTTTTTTTTTTTTTTTTTTAATAGTATTTATCTTAAAGAACATTTGGTGCTGAACACACACACACACACACACACACACATATATATTCCGATTTCCTCAAATTGTCAATGATTTTGTTTTAAGTATTTAACAATTTTTTTTTCCTTATTCTCTCATATATATATATATATTCTGATTCCCTCAAATTGTCAATGATTTTAAGTATTTAACACTTTTTTTTTTTTTTTTTTTTTTCCTTAGGTAAATTTGACTCATTTTACTGTGTAAAATGCAATCTGGTATGTTGCAGTGATTGTGTTTCTGCTGACCACTCAACTTGCTATCAAGTTTTACCTTTGCAACAAGCAGTCAAAAACAGAAAACAGCTTGGCCAGGTGTATACCTCAATTATCGGACTCCAGAAGGACAACCTTAAGCACCTGCAGGGTGTGGTTTCCTCAAAGCTCCAGGAGCATGATGCCTACCACGAACGCTTGTGCCGTGAGATCCTGTCCGTCCGGCCGATGGTTGACAAACTTTTAGCTGAAGACGAGAAAAGGCTTTTGGACCAGTTGAAAACACATGCGACGGACATAAGCACGAAATTAAATGAGATGCAGGTGACGTGTAAAAACAGTATCGATGTTCTTGATACGAAAGGAGACTTGTTAAAAACCGCATTGACAGTAAATACAGTCCAGAGGCTTTACTTTTTGACCGTCTGGGATGATATCTCCGATTTCATGAAGAAAAATAGCTCCCAGCATCAAGACATTAAGAATCAACTGGAAAATATACACACTTCTTATTTAGATTTTGAACAAAGTAATGTAATCAAAAGAATATTGAAAAGAACGGATTCCTCTATAGGCTCCTTAGTTGCAAGAAGAGTGTCCGCCAAGTCGGATGCTTCCACTTCAGAAGAAACTTGTTTGACAAGCTGCTCTGCAAATCCTGCTCCAAGTCTCCGTCGATTAGGTTTGAAATCTTCTCGTAATCTCAAACTAGATTCAGAGATTCAGCCTCTTTTAACGGGCATTTGTTTCCTTCCTGGTGACGTCGTCGTCATTACAGACTTCGCTAATAATAAACTGAAGATGTTTGACCAGCGACGGCAATTAAAATATTGTATTCTACCCACAAGCCCCTACGGAGTCACGTATAAAGTCGACACTGATCAGATTATTGTCAGTTTACCCAACTCTAAAGAACTTGCCTATATTTCGTCAAAACTGACAATTGAAAAACACGTGAAAGTATTGAAGGAATATGCTGCAGTGTTATTTGACAAACATGAACGAACGCTCGTGTGCAGTTCCACCAACCCTGCCTGCATTGATATTTTGTATGATGATGTGGTGATCAGGACGTTGGGTTTAGCAAGTAATCGTCGTCCATTGTTTGCCGAGCCGGAATACCTTGCTCTGCAACCTAAGCAAAATATTCTCGTGTCCGATTGGGAAAAGAAAACGTTGTTTTGTGTTGATCACAAAGGCAACGTGATTTCCACATTCACTGGGGAGCTTGGGATCAATGAATTACAATGTCCGCTTGGCATTGCCATTGACCCCAATGGTTTGATCTATTTGGCAGACAAAGAGGCAGGTCGAATCTATCGTTTCTCAGCAGATTTCAAATTCGAATCTATTATTTTGACTCAGAGCGACCACATAAGCCAGCCAGTTGCAATGGCATTTGATTCAAAAGGTTATTTGTTTGTTACAGAACATTCTGGTTATCTGAAGCTTTTTGGGTGATATTTCGTTTCCAACATGAAATTTCTTTGAATTGGAGGGAGAAAGTCAAAGAAGACGTCCCAATTAAAAAAAAAGCTGAATAAAATATCATGTAACTTGCAACTTATGGACGACTTCTGAGGTTGGTTAGTCCAAAAACAAAACAATGCTGATAGTTGATCGGCAGCATAGCCAGACACTTTTCATTTAAATTCATGAATATAATTATTTTGTGATTGCGCACTTTTATTTTAAATATGTGAATTTAAGGCACATTAAATTGAACAATATTTCTTTTTATTTTGATATACATTTTAAAAAATTAGTTCCAAAATGATCTCACCTTTATATAAAAATGGGAAATAAACTTGAAGCAGTCTTTCTCGGCTGTGCATTTTACATTTGGCTGAGTCTTCAGTGTAAATAGAATAAAATTGTGGAATGGAAGAATGGCCAATAACAAGGCACTTTCATCCAGCATCTTTACCTGCTTTTTCTGGTTTATCTCTTGACCCACTGAAGCTTCCACTCTTAGTGGCTTGTCTATTGTTCTCCACTTTCCTCTCAGCTGTCAAACATTCACACCTTCTCTTCCTCCTTTATGAAATTCGAGTTCAATTTTGGTTAATGGGTTTCATATTGAAAGTCTGATTTTATTTTCTATTTTTGATAACTTAAATGATAATTATATTTTTTTTTCCTTTTAAATATTTGTAACTATTACGAAATAAAACTCCATTGTGGAAAATTGTGAAAATTAATAATAAACCCAACTGATGGGACCAAATGACTGAAAATAAAAATAAAAAAAGAATTGAAAAATCTGTTGTTTTTGCAATTTTTTGAATTTGAATTTTTAACAGAATCAGCACGGTAAGTATTTTTGCTTTGTGGGAAGCAGTGGTTGTTGGCCTCCAGCCACACGTAAGATTTTACTCTCCATGATTTTGCTTTGTACCACGCCAATCTGTTAACTATCAAAGTAAAACTAGGAAGCAATCTCGCTTCATCTGTGGTTTCTTTAAATACCGACTTAGTTTTCTTTTTGTGCATTTAATCAGTGAAAGAAAATTCTATAAATATTACTTTAAAATGAGCATATTTCTTGATGTGCGTTGTGGTCCAGTGGATATCGGTTCGGAAAGAGAAATTGGCGAGCCGAGTTCGAATTCCAGTTGAATTCATTGCATTCACTTACTCGCAAATACCCTTGAGAAAGGTATTAATCCATCTCTTCCTTCCAGTTATGGGTTAAATAACAGGACATATTGGGTTCTATAGCCTTGGCTGGCAAACAGTCTACCGCAGAAAGCAATGGCAACTTACTGTGGGATAATCTTTTGCCCAGTCAGTCATGTCTCTTTCAAGACATGATCGCTCAAGCATGTTTCACGTATGGCATTTAACTGACTGACTGATATTTCTTGACTTTTTGTGAAGGATAGTCAGTCACTTGAGTGCCATACATAATGCACACTTGGGCGATCATGTCCCAAAAGAGACATGACTGACTGGGCAGAAGATTCTCGCTGTAGGTTGCCATTGCATTCAGTGGTAGGCTGGTTACCATCTAAAGCTATAGAACCCAATCTGTCCTGTTATTTAACCCATAATTGGAGAGAAGAAACAGATTAATACCTTTTCCAAGGGTGCTTGTGCGTAAGTGAATGCAATTAATTCAACTGGAATTCGAACTTGGCTCCCTTGTTCTGAGCCGACATCCACTACACCACAATGTGAAGGATAGGGTGTATGTAAAAACAATTTTTATGGGTTGAAATTGTTAGTCCATGACCAGAGAGAGGAAAAGATCAATTAATAATTACCTTAAGCGTATTTATATAAAGTGAACCTGAAATTTTTTTTTTTTCTTTTGTGGTTGTTTATCTGTCTCTCTGAAGTTAAACTTGACTCAGTTGGTTGTCGTTAACTTTGTCACTGATTTAGAAGGAAGATGGGAACAGGATGGGTTTTCAAAGTAGAGGTGTTGCAAATATTTTTTGATTAAATGCTAACCTTAACCATGTTTGCACATTCAGTGCAACACAACATAAAGGATCCCCATCTTTTTTTAAAATTTCCACCTTATTGCCCCCACATTTCTGTAGCTAATACTTGATTTCTATTAATGCTATTAACCCTCTAGGGCCATTCGTATCATATTTGATACAGTATGAAAACAAGCCTTGAAAGAAATATTTTCCTGAAAAATTTTTTAAGAGAAATATTTTATAAATTTCAAATGAAAGCAGTACTGACTGCTCAGTCAATGAATACCAAATGTTTCCTTATCGGGAAATACTGTATCAAATATGATACGAATGGCCCTAGAGGGTTAACTGTCTGAGGGTTCCTTATTGTTCTATTCTTGGCTGACAGTTATAACTATTGTTGATGACAGTGTTAAAGAATGGAAGTATATTTTTTTTAAAAGTTAAAGAAATAAAAAATATTTGTAATTTTCTTAACTGACTGATAGTAAGGTGTTACAATGAAGTTGTAACCTGATACAGTTGTTAGCAGAAGTTTAATCCAAGATTATATTTCTTGTAAATGTACTTGGGTTTAAAAAAAATGTCTTTAATTATTATGCAGCAAATCTATTGATCCACTAATGTCGAAAACTAATTAAGTTTGAAAATTACATAACTATTCGGAAGACATCTTATGTGGTTTACTTTATTACTGATTATCTCCCTTTGACTTCAATTCCCTTTGAAAGCGAAATATTTCACTTGAAAAAAATATTTTTCTCTATTATCTTGATATTTAAAATCTAAATAAAAAATCTAAAAAGAAAAGAAAAAAGTGTCAACTTCGAAATTAGCAAGCAGAAAAATTTAAACTGAATATTAAAACGTTTTTAAAACTCATTTTCATCTTCCGAATTGTTAGGACCACAAAAATTAGTGAAAAGTAAAATTTTGTCTCAGTAATACTGATGATAATTTTTTGTTTTTGTTTATTTTTCAGACGAAAAAAAAAAAAAGTAAAAAAAAAAAGAAAACTTTAATCTTCGAAATAAAGCTATAAAAAAACTTTCTTGGATACCATGGAATAAGTTAAGGAATTGTAACAAACCTTAAAATATTTCCAGTTTTCTAATAGAATAAGATTTTCAATAATAATAATAAAAATAATGAATATTTGCTGATATTTTTTACTAAAATCAGATAATTTCCTAATTTATGGTAAAATTTAAAAATCAGAGACTAGTCATAGTTTTACATGTTAAAGTTTGCATAATGTCTGAAGACGTCACAAAAAATAAAAGATAAATTAACGACCAAAAACTTTATTTTTCTTTTTTCATTCTTTTCATAATTTGTTTTCCATGTAGAAATAAAAAAAACGGTTTGTATTTAGGAAAAAATATTTTGACTTCAGGCGTTAATAAAGTGGTTAAAACATATTTGTAATGAGTAAAAGATTCACTTTACGATTTCAAAATCACTTTTCCATATATATTTTCTTTTAAATAATATGAATATTAAACTAAAGTTGTTTATTCGAAGTTCCATCAGTTATTTATTAATTTTTTTTTTTTAAACAGTAGAGGTTTGAAATATTTAGTCTGAAGTGCAATTAGGGCCATTGAAGCCAAATCGTTTTAATTTTGTGGAAAAACGGCACAAGAGAAAGAAATTAGGACGAATAAAATCATGAGTTACCTCCCTTGTATCATGATCTGATTCTTTTGAACATTTGAGTGAAACTAACAGTAATGATTATTAAACATAATCTCTTTTTCTGTTTTTTTTTTTTTTTTTTTTTTCCTGTTAAATTTACTTATTGGAATGGAATTAGAAGGTACTTTCCGCCGTAAAATAATTAAAAAAAAAAAGAAAAAAAAAAAGAAGAAAATCGTATTTAAACATTCGAAATGCCATAACTTTTTAAAAAATCTATTTGAGAAAAAACACTCGTGTTTTTTTTTTTTTTAAACGGAAATATATATATATATATATATATCAACAGATAGAAATTAGTTGAGGTACCTCAACTAATTCGCTAAAACGGCATAACATTATGAAAAAATAGCCAGAAACTTAATAAAAATAAAGTTGTTACTGTCAGAATGTTTGTTGTTATTAAGAGGAAAGATCAAATTAATTTTTCTTCCTTTTTTTTCAAGTTTTTAATCTTTTCTAAAACGTTCAAAATTTTGATAAAATAGTTTTTATTTTTCGTCAGAGGGTAACCAAATTTTAATGAAACTTTCAGGACTTATATAAAAGTGAATCAAATTATTTTAAAAATCATTATTTATACTAAATCTTATTGAATATATATAATTTTTGCATCTTCAAGAAAACGTTATTCTTAAAAATTCAATTTAAAACTTGGGTATCGAAAATGAGTTGACGTACCTTATATATATATATATATATAAGTTAAGACGATAGACAAGAGTAAAATTAGAACTAAAAGGACAAAATCCCCTGTGGTCATAAGGGACAACCTAAAATGCTAGGGTTAAATTAGACATCGAAATCACGAATTGTTTTAACGAACGCGGAAAATGGCACAAATATCTGGATGAGCTTGTGGGGTTTCATACATTGACACACACACACACACGCATGGTCACTCGGTGTCCACATGATGACTGGTTCCCGCCTAAACGATGCTAATAAAAACGGAAAACATCACGTGGTACACTAGTTAGGATTTCGTCCCGGGACAAGAGCAAACATGTCTTCCATGTTACGTCGAGTCGACTCGTTAAATCTAAATTAGTAAGTGGACGCTTCGTCTACTACAAGCTTCAGAGTAGCGGACAGTGTTGTTCAAAAGCTAAAAAAAAATGTATTAAGAAACAGGAATATTTTCTAGGGACCAAGAGAAAAGTGTTCAGGTCGATGTACATCGGAAAATGTTTTTCACGGACGAAGAGGAGACTTGAGGCAAGAGATGTTATTCTGCAAAAAGGATGTTGAGAATCCTATGGATTGAACATGTGAGGAGGAAGTGTTCATGAAAATAGGAACAAAAACGGAATCTGTACTGAGAATCTGAAAGACGGTAGAAATTCACAAGACGCATCAGGAAGAAAAGATGCCTTGGTGAGTTAAGACGAATGATGTAAATTTTTTTTTTATATATTGAGCAAGGGAGGTAATACGATTTAAAGGTAAGAGGTCAGTCAGTTAAGTGCCATACGTGATACACGCTTGGGCGATCATATCTCGAAAGAGACATGACTGACTGGGCAGAAGATTATCCCGCAGTAGGTTGCCATTGCTTTCTGCAGTAGACTGGTTGCCGACCAAGGCTATAGAACCCAATCTGTCCTGCGATTTAACCCATAACTGGAAGGAAGTGACGGATTAATACCTTTCCCAAGGGTATTTGCGCGTAAGTGAATACAATGGATTCAACTGGAATTCGAACTCGGCTCCACGGCTTCTTGTTCCGAGCCGATATCCACTGTACCACAACGCACAATAAGAGGTAATAAGGTTTAAAACTGAATTCTTAATAGTTATTAATTTGCTTGCTTATTAGTGGATGTTTTGCTTTATGCTGGACAGACATTTCGGGGAGGTAAATGTTTTGAAAAATTGTATTCCGCCAGTCATCGGAATCAAGAAATGCCTCTGAGTGCTTTAGCAGTAACGATTCTTAATACTGGCTTTTACTTCGTCTGTGCTTCCACATGAATTAGCGCTCACTTGACTGTCAAAATAGCGTTTGACTTTTGCATTGACTCCAAAGCCTTCAGTACGCAAATATCTCAACGATGAAACAGTCATGGGGGTAGTGCAAAATTTAGGAACAAAGAAACGAGTACTGACCTGTCACGTAATATCAGTCCTCCTATATGGCGGTGAATGCTGGACAATCTCCTCGCAGATGAAGAAGAGGCATGAAGCAACAGAAACAAAGAAAAGAGTACTGAACAGTCACGTAATATCAGTCCTCCTGTATGGCTGTGAATGCTGGACAATCTCCTCGCAGATGAAGAAGAGGCCTGAAGCAACAGAAACAAAGAAAAGAGTACTGAACAGTCACGTAATATCAGTCCTCCTGTTTGGCTGTGAATGCTGGACAATCTCCTCGCAGATGAAGAAGAGGCCTGAAGCAACAGAAACAAAGAAAAGTGTACTGAACTGTCACGTAATATCAGTCCTCCTATATGGCGGTGAATGCTGGACAATCTCCTCGCAGATGAAGAAGAGGCCTGAAGCAACAGAAACAAAGAAAAGAGTACTGAACTGTCACGTAATATCAGTCCTCCTATATGGCGGTGAATGCTGGACAATCTCCTCGCAGATGAAGAAGAGGCCTGAAGCAACAGAAACAAAGAAAAGAGTACTGAACTGTCACGTAATATCAGTCCTCCTATATGGCGGTGAATACTGGACAATCTCCTCGCAGATGAAGAAGAGGCCTGAAGCAACAGAAACAAAGAAAAGAGTACTGAACAGTCACGTAATATCAGTCCTCCTATATGGCGGTGAATACTGGACAATCTCCTCGCAGATGAAGAAGAGGCCTGAAGCAACAGAAACAAAGAAAAGAGTACTGAACTGTCACGTAATATCAGTCCTCCTATATGGCAGTGAATGCTGGACAATCTACTCGCAGATGAAGAAGAGACTTGAAGCAACAGAAACAAAGAAAAGTGTACTGAACTGTCACGTAATATCAGTCCTCCTGTATGGCTGTGAATGCTGGACAATCTCCTCGCAGATGAAGAAGAGGCCTGAAGCAACGGAAACAAAGAAAAGAGTACTGAACTGTCACGTAATATCAGTCCTCCTATATGGCGGTGAATGTTGGACAATCTCCTCGCAGATGAAGAAGAGGCCTGAAGCAACAGAAACAAAGAAAAGAGTACTGAACAGTCACGTAATATCAGTCCTCCTGTATGGCTGTGAATGCTGGACAATCTCCTCGCAGATGAAGAAGAGGCCTGAAGCAACAGAAACAAAGAAAAGAGTACTGAACTGTCACGTAATATCAGTCCTCCTATATGGCGGTGAATGCTGGACAATCTCCTCGCAGATGAAGAAGAGGTCTGAAGCAACAGAAACAAAGAAAAGAGTACTGAACTGTCACGTAATATCAGTCCTCCTATATGGCGGTGAATGCTGGACAATCTCCTCGCAGATGAAGAAGAGGCCTGAAGCAACAGAAACAAAGAAAAGAGTACTGAACTGTCACGTAATATCAGTCCTCCTATATGGCGGTGAATGCTGGACAATCTCCTCGCAGATGAAGAAGAGGCCTGAAGCAACAGAAACAAAGAAAAGAGTACTGAACTGTCACGTAATATCAGTCCTCCTATATGGCGGTGAATGCTGGACAATCTCCTCGCAGATGAAGAAGAGGCCTGAAGCAACAGAAACAAAGAAAAGAGTACTGAACTGTCACGTAATATCAGTCCTCCTATATGGCGGTGAATACTGGACAATCTCCTCGCAGATGAAGAAGAGGCCTGAAGCAACAGAAACAAAGAAAAGAGTACTGAACAGTCACGTAATATCAGTCCTCCTATATGGCGGTGAATACTGGACAATCTCCTCGCAGATGAAAGAAGAGGCCTGAAGCAACAGAAACAAAGAAAAGAGTACTGAACTGTCACGTAATATCAGTCCTCCTATATGGCAGTGAATGCTGGACAATCTACTCGCAGATGAAGAAGAGACTTGAAGCAACAGAAACAAAGAAAAGTGTACTGAACTGTCACGTAATATCAGTCCTCCTGTATGGCTGTGAATGCTGGACAATCTCCTCGCAGATGAAGAAGAGGCCTGAAGCAACAGAAACAAAGAAAAGAGTACTGAACTGTCACGTAATATCAGTCCTCCTATATGGCGGTGAATGTTGGACAATCTCCTCGCAGATGAAGAAGAGGCCTGAAGCAACAGAAACAAAGAAAAGAGTACTGAACAGTCACGTAATATCAGTCCTCCTGTATGGCTGTGAATGCTGGACAATCTCCTCGCAGATGAAGAAGAGGCCTGAAGCAACAGAAACAAAGAAAAGAGTACTGAACTGTCACGTAATATCAGTCCTCCTATATGGCGGTGAATGCTGGACAATCTCCTCGCAGATGAAGAAGAGGCCTGAAGCAACAGAAACAAAGAAAAGAGTACTGAACCGTCACGTAATATCAGTCCTCCTATATGGCGGTGAATGCTGGACAATCTCCTCGCAGATGAAGAAGAGGCCTGAAGCAACAGAAACAAAGAAAAGAGTACTGAAATGTCACGTAATATCAGTCCTCCTATATGGCGGTGAATGCTGGACAATCTCCTCGCAGATGAAGAAGAGGCCTGAAGCAACAGAAACAAAGAAAAGAGTACTGAACTCTCACGTAATATCAGTCCTCCTATATGGCGGTGAATGCTGGACAATCTCCTCGCAGATGAAGAAGAGGCCTGAAGCAACAGAAACAAAGAAAAGAGTACTGAACTCTCACGTAATATCAGTTCTCCTATATGGCAGTGAATGCTGGACAATCTACTCGCAGATGATGAAGAGATTTGAAGCAATAGAAACAAAGAAAAGTGTACTGAACTGTCATGTATTATCAGTCCTCCTGACACCAGGCTCCCACATAAACATCAAAGGCTCAGCTGGGAATCTGACCAGCGCCCACAGCATCATCATCAACATTAATCTCATGTCTTAGGGTTGGTGCTTAGCTGGGAAGCTGACGAGCAGCCGCACCAACATCATCATCATTAGTACCGTGTCTTAGGGTTGCTGTTTAGTTGGGAAGTTGACCAGCTTCCAGATTAACATCATCATCATTAGCCCCATGTGTTGGGGTTGGTGCTTAGATGGGAATCTGTCTAGCTTTCTCATCAATATCATTGTCATAAGTCCCATGTCGTACATTTATTGCTTAGATGGGAATATGACCAGGTATCACATCAACACCATCATCATTATTAGTACCATGTATTTTATCCTCCTCCTTCTCCTCCTTCTCCTCCTCCTGATCATCATCATCATCATCATCATATGTCCCATTCTTTAGGTTTGGTGCGTAGCTGGCCATGTATTTTATATCTCGGTTTGTGTGCGAATGTTTGACTGACGTTTGCGTTCGTTAGTTTTTCTCTGTCTGTCTCGTCCACTTTTGTCTAATTTGAACCCTTATCGGATGGTGAAGGAAAGACTGTCGGTCCTTTTGACATGTCCATACCATTTCTTCTTGATGGTGGTTATAAGGCTGATGCATGTGACACAGAGACCTGAAGGCGAATTGGCATGGCGAAGGACGCGTTCCAGAAGCTGAGTCAAATAATAAGACACAGGAAAAGTTTACTACTAGATTGCTATGCGATGTCAGTTCTTCAATACGTCAGTGAGTGCTGGACAATATAATCGAAGATGAGGAAAAAAACTTGTAGCAGCGGAAATGTGGTTCTACAGAAGGATGCTGCGGATATCATGGACCGAGCATGTGAGCAATGATGAGGTGTTGGAAAGAATGGAAACGAAAAGGAAATTAATACTGAGCATCAGGAAGAGACAACTGAAGTTCCTAGGACATGCAGTGAGGAAGGAGGGCTTGGAGAACATGATACTGACAGGCCAGATAGAAGGAAAAAGAGACAGAGGAAGGCAGCGGGTAACATATTTGATGGGCCTGATCAGGTGGATGACGGAACGGGGGTTGCGTGGTGTAACAGGAGAAAACATACTAAGAGCCACCAGGAATAGGGAGACATGGAAAGCCATGATCGCCCACGTCCTGAAAAGACTGGGCACATAGAAGAAGAATATATATACAAACTGTTTATAAGAAATTATAATGTGAATATAAAATGGGGGATCAATTGTATATTATAATCAATATATAAACTGATCCCTCATTCTGTGGCCATGCTTGTTTCTATACATTTATATTCTAGATTTATGGCTTGAGCTAGTGGATGGCAGAGCGGAGTTTGGGTGGTGTAAGAGGTGAAAGCGTGCTAAGAGCCAGCAGGGATAAGGAGACGTGGAAGACCATGATCGCCAACGACCTGAAGGTCAAGGTACATAGAAGAAGAATATGTATGGAAACTGTTTATAAGAAATTATAATGTGGATATAAAATGGGGGATCAACTCTATATTATAATCAGTATCATGATCGCCTACGTCCTGAATGTACAGGGCACATAGAAGAAGAAGATGTGACAATGTGAGGTACCATCAAGGAGAGACCTAGGGAGCTTTTGTAGCACATCATTTCCAACGCTGCTCTTATTCTACTTTCTATGTTCAATATTCGCAGACGTAGAAGAAGTTTGATTTTAGGGAGAATGTTTTTGTTTTTCTAGTTTGGTTTTCTTTTAGTTTTGCGACACTGTTTGAAATGATTTCTAATCTGGAGCCCTCTTCGCTGCTAACGGTGTCAAGGTATTAGAATTGTTTTGCTGGATTTATTTCTTTACAGTTCATCACTTTCATCGCGCTTAAAAGCTCATTATCATTGTTTATAACACTTTTCCATCCAGAAGTTCCTATTAATGTTAATATTTGATAAACATATCATCTGTTTCTGTGTAATCATTTTTTATTGACTTCATCACCATCCATTAATTGTCTAGAATCTCTATCAACTTCATTACTACAGTAGTTGTAAAAATACCAACATTCCTGAAAATCATACGTAAAAAAATTCTTTATGGAAGCCGCCATTTTGAAATGCTAGCATGTCATTTACTAGTTGATGTCTAAAACATCTTACGCATTTATAAATGTGCCATTTGTCCGTGCATTGAATACTACTGCCATATTTGGTCTGGAATACCGGAAGAATTATTAAAGAAGGAAAGAAGATTAAGGAAACAGAATGTATAGTGGGTTGCTTAATCTATTTTTTTCTGTTAGTAGTGGAGAGTCCGTTCTAGTGAAGGGTAGTTGTATACTGTTGCAGGTTAACGGAATTTGGCCTTGTTGATGATAGCCCACTATAAGTCATAAAGAAAGGTTATAAACCAAGAAAAGCAAATTGAGTTGAAAGATAACATTTTATATATAACTCATATCAATTAATGTTTTACAATTGAAGTAATACATGAAGTATAGGTCCAACGGAGGTTAAAATGTTCATGGTAATAAAATGATGAAAGATAATTAATGCTTAGGAATTTGGGAGCGTGTAAGTAAGGAATGTCTTTGATGTATTTGCTCCTTAGGTCAGTAAGTAGTTTTTGAGGCAGGGAAGAAGGAAAGAGGTAAGGGAGGCGAGCGTAGTAAGCCACTTGACTTAGTTCAAGGGGATACTGATTACTCTCTTCTCCTCGAGTCGGTCTGCCTGTCCATGCTTTCTGTATCCGCTTTTTATATCTTCTTTTTGGATCACAGCAGCTCATTTGGGATTTCACACTTGTATTTGGTTCTGGGCTTCCTATTGTCTGATAAATAAAATTCGAGTAGGCTCGCGAATTGGAAATTTAATATTTAATTAATTTTTAGTTTTCAACCGGAACATCTGCGCGGAGCCGGCAGCGCACGGATGACTTTTGGTCATTTGCTTTTTGGTCGTGAAAGCGCAAACATCCGGTTCATCGCTTTTGCTCAGTATCACCACAACATATCATTTCATTCATTCTCGCACTTCTCGCCTGTGGAATTCCCTTCCGTTTACTTGCTTCCCCGACAGCTATAATCTCCAAGAATTTAAATGTAAAGTCAATAGTCATCTCCTATCTCACTAACCTGCATCCTCTCTCACTCATGCTCCTTTTTCCGTCCACTTCACTCTCATCAGTATTTTCATCCTTCTCTTACCCTCTTCCTGACACTCCCTATAACCTGCCTCTCTTTGTCATAACTTTCTTCCTATGTAAGCCACTGCAAAACAGTGGCAATAAAATGCATCGCTTTGGGTGATATGATTATAAAAACAAAAAACAAAAAACAAAATTGAATACTGCTGCCATATCTGGTCAGGTGGTCCTGCTATCCACCTGGGTGTCCTTGACAAAATCCAACGGAGAATCTGTAATGTCATAGATCCCGACTTGGCAGCTCGGATACAGTCACTTTCTCACCGGTGCAATGTGGCTTCCTTGTGTCTCTTCTACAAATACTTTCACAGCTTCTGCTCCAATGAACTTAGCTCACTGAAGCCCCCTATATATGAATTTACTCGAGCCACAAGATTAGCAACTAGGTTCCACCCTTTTACAGTGAAACCAATAAAAGTAAATGCAAATTCTACTCCAGTAGCTTCTTTTCTCGCACTTTCCGCCTGTGAAATTCCCCTCCATTTACTTGCTTTCCCGACAGCTACAATATTCAAGAATTTAAATGTAAAGTCAATAGTCATCTCCTATCTCACTAACCTGCAGGGCCGTAGCTGATGCTAAAAAAAACCGGGCACAGAGAAAATTGCCTGGGTTAATTAGTTGACAATATGATGACGTCATCAGTGTCATCTGTTTCCAGAAACTATGATTTTTGCGGATTGTTTTCGGCTATTCCAATGGAAATTAGGCACAGAACGTGAACGAAACCAGGAAATTGGGTTCGGACTTTCTGAGTATAACCAGTCTTTTCTCCCAAAATTAATGAATAAACAGATTTTTACTGCGTTCATTCGGATGTTTTCTTTCTTTCTTTCTTTCTTTCTTTCTTTCTTTCTTTGTGAATTGTTTAGTTTGATTTCTGACAAAGACATTTTCCTTGCCCGGATTTTCACTATGATTGCACGGATCGGCCCGGACTCGTGCCCGGTGTGCCCAGTAGTCAGATACGGCCATGCTAACCTGCATCCTCTCTCTCTCTCTCTCTCACTTTCATGCTCCTTTCTCCGTCCACTCCACTCTCATCAGTATTCTCATTCTTCTCTTACCCACTTCCTGACACCCTCTATAACCTGTCATTCTTTCTCATAACTTTCCTCCTATGTAACCCTCTGCAAAACAGTGGCAATAAAATGCATTGTTTGGGGCGATATGATTATAAAAAAAGCAAAAAATAAAAAAACTAGAGGATGGTCAATTGCCCCGTGATTAATCCTCTCCATCCTGGTACAGTTCAAATTCTTCCCCTGCAATGTGCGAGAAACTTCCTCTAGACTGCCTGGGACACATGTTTATATAACTGCCTGTATGATGAAATATTTCCTGTGTAGACTATTCTGAGGACCCTTGATGTAATGCCAGGATTTTTCATCGGAAGCCACAATTTGAACAGCATAAGGTGCGCAGATGATACAGTGCTGATAACAGACTCGGAAAGAAAACTACAATACCTCCTATAGAAGGGAGCTGAAGGGATAAAAAAAAGCAGCCCAAAATGCCAAATACAGGTAGGGAATACTAAAATCAAGTAGGTACAAAAGTTTAAATACCTGGGAAGTGTGCTCACAGAAAACGGAAATCGTGACACAGAGATCCGAAGGCGAATTAGCATAGCGAAGGACGCGTTCCAGAAGCTGAGTAAAATATTAAGAGACAGGAAACTTTCACTAGATACAAAGAAGAGTGTACTAGATTGCTATGTGATGTCAGTTCTTCAATATGGCAGTGAATGTTGGACATTGAAGCAGCTGAAATATGGTACTACATAAGGATGCTGTGGATATCGTGGACCAAGCGTGGAAGCAATGGTGAGGTTTTGGAAAGGATGGAAACAAAAAGAAAATTAATATTAAGCATCAGGAAGAAGCATCTTAAGTTCCTGGGACATGCAATGAGGAAGGAGGGCTTGGAGAACCTGTTACTAACAGGCTAGATAGAGGGAAAAAGAGATAGGGGAAGACAGTGGATAACATATTTGAAGGACCTAATCAGGTGGATGACAGAACAGGGGTTGCGTGTTGTTCCAGGAGAAAGTGTGCTAAGAGCCACCAGGAATAGGGAGACATGAAGGGCTATGATCGCCTACATCCTGAAAGGATAAGGCACATAGAAGAAGAAGAAGAAGAAGAAGAAGAAGAAGAAGAAGAAGAAGACTGGATGCAGGTGTGAAGCTACATCTTTCCCCATTCGGTAGTCGAGATCAACTCTATGTATTTCATCTCTAATAGATGGCTTTTTTGATGTTTGGTTGGAATTGCGTGCAATCATAATCATACTAGATAATTTTGATATTACACAAGTTCATTGGATGACGGGTTACAGGGGGTGTCAAGGAGAGTGTAAGAGAAAGATGAGAATACTGATGAGAGTGGAGTGAACGAAGAAAGGAGAATGAGAGAGAGGACGCAGGTTAGTGAGATAAGAGATGACTATTGACTTTACATTTAAATTCTTGGAGATTGTAGCTGTCGGGAAAGCAAATAGACGGAAGGGAATTCCACAGGCGGGAAGTGCGAGAAAAGAAGCTGCTGGAGTAGAATTTGCGTTTACAATTTATTGGTTTCACAGTAAAAGGGTGGAACCTAGTTGCTAATCTTGTGGTTCGAGTAAATTTAAATATAGGAGGCACCAGTAAGCTAAGTTCATCGGAGCAGAAACCGTGAAAGTATTTGTAGAAGAGACCCATGGAAGCCACATTGCGCCGGTGAGAAAGTGATTGTATCCGAGATGCCAAGTCGGGATCTATGACATTACAGATTCTCCGTTGGATTTTGTCAAGGACACCCAGGTGGATAGCAGAAGCACCTGACCAGATATGGCAGCAGTATTCAGTGCACGGGTGGATGGTAGATTTATATATGTGCAGGATTGTTTCAGGCGGAAAAATCTTGCTGGCCCTACACAGAGAACCGACTTTCTTAGCAGCGGATTTAGCTATGGATTCTATATAGTCATTCCACTTGAGGTCTGATGTGAGAGTTAATCCGAGGAGACGCAGTGTTTTGCTTTCAGGTAGACTAGCCTGGTCCATGCTAATGGTGGGTAGGAGCGATTGCTGTGATGGTTAATAGATAGCAGCTTCGTTTTGGAAGCATTAAATTAACTAACCTAACTAAGTTCATCGGAGCAGAAGCCGTGAAAGTATTTGTAGAAGAGACCCAGGGAAGCCACATTGCGCCAGTGAGAAAGTGACTGTATCCGAGCTGCCAAGTCAGGATCGATCATCTAATCTTAGCATTTGAGAGAATTCGCAGAATTCATGGACCGAGTAACGGCGTAAAATCTTGTATAACCGAAGTATATTCTGCGATTTGCTGTGAAAAAAAAAAAAAAAAAGCAAAAAAACAGCAACAACAAAACTTTTATCATTATTCTATTGAAATAATAACATCTGTATAATTGTGTCAGTGAAGTCACATCAAGTTGGCTGACGTTTCTCATTTGAAACCCTCTTGAGAATTAAGTGTTCCTGTTCTCTGCTGGGATTGGTCAATTATTGTCTTAAGTCATAAAGAAATCAGCCAATCAATGAGCGACCTCGTGAAATTATTAATGAGTTAGCAGTAAAGGAAAATCGATGTTTTGAATGAGTAGGTTGCTTGACAATGGACAAAAAAATGTCGGCCTCTGGCTTCCAGTTAATTCCACTTCCTTTGAATGCACTTTATCTTTCCTTCCTAGAACAATATGGCGCACACACTGCTAATTCTGAATATAAACGAAAATAAGATTTTGCTAGTTTTTCCTTGTTATTTTATTTAATTTATTTCATTTACTTTGCCTGCCCCCACCACAAACACACATCATGGTATTTATTTTGTGAGGTTTTCTTGGCCTTAGTCCCATTGCCCACAAATAGTGATTTGTCTGGGGACGACCTTGAGTGTAAACAGAGACAAATTGTTTACCGGATGTTAGTTAATTACGAGTCAAATCAAAACGTTTGTTTATAAATTTTTCTTCTATATGCCTTGTCCACTTAGTAGGTAAGGGATTATGGATCTCCACAATTTCTTGTCCGATGTACACTACCGGCCATAATTATTAGGCTACCCAAGTTTTTTTAAAATGATGTATTTCATATTATTTTTAGTATTTATTGCCAAGTGGATAATTCTAAATGAAAATAGAATGGTTCTTTTGTTATTATTACTTTGCAAAATTTTACAAGGCAGCCAGAAAGCCTTTGCTTCGGCCAGACAATAAGAAGAGACTAGCATGGGGAAGAGAGCACAAAACCCAGATACCAGAACAGTTCATTTGATGCACATGTTATTGTGCAGTATTAACAAAAGAACCATTCTATTTTCATTTACAATTAACCTTGGCAATAAATACTAAAAATAGTATGAAATACATCATTATTTTAAAAACTGGGGTGGACTAATAATTATAGCCGGTAGTGTAGTTTCTAATAAATTTAAAAAAAAATATTTTCTAAACCTTGTTCCACCGTCTTTTTACTCAAGCTCGCTGGGTAGGTTATGTGTTGTGTTACTCTGTTCCCTTTCCCTTCGATCTGCTCTCTAAGTATAAAATTTTCCAGGTACTCCCTGACTAGACCTCTTCAAAAAAGACCTTACATCTAACTTATGCAAAATGATATTATTCCCATTCTCCAAGGTCTAAATATACCAGTTACTTTGATATTGGACTTTGGCTATGCCTGCTTCAAAAGCCATGTAATTTTATTATTGATGTTTTTCGAAAAATGATACAAAATTAGAGATATTATGTCCTTGTTTTCATTGTAGCCTCCTAGAGATTGATGCTATAGCATTGAAAGTGGTACCAAATGAAAACTAATAAAATCTTCGTGCATATGGTGTGAAACACATGGACACCTGCGTAAATTTTAACTAATTTTAATGCACAAATATACATATTTTTGATACTTGGAAAAAATGACATCATTTGATACACAACTTTATCTAAAAAATGTTACCCTACCAAGTCTGAGAACTGTAGCTGCGTTGATGAGAGGAAACATTAGCTTGGCTTTCCTGTAGCTATCAAGTTGTTATGTTTCTGACAGCTTGACTGCGAGCTTCTCCTTTGCAGAATTGGTCATGCTGTCACGTGAGCTGAATAAGGTAAATGTCACCAGTTCCTGGGTCAGATACCAGCAGTGGTTTTTCATTTTCTTGAGAACAGAGGTCGTCAGTTCGTAGTAATGCTGCTTGTATTGCTGTATGTCCTTCATAAGCTGGAGGTCATCGATAGGTGCGTCAGCAGCAGATGTGGTGTTCACCCAGTGGTTGGTGTAGAATAAGGCCAGGAACTTGTTCATCCTCTCCAGCTTAAAGATAGTGTCCTTGTTGAAGTAGAAATTTTAACTGTCTCTTCCTTTTTGTTTTTTGTTTTATAATACGTCACATACTCGGTCCATGATATTCTCAGCTTCTTTCTGTTGAAGTGCATTCTTGATTTGTAAGCAGATTGTTTCTCTGCAACGAAAATTTTCCGTTTTTTAACACTTTGGTTAGCATTTGAAAATATGTTTTGCAATCCCAATGCGCTTCGGATTCCAGTCTCTTTCCGTTCTTTGTTAAAACACTTCCCGGTTATTTAAATTATGGCACTTGCTTGATTTTGGTATCTTTATTTTGAAATTTGGATGATGGTCTGTACCTTTTGCTGAAAATTCAGCATTCCATCTACTTGCAACTAATATTTTTTGCATTTATTAATTTATCAATAGATAAATATATTCAATCACTTATACAAAAACACTACATATTACCTGGACTTTTGGCTAATCTGTACTAGCGAGCTAAAATCTGGTTGTTGGTAATTTTACTGTTAAAGAAAAGAAACAAAATCAAAAACACAGGGACAACAACTTAAATATGTGTATCCATATTGTTGGGGTGTCACCCCTTTTCCACATGCTCTATGGACTCGTCCATGGTGTACAAATAATCCTTCCTACAGAGACCGGGAGTTGAGTTGAGTTGTCTGTTGTAGTTGTTGTTGTTAGAGCAGTTGAACCCCCGCTCGTTGGTCAGCGAGAATATAGACCTATTACCCGGACTTGCTCCTTGTATATATTTGACTCCTACTAACAAGTATTCCTGAATCTACTAACCGTGTACAGTTTGTATATCTTTTATTCAATATACTTACATTTTTCCTCTCATATATGTTTTTGTTATTATTATATTGTGTGGTTTTTTAAACAAGAATCTACACACACACACACACACACACACACACACACACACACACACACACACACACACACATTACGGAAATTAACGAAACTTGGTTATAAACAACCGACAATTTGAAATGATTTGTTTGAACATTATTTTATATCGATATTCGTATTTAAGTAGATATTCTGTTTTTAATTAAGCAGTATTATATATTTATATCTACTGGCCTGATTATTTACGATAAATTTTTATTACGAAAATGCGTGTCATTTGCCAGGATTCGAACCTGCGACCCCTATTCACATAGCGGAAGCTACCATGTGATCTGGCACGTCTTAGACCTCTCGACCACGAATGACCATTAGTCCAAACGAGGTGTTAATCAAGCCTATATAACACAGTTTTCGATTTATCGCAATAACCATATCTACTCTGAAATGTATCGTAATGTCAACAAATGTAAACATTTTCAAATAAATCATTTCAAATTGTCGGTTGTTTATAACCAAGTTTCGTTAATCTTCGTAACATATTGATTAATATATATATATATATATATATATATATATATATATATATATATATATATTATGGACTCTCCCATCGATTTCGATGTATGAGGGTCTCACCTTAGTAAGACATCCACACAGAGATTTGTTTATCGTGGTGAAGGCATTGTGTAGTACCATCCACACTTTTTGGAACTACTGATAACAAACAATCGGTGCAGAAATCCGCCACAGATCGCATGAACAGCAGACCTCAATTATTTAACCCATAATTGGAGGCAACGGACGGATTAATACCTTTCCCAAGGGTACTAGTGCGCAAGTGAATGCAGTGTGCTCGACTGGAATTGGAACTCGGCTCACCGATTTCCTCCTCCAAGCCGACATCCACCGCACCACAACGCACATCCGTGAACGCTAACAGCACCTGGTATTCCCAAGTGGTCACCCACCTAATTACTGACCAGGCTCAACTTCGGTGATCGAGCGGGAACCGGTGTATCCAACGTGACATGACCTATATATATATATATATATATATATATATATATATATATATATATATATATATATATAAACAAGTAAGCGTATTACACGTCAAGCTGACTGCCAAGTGGAGGCCAACTCAACTCCTCTGTAAATAGTCCCACTTGAGACATAGTCTCCCGGTATTTTATGATCATGAGAAGACTCCATTATGGTACAAAAGAGTAGGTTCCATAACAATATATATATATAGTAGCGAGCATAAAGATCAGAACAATGTTAAAAAGTCTGAATGTGAAAATCTTTTTCTTTTAAAGCTTCAAAGAACATATATTTTGGAATGAAATAACTTACTTTTATATCCTTTTTTTTTTCCTTAATAAAATGTTCTTTGAAGCTTTAAAATAAAAAGTTATTTCATATTTAGGCCTTTTCTTAACGTCGTTCTGATCTTTATGCTCGCTACTGTACATATGTATTGTTCAAATAAAACTTTGAAAATTACTTGTGTCGGATGGTCATTTCTGAGAAATACATTTGCTTCGTGAGCGATCTTTTTTATTATGGAAAAATTAAAACATTTTTCATCAACCGGAAGTTCAACTAAAAAGAAGGAAAAGGAAAAGAAATAAAAAAGAAAAGTGGGAGGGAAAGAGAAAAAAGAAAAGTGAAAAAAGAAAAGGGGAGGGAAAGAGAAAAAGAAAAGTGGGAGGGAAAGAGAAAAAAGAAAAGTGGGAGGGAAAGAGAAAAAAGAAAAGTGGGAGGGAAAGAGAAAAAAGAAAAGTGGGAGGGAAAGAGAAAAAAGGAAAGTGGGAGGGAAAGAGAAAAAAGAAAAGTGGGAGGGAAAGAGAAAAAAGAGAGGGCAGAGTATCTTAGAAGGCAGGCATCCAAATGCTGTTTCAAAAGGTGGGAAGTGAGGGCAAAGACAAAGAGAGATAACGAAATAGATTCGATTCGATATTGATATTAATAGAATTGGGATTTACCTACACGTCACTTTCTGTTAGGATATATATATATATATATATATATATAAAACAAAAACGGAAATAGCATGTAGGTAAAATCCCAAAACAGATCCTATTAGAAATTGACAGGTTCAGCCCGCACCCCCAAAACCTTTACGATCGATTTGATTTATGTTCAGTTGAAAAAATTAAAATAATAAATCATTCTAAACAAAATCTACTTTTAAATATACGTAAGGAATTCATAAGCAAATGCCACCACAAATCTAAATTTTTAGATTTTTAAATTTTAAATTCTAATATAAAAACCCTCCTAAAAGTAATCCAAAATTAATGATAGAAGGTTCCCTCCCCTCTTGCTAATCACTAGAGTATTAATTAAAACGACCATATAGATCTAACTTTTTAACCCTTACATTTTCCGAGCCCATGATTTGAGATAGCAACTAAAGACAAATTCTAAGTTTATTTTCTAAATCCCCGAATACTTCCCCTACTTAAAATTGTCATTTTAAATTTTTTCATTTATCTTTTTAGTGTTTCATTCATATCAATAATCAATTTATTGATATAGTGAGACAACTCTTCGAAGACGAAGGAAAAATTTGAAGCAGCTGAAATGTGGTTCTACAGAAGGATGCTGCGAATATCATGGATCGAACATATGAAAAATGATGAGGTTTTGGAAAGAATGGAAACGAAAAGGAAATTAATACTGAGCATTAGGAAGAGACAACTGAAGTTCCTTGGACATGCAATGAGGAAGGAGGGCTTGGAGAACCTGATACTAACAGGCCAGATAGAGGGAAAAAGAGACAGGGGAAAGCAGCGGATAACATATTTGAAGGACCTAATCAGGTGGATGACGGAACGAGGGCTGCGTGGTGTAACAGGAGAAGGCGTGCTAAGAGCCACCATGGATAGGGAATTGTGGAAAGCGATGATCGCCTACGTTCTTGAAGGACATTGCATATAAAAGAAGAAGTAAGATATCTTAAGGGAATCCATGACCTACACTACAATTATTTATAACTTTAAAATTCCTTACAACAATTCTTCTATATTAAGTAACTTTCTTTACATTTTGTGTATTCATATTTTCTTTATAACTTTTTTGTGTATGTATTTATGTATGTATCTAAACTTATTTATAAATGGAACTTTGTCTGTGTGTGTGTGTGTATCTGTGTGTGTGTCCGTTACCTATAGACTCCGAAACGGCTGAACCGATTTTCTTGAAAATTTACACAGTTGTACGATATGCGTATGCTAGTGTTCTTAGCTAGGTTTTGCGTTGAGGTACCCCCGATAAATATCGAAAATCGATAATCGAAAAAATCGGCTTATAGAAGGAGTGGTCCGATTTTAATCAAATTTTATACACTCATAGACAAGGACATAAGAAACGATATTCAGAAGTTACAAGCTTGCAGTTCTTACAGTAGTGCAGAAAATCGATAATATATATATATATATATATATATATATATATATATATATATATATAAAGCAAGATGTTTGTGTGTGTGTCTGTTTATCTGCCTGTATGTCCTTTATACAAATCCACAATTTTTATCCGATTCTCACCAATCTTCACACAAATATTCTTTAGGCTGAGTCTGATCTCCAGGACCATGGATTAGTTTTAAAGCTTTCATTACACCCGAGCAACGCCGGGCTATACTGCTAGTATATATATATATATATATATATATATATATATGTGTATGTGTGTGTGTGTGTGTGTGTGTGTACACATTATTTATCAAAACTCTCATTTTAGACCGCCTCCAATACAATATTTCCTCTTTCTGTTCCTCCTGTTTTTATTATAGTCGTAGAATTTAACGTAATTTTATTCCTACAATAGTAAAACGAAGCTGCTATCAATTAACCACCATCGACAATCGCACCTACCTCCCATTAGCATGGAACAGGCTTGCCTCCCTGAGAGTAAAACACTACGCCTCCTTGGTCTTATACTCTCGGCGGACCTCAAATGGAATGACTATATCGAATCCATTGCTAAGTTCGCTGCTATGGAGTTCGGTTCTCTGTGCAGGGCCCGGAAATTTCTCCCGTCTGAATCTATCCTGCACATATATAAATCTACCATCCGCCCGTGTATTGAATACTGCTGCCACATCTGGTCGGGTGCCCCTGCTGCTCTCCTCGGGCTTCTTGACAAAATATAACGGAGAATCTGTAACGTGGTCGATCCTGTCTTGGCGGACCGGCTGCAACCACTCTCTCACCGGTGTGCCGTGGCTTCCCTGTGCCTCTTCTACAAGTACTTTCACGGCTTCTGCTCCGATGAACTAAGGTCATTGGTGCCGCCTAGGTACGAATTTACACGAGATACTAGATTAGCAACTAGGTCCCACCCTTTTACAGTTAAACAGATAAGATGTAACCGTAATTTCTACTCCAACAGTTTCTGTTCTCGCTCTTCCCGCCTGTGGAATTCCCTTCCACATGCCTGCTTCCCCGACAGATACAATCTCCAGGAGTTTAAATGCAAGGTCAATAGACACCTCCTAACACACTAACTTGCATCTATTCTCTCAAACATTCTCACCATCTACCCAACCCTCATTCTCGGTACCCATACCCGTCTATCACCCTCCTTCTGACATTTCCTATATCTAACCATCCTTTTCCCATCACTTCCCCGACCCTAAGTAACCCCCTGCGCAACAGTGGCAGTGGAATGCCTTGCTCGGGGTGAAATGATTAAAAAAAAAGAAAGTAAGACGCTTTTATTTTAAACGGAAAATGTTTTGAAAAATATAATATTTCCTTTTTATTTTGAAAAAAATATTTCCTTTTTATTTAATTTTATTGTTCTTTTTATTTTGAAAAACTGTTTTATTTCATTTTTATTAAAATAAAAAATAAAATAAAATATTTTAATAAAATAAAAAATATTTTATTTTATTTTTATTTATTTTGAGAAATATTTTCTTTTCGTTTTCTTTTATTTTTCCTTTTTATTTTGAATAAATGTTTTATTTCAGTTCGATTAAAATAAAAAATAAAATAAAATATTTTTATTAAAATAAAAAAATATTTTTTTTAATTTTTTTAAAAAATATTTCCTTTTCATTTCGAAAAAATACAATATTTCTTTTTCTGCTTCTCCCCTCTCATTCCATTCGTAGAATTTAAAGTAATTTTATCCCTACAACATTAAGACGTTGTCAGTCGTCTTGTATACCCTCTGTGATAGTGTTGACCAAATGCAGTTTGCTGTGAGTTGTTCGGCCTTTCACAGAAACAAGTCGACGTGGGTCTCAAGAGAATCTTGATACCTGACTGCAAAGGCTCCGACAAGATCTTGGCTAAAATCTTTAACTTAGCAGAGTTATAGGGTATGTAATTGTTTAAATCCCTCCCACCATCCGTGCATTTTTTCAACAGCGTCATCACACCCCTGGAGATCTGGTCGATAATTTTCATAGATATTTCTTTATAACATGGCAAATAATAAATATAGCAAATAATAAAATAGGGTTTGGGTGCTTTTCAAGAATTAAAGGGTGTGACCTTCTTGGAGGATAAGATGTCCACCATCAGCGCTTATCCCGAAAATGCTGTTGGTTTGATCAAGTAATGTTGCTGTGGTTCTCGCTTGATTAGCACCACATCTGAAAAGCTAAAGGCAAAAAAAGGATGAAAATTCTATGAAGATATGTGGGGAATGACAACCAATCATAAAAGACACGATAAGAAGCAAAATCTAAACTTATTTATAAATGGAACTTTGTCTCTGTGTGTGTATGTGTGTATGTGTGTGTGCGTGTGTGTGTGTGTGTGTCCGTTACCCATAGACTCCGAAACGGCTGAACCGATTTTCTTGAAAAAATAAACGGTTGTACTATAAGCGTTTGCGAGTGTTCTTAGCTAGGTTTTGTGTTGAGGTACCCCCGATAAATATCGAAAATCGATAATCGAAAAAATCGGGTTATAGAAGAAGTGATCTGAAATTTGCTACACTCATAGACAAAGACATAACAAACGATATTCAGAAGTTTCAAGGTTGCAGTTCTTACAATAGTGCAGAAAATCGATAATATATATATATATATATATAAAAGGCAAGACGTTTGTGTGTGTGTGTGTGTCTTTATTTGCTTGTATGTCTGTATTTTTTCAGCCCTTTTATTTTAGTTTTTGCTTCGAGTTTGGCTCTAAGTAGGTATAATTGTAGTTCTTAGTCTCAGCCATGATATCATTTACTCAGATGACTTATTTAGCCTTCAAAATTCAGTTTACGACGAAAAAAACTTATTTGATATCGATACCAGGAAATAAAAATTTGACTTACATCCATTCTTTTTTCTTTCAGTCTACGGTTTCGCTTAAACTGGAAACAACTATTGCTTTTTAGTCTTTCGTGTCAACGTCCAAAGAGTCTGAGCGTCAGGACCATGGATTAGTTTTAAAGCTTTCATTACACCCGAGCAACGCCGGGCTATACTGCTAGTAAATCAATAAAAAATGTTTACTTACACCTTTTCAAAACTGTTTTGCAATTCCGAGATGCCAATAGCAAGACTGACAACGAAAAGAACTGATTTCGAAATGTTCCAATTTCAGGTGAAAACCTCAATCTTCTCTTTGGTTCACGCCAACACGCTCGATAGCTATTGCACACAATAACCGCTATTTTCGACTATACCAGTGCAACAGCTGTAATCATAAGTGCTTATTCATTGTTGCTTGTAATAAATAAAAGCAAAGTCCATGTTTTTCGAGAGAATGAGGCACCGCATAGCTTCTAACATCTTTGGCTCTCCTGATTATTGGCGGTTCTGTCATTGGGTATTATATAAGTGCGAATTTTATATTCTCCCTGCTTCAATCAATTTGATGTATTAACACCCTCTTCTGATAAATCCCATAATGCTTTACCCATAAATTCTCTTCAAATTAAATAAATATTGTGTTGCAGTTGATACACATACTTATATAAACTAGCGGAACCCGTGAATTTTCCACGGAAGGATAATTATGATTTCTTGAAAAAATTTTACTTTGTCATACTACAAATGATAGTAACATCTTCAAACATAAAGATATTGGATAATAAAATAACGATAACACAGTGTAATTTTATTAAAATATCTATAAAAGTAATGTCCATAGAAGCTACTTTACTGTAATCTTATATTAAGCGGCGTATGCACAGACCATAACCAAAATACTGTACGCTATTTTGTGAGAGATTTTGAAAGAGAAAATGTTTTTTTTAATTACTAAAAAATCATGGCTCCTGTGTCCATTGTAAACAGAAAAGACCAACTGAGTAATGGTCAAGGGTGTAGAGGCCAGAAATGTCGTTATTAAGTCGCGGGTTACGACAACAAACCTACCTATTTTTACTATATTGTGCAGTACACACACATATACAAACACACAATTACTGCTGCAGCCACCAGCTTAAGCTGCTGCTGCTACGGTAATGCTATAGGCTCCTTCCTCCTACTCTCTCACTCTTTACTACCCTTTCGTTTGGCAAATGTGAGAGAAAGGCTGAGGAGAGTAAAAAGATAGAGAGGAAGGAAAAGCTTGTGTAGAGAGTGTGGTGTAACGGACGGAGGAACTAAGTAACTAACTAAGGAAGGAACAAGCAGAATTATTGCACTGATTTGTAAATAAAAATATTGTAAATAAACAATCTCATAAAATAGCGTTTAATACTTCAGTTGTCAATCCTCTGGGAAAAAATGAATAAATCCAGTTTCATCTGTTTGGATTTTATTAAAATTTTAAAAATAGATGTTTAAAACAATAAAATCTTCCGCTGGAGTTTCCATTAAAGCGGTGTCAAAAGAAAAACCGTCCCCTTAACACTATTTCTTCTGCAGGTAGGTATGTTAAATTGTTGTCAAGAGCTGAAATGAAAAGTTCAGAGAAATTAGAAAATAAAAGAAAAAAACTTTCTCATTGTATATGTATCTAATTTTTATGAAAATGTTATTTCGATCTTGAAAGTTCATTGAGTAGAAAATATTTATACTTGGATTGTGAATTGTAGGATTGAAATACCATTTTTGTTTTATTTCTTTTCCTTATAGCTTTTGGCTTTTAGTGGGAGTGAGAAACAGATATGAAAAGGTCTATGTGTACATTTGCTTGGCTGGTTGATTTAAAAAAATAATGCTTGTTATGTCTTTTGTATTTGGTTGTGAACATTACGTTTTGCAATTTTGTTTAGTTTAGAACCGGGATGATTGCTATATTTTAAGAAAATATTTACAAATTGCATTTAGTTTTAGATTTTACTATATTTATGTGAAATTAAATGTCGTTTACGTTTTCTGAAAGAGAAGTGAACTGACATTGGGTATTGGACAGGAAATGATGAAGAGCAGCGAGAACGTCGCAGAAAAAAAAAAGAAGAGGAACGAATGAAAATAGTGATGAAAGAAGAAAATTTGTATTCTAATGATGGAAGAAAATTTTAAATGGAAAATGGGCAAGAATATTTCGTTAGATAGATTTGCGGAGAATCAGTTTGAATGGACGAAGAAAGATCGGGCGTAAAGATTTTATTGGCAGCTCATTTAATGCCTCGTTAGACGATAACAGTTAAAAGCCATTTTTTATCGGCTGTCAAGATGGTGGAACAATATACACACGCAAGAAGTCGACAGGAAGTGCGAAGCGTTTGTTGCACAGAAAATGGATGCGTTAGTTTCGTTTTTGTCCGATCAGTTTGCAATTGTTGGGGAAAAATAAATTTATGAAAACTTAAAATAAAGAATATTGTTGATAAATCCATAACAACATTCAACATTTCAACCTAAACAGACAGGATGGGAAAATTTTTTTTTGTATTTGGAGGGATTCAAAGAAAATATGTATTTTGATTCCGGAACTTGAAAAATAAACAAATAAATAAATAAAAAAATGAAAGAAAAAAAATCTTTATTGAGGCAAGAAATTCAACTAATAAATTTATCGCATGGCAATGCTCATCTTCAACAACTATCATTGGTCATATCTATCTATCTATCTATCTATCTATCTATCTATCTATCTATCTATCTATCTATCTATCTATCTCAGTCTGTTCATTATCTATCTATCTATCTATCTATCTATCTATCTATCTATCTATCTCAGTCTGTTCATTATCTATCTATCTATCTATCTTATCTATCTATCTATCTATCTCTTTTCCTATCTATCTATCTATCTATCTATCTATCTATCTATCTATCTCAGTCTATTCTATCTATCTATCTATCTATCTATCTATCTATCTATCTATCTATCTAGTTTGTCTATCTATCTATCTATCTATCTATCTATCTATCTATCTATCTATCTATCTATCTATCTATCTGTCTATCTATCATATCGACTTTTGGCAATATTTACACATCATTTATTTTAGTAGCATAATGAAAAAAGAATTCATGAAAATGGGTCACATTTTAGCCTAAAGCACAGGGAACGAACAAAAGTTTCGATAAACCTTTATATTTGTTATGGTTTATAAAATGGCGAGTGTTCCAAAAATAGAAAAAGATAGACACACTGACGCCAAGAATTAAAAATTGGGCGGCAAAATAAGAAACCGTTTCTTTTGGTAGTAGTAGGAGTAAGAGTAGGAGTAAGAAGTAGGAGTTAAGGACAGTAGTTTTGTGTAGGAGATGTGAAAAGGGGAAGACGCTAGTCAGTTGACCACTAGAATCCAGAAGGGATAGGCTCGTTTACTACTAGCATCCCACAGCAAAGAGAATTTAGCTAGTCTGCTCCTGTATCCACACAAAATTTAAAGGTTGTAACTTGATGTACAAACCTAAAGTTTCATACCAAAAATAAGCATCATTAATTCAAGTTTGTGTTATCTTCTAATTTTACCAAAACCAAGCAACACAACATATTCTTTTAATTCCAGAAAAGAAAATACTTGTTTGCATTCAAGAAAAAAGCATCGTGAAAAATGAAACAACATACATTGTCAATCTTGTTCAATGAAATATGTATTAAAGACCGGTTGTTTCCGAAATACATAACTATATATTAGAGAAAATATAAGAGTATAACCATTTTTTTTATCAAGGCGTTTCATTCCTTGAGGAACTTTATTAAGACATGTTTGCCAATTTTATTTGGTAACCTATACACAAAATTAATGAGGAGAAAAATAGCGTTAGATTTTCAAATTTTAAATTATAGAACGCGTTAAATTATTCTTAAATTTTTCTGTGTAAATAAAAGTAACTATGGAGGACATTAAGGACGTAATTTTTGGCCTGTTAAAAAAAAATAGTGAGTTAATGGTATTGCTAGTTGCTATTGATTGTCAGCGGTAAGAACAACAACAACAACAACAACAACAACAACTGACTTTAGGTTAAAATGACGTCACTTGGCATCCTGTTTCTAATATTTCGCATATCGTAGGATCTGGATTATTTTTAAATAGTATGTAGCGTATAATAAATAAATTAAAATCAACTCTCTTCACTTTTACAAAAAATCACAACGACGCGTGAAATCCTGGTTTTCCCCAAATGGAAAAAGAATTATCTCCAATTGGAGTAGAGAGATCTATCTATCGCCCGGTTCACACTCCACCCATGTCTATTGAACAGGTTAAGAGGCTCACGCCTTGTTCCCTGTTTAAGATATGGTTTCCGGCTTTCTCTTTTCCGATCTTTTCACTTTTACGTAGCCCCCTGCACATCAGTGGCGTTACCGCCTTGCTCGGGGTGATACGATTAAAAAAAATGTGCTTAACGAAAAAGTCGAAACCAGATTTCGCAAGTAGGTGTTAAAATGATTTTTGACTAATGGAAGCGATTTGTAAGACTTGGAAGGACTTGGCGATCCAGTGTGAAATTCAAAAGGACTATATAAATGACCTCGGCGTCAGTCAAGGGTGACAGATGGGAGCCGAGAGACGAAACAACTAACATGTAACGACAACTTCAAATCAACCCGGAGATAAGGTCAGGTCGTACCTTGTTCTCTTTCTCCTTATTTCTTTCAACAATTACGACTACAAACATTTTGCACGAACTCTACTCCTAACTTCTTAATAATCTTTCTAATTGAACATTAACTTCTACAATTTATGTTATTCCTCCTTTTAATAAATTTCTATTTTAAAATGCAAAATATATATTTTATTCTTCTTACGCTATTCCATACAATTCCATATATTCCAACCTGCCAACAGCAATGATGAAAAACCTTCTGATGATGAAAAAACCTATAACTCTGAATATATAACTTGTGAGCTGTAGGGAGTTCGGTTAAGTCTGACACAAGGCCGAACCAAGAAACATTAACCAGCTCCCTACGCTTCAAGTGTTTTGATTTGGTCATCATCAGCGTCTGTCAGAATATTCTTGGTCTTCCAGATAAAAAAAAATCCATTTATGGACATAGCGAGCCAACGACGGACGGTACTTTCAGCTATAGAAGTTTTCGCAAAGGAGTTACGGTGATTTTTTTTTACTCACCAGAGTTTTCGTTTTTCTGTTGAAGAACCCTGAAGTGAGAAGACATCGCAATGAGACCTTCCCAAATTTCAAAGTCGGCATGACTTTAATAATACTGTTCAGTTAAGTGAAAAACTTATCCACATTAATTCTGTTGGGGATCACCCCTTTTTGCACATAAGAATGAACACGTTTAATGTGTACATATAATCCTGCCTATACAAAGAACAGCAGTTGAGTTGAGTAGTTGTACCCTACTACTGACACTGTTAGCTCTCTGCCTTCGGGTGGAGAGCGCTCTCTGCCTTCGAGCAGAGAGCACTAACCCAGTCGTGGTTCCACCGAAGGGTAAAATTACGACTGGGCAAAAATAGACAGACATTTTTTGGCCGGGCCATATAGCCCGGAAACCCCACTTATAACTGACCATGTGTCACATGTTGCCCTTAGTGGGAGGGACAACTAAATAGTGGAGAGCACTAACCCAGTCGTGGTTCCGCCGAAGGGTAGAATCACGACTGGGGAAAGATACAGATATTTTTGGCCGGGCTATATTGGCCCGGAAGACCCACATTAAAAAGACCATGTGTCACATCACGCCTTACGTGGGAAGGTGGGTAAATACCGTTGCAGTCAGCATTTGTCTCTGCTACTATTGACACTGTCAGCTCTCTGCCTTCGAGTGGAGAGCGCTCTCTGCTTTCGGGCAGAGAACACTAACCCAGTCGTGGTTCCGCCGAAGGGTAGAATCACGATTGGAGAAAGATAGATATTTTTGGCCTGGCTATATGGCCGGGAAGACCCACATTAAAAAGACCATGTGTCACATTTCGCCTTAAGTGGGAAGGTAATTAAATACCGTTGAGTTGAGTAGTTGTACAGCCACTAGTTGGTCAGTAAGGATACAGACTCATTACCCGGACATACTTCTTCACTGCAAGATTGTATATATTGATTCCTACTAACATTATTCCTAGTATTCCTGAATTGACCTACCAGTGGTCCAGTTTGTATATTTTTGTTCAATATAACTTACATTTTCTATCGCCATATCTGTTTTTGTTATTTATTATTTTGTGTGGTTTCTCAACAAGAATCCACTACATATTAACGCTATTTTGATATCCATCATTTTATGAAAAAAAACCCTGCTTGCCTAAAATGCATTTCTACCAGAAAACTACTGAAAATGCAGCAATTTTGGCACAAAGCACCATTGCATTTTAACACAATATATATATATAAATTCTTTTTTTTTATTTTAAATTAATATAGTTTGCATTGCGACACGGAAATTTCTATGTTCCGAGATTTTTACCTCGTCATCAGGAAATGTTAGCTAATTGTGGTGAAAATGATTTTCATTTGAATATAAGAAACAATACGTTTGTTATTTATGGATGTGTGAAAACAAAAAAATTATGTGTATGTTCAGTTTAACTAACCAGAATAGAGATCCATTTTAAATGTGAAAAAAAGTTTATATTTTTAGGGAATACACGATTTCTTCTTTTAATCTTAACGGCAAAAGTGTCAGTTGATCAAAACCCCTGATATATATATATATATATATATATATATATATATATATATATATGGTAGACTTTGAAAACAGTAGCTACTTTAGCATATACGCATCGTTCATTCAGAAATGAATTAGAACACTCTCAGCTATTGGGCGTGTATAATGATAATATACACGCTAAAAAGTCTGCCCCCTTCTACCGAGCGCCCGTAGCTCAGAGGTAGAATCGCCGACTGACGCCAATTCGTTCGAGTTTCAATCCTGGGTAAAAAGCAATCGGCTGTCTAACTGTACTGATGAGCTATGATACAGTGAAACAAATCTGTCTGCGGATGACTATATATATATATATATATATATATTGGGTATATTTTGATAGAAACATTAACTTGTGGAGATCTGGTTAATGAGAGAGGAAAATTCTTACTGTTTATCTTTATTTATTCAATCTTTGGAATGATTTCCTGATTTCTAGTGGCAATTCGAATGTGCATTCGCTTATCTCTGACGACTTTCAGCTTCCATAATATATTTGCTATTAAAGTGATTTATTAATAGTAAACCGCCTAAATTCTTCCTGAAATGGAGTCTCTTTACCCCCCAGTGACCTATATATACAGCCTGTTTAAGGAATAATGATATTCGAACTGATGACTGCAATGAAACGTGAAACTGATAGACAACATGCAGTGTTGATTCTATTGGCTTCTCTTTCTCTCTTTATATATATATATATATATATATATATATATATATATATATATATCGGTCGAGTTTCGATCCCTGCCAGAAGCAAGTGGATGTGTCTAGCCATACTGATGAGCTGTGATACAGCGAAACAGGCTTGTATGTGGACGACTAATATATTATGCTCTCATTGCAATTGAGCTATCTAGAGTAGAAAATTTTAAAAACAGTTTTCACTTCTGCGATATACGCATTACTCTTCAGAAATGAATTGAGTTCTTTCGGTGACTGGCTTGTATATACACTGCTTATATACAACACGTTAAAATTTCCCTTCCATGCGCCTATGGCTTAGCGGGTAGCGACTCGGTCGAGTTTAGATCACGGCCAGAAGCAAGTGGATGTGTCTAGCCACACTGATGAGCTGTGATACAGCGAAACAGGCTTGTATGTGGATGTCTAATATATATATATATATATTAAGTTAGATAGGTGTGAGTTTGTGACCCTGGGTTTCACGCTTTTGCGATCGTCAGACAAACTGATTAAAAATATTTTTTAAAAATTAGTTTTTCTGACGATCTCAAAAGCGTGAAACCCAGGGTCACAAACTCACACCTACCTAACTGAATATGTCAGCTCTATCACTAATATTGAGCGCTTTCATAATATATAAATATATATATATATATATATATAAAGAACTCAATGTTAAATTTATTTATTTAATTTAACAGAGTAATATAATTTAAGGATGTGCGTTGTGGTGTAGTGGATATCGGCTCGAAATGAGAAATCGGGGAACCGAGTTCGAATTTCAGTTGAATTCCTTACATTCACTTACGCGCAAATACCCTTGGGAAAGGTATTAATCCGTGTCTTTCCTCCAGTTATGAGTTAGATAATAGGACAGATTAGGTTCTATAGCCTTGGTCGGCAACCAGTCTACCGCAGAAAGCAATGGCAACCTACTGCGGGATAATCTTCTGCCCAGTCAGTCTCAAAAGAGACATGATTGCCCAAGCGTGTGTCACGTATGGCACTTAACTGAATATAATTTAGAAAAAATTTTAGATATTCTACAATTTCAATTGTAATACGTATTTCGTTGACTTTGCGGCTCGTCAGACCCAAATGATACAACAGATAATCTTCAAAATATTCCCGAAAATCATTACACACAGACGCTCATGTGTCCGTATCGTGAATAGACATTTATAACGGTAATTTACAAAAAAACAATTCCTTGCTCATTAAAAAAAAAACACTGAGAGAGAGAGAGAGAGAGAGAGAGAGAGAGAGAGAGAGAGAGAGAGAGAGAGAAGAAAACTATAGACAATTGATAAATAGAAAGAAGAAAAAGGAAAGAAATAAAATGAGAACGAACAATTTACAGAGAAATTAAAGTCAACGTCATAGATCGACACATCTTTTTTAGAAAGAATACGTATTTATTTATATATTTATTCATTTTATTTACTTATTTAATTTATTTCATTTTGCTAACCCTATTTTCGGCGACTTTAATGAAAAAACAACTGAATATACAGTAGACGAACAAATTATTATTTTTATTTTAAATCTCACAGCACTAATAAACTTAAACTTATGTCAACTTTTTCTTTACCATTATTTTTTTTTCTTAACAATTATTTTTGTTACAAGGACTAGTGATATTAGCAACAACTTTTTTTTTAACAAAATACTCTAGTGTAGTGATGTTTTGTTTCGTTGAGCGGCTGCTACGCCCAAGTTTTTTTGAACCAGCGTCTTTCTCTTTGAATTTCAATCGCGTCTTTGTCAGCTGTCGCTTGTCAAACCATTTAGGAGAAGGAAAACTCCGAACAACAACCCACAACTCAAGGTGTTAATCGCGCCGAGGAGTGAATGGCTACTGCCTTATGAGGTCACAAACGATTCCCTACAGGCTTCGGGACCCTGTTTGTAAAAGATCGTTATCCAACGTGCCAGTTAAATTTGGGTGGACTTTTGGACCCGTGCGTCACTCGTGGGAAAAATATGAGAAATACAAATAGAAATAAAAAGTCCAGTATGGCTCTTCCAGTGGATAAACAGGAGCCCGTCCTTCAGGAGGGAACCTACCTGAGGTCGAAAAATCTACCATAAGAACAAACTCCTACACAAAGAATGAATCTTCAGGTCCCCACAACCGGAATAATCCTAATGACGGCCCTGAAAATTCTCCAGCTAGATCTATAACCATATATTTAAAGAAAGAAAAAATAAAATGGTCTCGTGAGGAGTACAAAGTCGTTATGACTGCATTTTATGAAGCGTTACTCAAACCTCAAAATACATCACTCGCCAAACATATGACATTTGGCGAGAAAAGGTTGGACAAACAAATAGAATGTACATTGACGAAAATAAATTAGCCAATGTACGAAGATACATCATGCAAAATAACCGATTGACAGAGGCTGAAATGATTGAGATAAAATAAATTGCAACCAGAATAGACGAATCAACAAAATATGAAAAGGAACCGGAATCAGAAATAAAATGTAGTAACATCAAATAAGCCACAGGTCATAATGTAGAAACCGTGATACACACAAATCACTGTGAAGATAATGCTGTAAGTTTAGAAGTGCTGGAAAGGTGGGATCTAAGTCAGTTACAAGACGACAATAAAACGAGTTCGGAACATATTGAGCAGAATTATTTTACGGAAAACAAGAACAGTATACAAGAAGCCAAGGAAGAAATCAAGAACCATATTAGTCAAAATATTGCAATGGAAGAACGAGAACAGCTCCCAAAATTACAACCAACAAAGCATAACCTCGAAACTATTAAGCTCTACAATGCAGCACTCAAATTAATTTCGGGTGAAAAGACACTCATATAAATCTCAATGAAGCAATATATGATTCAGCAACAGCAGCAACAAAAACATTGAACATCAAATTAAAAACAAGGCAGTCTCGCAGACATGAAGATCCACCGTGGAAAAGAAAAATAGAAAAAGAAATCGAGCAACTTAGAAGTGAACTATCAGTACTTGATGAACTGACAAGAGGAATAAATGTAAGAACTAGAAAAAGCAGAAGAGTCGAAAGAAAATACAACATTAGAAATGAAAATGAAGTCCTATCAACTCAGAAAAAATAAAGCAAACAATACAACTGAAGGCTCAAAGAAGACACCACGAGAAAAGATCAAGATTCTGCAGACAAAACAAGATTTTTCAAACTGATGCAAAGACATTTTACAGAGAAATAGGTAAAAAAAGAATTGAAGTGGGAGTCCCCCCAAAATGGAAGAAGTTATACAGTTCTGGGAAAATTTATGGGCTTGCTCTAAAGAATATAACAAAGAAGTAAATTGGATTGCACAAGAGATAGAACGAATAAAAAATAAACCAGAACAG
>JBBBDQ010001306.1:452500-520000 GCA_037127315.1 Ascarosepion bandense
CCAGTAAAATTACCTTTGCTTGGTGTGAAATCATTATAAAAAAAAAAGTTTAGATTTCACGTTTGAATCGACAAAGTATGGGCATTCTGACTGATACTAAGTTAAGACTTATTTCATATTTAATTCTACTTTTATCAGAAGAATATGTTTTAGAAGAAATAGCAAAAAGACAAAACTTATTAAAAGCTGCAAGCGACAGAAAGATGTGGAGGGCCATGATCACCTACCTTTTGAAGGAATAAAAGAAGTTTCAAAACTTTCCCAGGTAAGTGAAGATTATCTGTTATATTAGTTAATTAAAGGCTTCAATTTTTAATTTCAACAAGAAAATATATTCAAAGAAGTAACAGTATTGCACGATGGGCCCCCCGTTCACTTAACACTTACGTTAAGTGTGTTGCAAATCCAGTGCTACTCAAAGTGTGTCACGCGTACCCTCGCCGATACGCGGAGATTTTCCAGAAAAGAAAGAAACAATAGTAAAACTGGCATTATTAAATTCAAATTGCTTATGAAGTATTAATATTAACTTTAAATATTTTTTCTGAATCTTTTATCTCACCGCCCACAAACTGTTCTCCGACAGGCAATATGGATTCCGCTTTGCCAGGTCCACGGCCGACCTGCTAACAACCGTAACGGAGTACATGCTAAAGGCCCTTGATGAGCCTGACGAGGCTCGCGCGGTTGCTCTGGACATCTCCAAGGCTTTCGACAGGGTTTGGCACTCTGGCCTCCTATGCAAACTACGCGGTTATGGTCTTACCGGTCGCCTGCTTGACCTAATCCAATCTTTCTTAAATAACCGCAAAATGAAGGTCGTTCTGAATGGGCGTGCCTCTTCGTCCTACAGCACGAATGCTGGTGTCCCACAGGGCTCTATCCTGGGCCCGACGCCCTTCCTTATTTTCATCAACGACCTCCCAGATGAGATCAAGTCCCAAGTAGGCATCTACGCAGATGACACTACAATATACTCCCGCTCCAGTAAGAAACCTGTCCTGGCGGACAGACATAATCTCGCTGCTGACCTTGAGCGGGATCTACACTCTGTGGTGAACTGGGGCAAGAAGTGGCTTGTCAACTTCAATTCATCTAAGACCAAGCTGTTGTCTGTCAACCATTACAGGCAACTTCTTCTGCCTCCCATAAGCATGGACCAAGCGATTCTCCCTGAGAGTAATACACTACGCCTCCTCGGCCTTACCCTGTCCTCAGACCTCAAATGGAACCACTATATTGAATTCATAGCAAAATCTACTGCTAAGAAGATTGGGTCACTATGTCGATCCAGGATGTTTTTTCCACCTGAATCCATCCTGCATATATACAAGTCAACCATCCGTCCGTGCATGGAGTACTGCTGCCATTTATGGTCAGGTGCCCCTGCCGTTCTCCTCAGTGTTCTTGACAAGCTCCAAAGGAGAGTCTGTAATGTGATAGGTACTGATCTGGCGACTCGACTGCAGCCACTTCCCCATCGTCGAAATGTGGCCTCCCTTTGTCTCTTCTATAAGTACTTTCATGGCTTCTGCTCGGACGAGCTTAAGTCACTGATGCCTCCTCAACAGGTGTTTACTCGTGCAACCAGACTGGCAACTGGGTCCCACCCATTCACAGTCAGGTTAGCCAAATGCAGACGACAATTCTACTCCTGCAGCTTCCTCTCTCGCACTTCCCGCCTGTGGAACTCGCTCCCGTATTCTTGCTTTCCTGACGGCTACAACCTCCAGAAATTTAAATGCAAAGTCAATACTCATCTACTAACCACTAGATTCTAGCTCTCTCCCCTCCCCTGTATAACCTTCGCTTTCTCTCCACCTATGTATCTGTCATTGCACCGCTTTCTCAGCTTTCTATTGTTCCTTTCTAGCTAGTCTGTACTCCTCACTCTTTCTAATTAATCTTTTTACATTTATGTAACCCTCTGCACATCAGTGGCGTTTCCGCCTTGCTCGGGGTGAAATGATTAACAAAAAAATACCCTCGAAACCAATGGCCATGACTAATATAGCACAAATATGGTACCGGTCAATGGCAAACTGGGAAGACTTGTTACGTCGATGATGACTGCCCTTAGAATGAACAAGATATCATGTATTCATGTTTATTACAGATAGTCTCAAAATGTCCCTGAAATAGTAGATATCTCAAAAAAAAAAAAAAAAAAAAAATTCCGGGTTCACAGTCCCCACTATCTTTTACTCAGCTGGATTGGCTTTCTTTGCTTGCCGGTCCCTGGCACACTGAAAAAGAAAACAACAAAAAAAAAACAAAAACAAAAAAAACATACCGGTCCGCCACATCAAATAGTTTGAGAAGCACTGCTGTAAGTGATTTTGTCTGGGCCTGAAGAGTCTGGTGTTTTATGACAACCAACAGTGCAACCTAAATATTTTTTTTTTTTTTTTAATCATTTCACCCCGAGCAAGGCAGAAACGCCACTGATGTGCAGGGGGTTACATAAATGTAGAAAGATTAATTAGAAAAGAGTGAGGAGTACAAGCTAGTTAGAAAGGAACAATAGAAAGCTGAGAAAGCAGGTGCAATGACAGGTACATGGGCGGAGAGAAAGCGAAGGTTATACAGGGGAGGGGAGAGAGCTAGAGGCCAGTGGTTAGTAGGTGAGTATTAACTTTGCTTTTAAATTTCTGGAGGTCGTAGTCGTCAGGAAAGCAAGAATACGGGAGTGAGTTCCACAGGCGGGAAGTGCGAGAGAGGAAGCTGCAGGAGTAGAATTGTCGTCTGCGTTTGGCTAACCTGACTGTGAATGGGTGGGACCCAGTTGCCAGTCTGGTTGAACGGGTAAACACCTGTTGAGGAGGCATCAGTGACTTAAGCTCATCCGAGCAGAAGCCATGAAAGTATTTATAGAAGAGACAGAGGGAGGCCACGTTTCGACGATGGGAAAGTGGCTGCAGACGAGTCGCCAGATCAGTACCTATCACATTACAGACTCTGTAAACTATTCTCAAGGGATTCCAGTCGTTGAATGATATAGTTAAGCCGCACTTCAGATAAGAGATAGAGTCGCAGTTAAGCCAAGAAAGGAGCCCCCCGTACAACAAGTGACGTCAATTAGAGTCGTTCAGCGAAAGAACTAAAAGGTTACCTATATACACGCAGGATATAATTCTCGGACTTTCCAATTTTTTTCTCAACCCGACGCAAACGGGAATCAAACCAAGGTAAAAGCTGGCCTGTCGGTGAAAAAACTAATCGATGGCTAAGGTCATAAGTTCAAACTAAGCATGGATCAGGCTAGTCTCGCTCATAGCAAAACACTGCGCCTCCTCGGCTTAACTCTCACAACGGAACTCAAATGGAATGACTATATAGTTCATAGCTAAATCTACTGCTAAGAAAGTTGGTTCTCTGTCTAGGGCCAGGAAGTGTTTTCCGCCTGAAACAATCCTGCACATATATAAATCTACCATTCGCCCGTGCATTGAATACTGCTGCCTTATCTGGTCGGTTGCTCCTGCTATCCAATTAGGTGTCCTTGATAAAATCCAATGTAGAATCTGTAATGTGGCAATACAGTCACTTTCTCACCGGCGCAAAGTGGCTTCCCTGTGCCTCTTCTACAAATACTTTCACGGCTTCTACTCCGATGAACTTAGCTCACTAGTACCCCCTATATATAAATTTACTTGAGAAAGATTAACAACTAGGTCTCACCATTTTACTGTGAAACCAATAAATTGTAAACGAAAATTCTACTCTAACAGCTTCTTTTCTTGCACTTCCCGCCTGTAAAATTCCCTTCCATTTACTTGCTTTCCTGACAGCTATAATCTCCAAGAATTTAAATGTAGAATCAATAGTCATCTCTTATCTCACTAACCTGCATCCTCTCTCTCATGCTCCTTTCTCCGTTCACTACACTCTCATCAGTATTCTCATCCTTCTCTTACCCACTTCCTGACACCCCCTATAACCAGTCACACTTTGTAATAACTTTCTTCCTATGTAACCCCCTGTAAAACAGTGGCAGTAAAATGCCTTGCTTGGGTCGATATGATTATAAAAATAAAAGTCATCTCCAATCTCACTAACCTGCATCCTCTCTCTCATGCTCCCTTCTCCGTCCACTCATCTCTTATCAGTATTCTCATCCTTCTCTTACCCACTTCCTGACACCCCCTATAACCAGTCACACTTTGTAATAACTTTCTTCCTATGTAACCCCCTGCAAAACAGTGGCAATAAAATGCATTGCTTGGGGTGATATGATTATAAAAAAAAGTACAATTCTGATATGACTCTTGAAAATCGCGTTTAAATTCTTCACCAAACTCGAAAGACGTGTTTTATTTATTCTTGAGTTTGTGTGAACGGAGAAAAGAACCCATATTTCACCCTCTTTTCTGAAGAGAATATCTTTCAATCGTTTCACCCCAAGCAAGGCAGTACTGCCACTGATGCGCAGGGGTCTACATAAATAAGTGTAATAGTTTAGACAAGAGGAGAGTGAAGAGAAAGACGGACCAGTTACAGGGGTTTTTAGAGAAAAGGCAAGAGAAGGATGGAAACACAGGTGTGAAGACAGTTGTGAAGATAGAGAGAAAAGAAAAGAACAAGATGTACAAAATGATACGGAAAGAACTAGAGTCAAGTAGAATTTACTCGTGCAAGCAGATTGGCAATAAGGTTCCACCCACTAACAGATCAACTAAGTGCGGCCCTCAATTCTACCCCTCAGCTTCTTTTCTCGCACTTTTCGCTTGTGGAACTCCCTTCCGTATACTTGCGATCATGACGGCTACAACCTCCAGAAATTTAAATGCAATGTCAATTCCCATCTTTTATCCACTTGACTCTAGTTCTTTCTATATCACTCTGTATATCTTTCATCTTTTCTTTTCTCTCTACCTTCGCAACGATCTTCACACCTGTGTTTCCACCCTTCTCTTGCCTTTTCTCTAAAAATCCCTGTTAAAAGAGAATGATTAATAGTACAGAAGTAACGTCCTGAAATGCCCAGGGCCATCACATAATGCACCAGGAATCGTTTTATGGAACAAGAGAAAGCTACCAATTAATTTAAAAGAACTTATATGAAACAAGAACAAAGACAGAAACACTGAACAAAATTTTAATTCGAAATGTATAGTGAAAACACTTCGTGTGACAGAGATAAAGTAGTTGTATCAAGTGCGATTTGGTAATAAATTAAATACTCCAGAAAACTTAGAAGAGCCATAATGGTCATGGAGGCATTTTAGTACTAGCCGCTATCTCAGCTAAGGCTACTTCACAGCTTACTGGATTTGAAAACGCTTTAAATACGAAAACAATAGCATGGATATAGTGAATGGATGTTGCACGTTGTAATGACAATGGTTGAAAATTATCTTATGAAACGTGGAGAATTTTTTATATATATTTTATATATATTCTTGCTTTCCTGACGGTTACAACCTCCAGGAGTTTAAATGCAATGTCAATTCCCATCTCTTAACCACTTGACTCTAATTCTTTATACAGCACCCTGTATATCCCTTCTTTTCTCTCCACCTTTGCAACTGTCAACACCCCTGTATTCCCATCTTTTTCTTGCTTCTTTCTAACTGGTTCGTCTTTCTCTTTACTCTCCTCCTGTCTAATCTTTTTACTCTTATGTAGCCCCCTGCACATCAGTGGCGTTACCGCCTTTCTCGGGGTGATACGATTAAAAAAATACATACAACAAAGTAAGGTAAAACGAGAGAAAGTCATTCTTGTGTGTACACTGATAAACAAAAAGTATTTAGGGGATTATCAGTAGGGTGTGTTCGTGTGTGTGGCACATTGTTTAGTGAAATTAAGCAATCAGTTTTTCCGGGAAAGAGATTTCCACTAACAGGTCGGAAGTGGAATGTTGACCAAGAATCGTATAATTCTTTATGTTGTTAGGGCTAGGGAGAAAGACAGGAAAACAAGAAGGTAGGTTGAACCAGTGTATTGGAATAACAGAACATATATACAAAATAAGAGTGTTATGAGTCAGTAGATAGAAGTGTCCGTCCGAACTGTCAAGTTACACTGCGTCCCTACTACCTCCTTTAGGACGTCTCGCAGGTTAGTATTTATGAAGGAGGAAGAGTTCATTCCAATGTAGATAGGGCACCATAACACTTTATTTGCTAATTTTTTTATGTAACGAGTGATGAATGTTTCATTGGTTACCAGAATTGGACGTAGTCGTATGTCGTATTAAATATATATCATTATAATATTATTGCTACATTAATTTTTCCTACAGTGGTGTTCACCCTTTACATAGCCTGGTAGCCATTCAAAGTAGAGGATTATAGAGTAAGAGGAAGAGCTTATGTTGGTATGTTTGGAAAGTAACAGTTAATCCTAGACTTGAACAGGTTAAGATTGCAGTCTCGGAGCAGCAACCTCTTGGGAATTGGTTCCATGAGACATGAGACAGTGGTTCGCGGGAATAAGCTGCTCAAGTAAATTACCTCTCACATAGGGAATATGAAGGGAATGATGTGTGTGTGGGGGGTCCGCTAGAATGTGTGTCGCATGGTGGGTCCTATTAATGAATGTAGCTCGTTTGAACACTCACCATGAAAATAGCGATAAAGCAGCAGGTAGTTTGCAACGTCACGTCTGTGAGAAGAGTGTTTCAGGGTGGAAAACCATTTGCCACTCACAAGGACGCGGTGATCGACTACAGCCATCCCTCAAGCGAAGATGAAGTTGCCTTCGGACCCTCATGATAGCGGCCATTTTCCCATACAGAAGGACTTTCGTAATCTCCCAATCACTAGACTCTTACTTCCCGTGTTTTGCCGTCGTAGTAAGGCGATTCTAGAGTATCCTTTCCAAGATGTAGGCCTGGGCAAGGAGTTTACACACACACACACACACACACACACACACACACACACACACACACACACACACACACACACACACACACACACACACACACACACACACACACACACACACACACACACACAGAAATATATATATTCGCGTACAAAAATTAGATGGAGATGTGCATTCCTTCTTTGTCAAGTTAACGATCCTTAAATAATCTGACCGTCTCATTTTGTGTACGTCATATATATATATATAGTCATCCGCAGATAGATCTGTTTCGCTGTATCACAGCTCATCAGTACGGTTAGACAGCCGATTGCTTTTTTACCCAGGAATGAAGCCCGACCGAACGCCCATAGCCCAGGGGTAGAGTCGCCGACTGATGCCATTTCGGTCGGGTTTCAATTCTGGGTAAAAAAAGCAATCGGAGTCTAACCATACTTATGAGCTGTGATACGGCGAAACAAATCTGTCTGCGGATGACAATATATATATATATATATATATATATATATATATATATATATAGAGAGAGAGAGAGAGAGAGAGAGAGAGAGAAGAAAATTTTAAAAACAATTTCCACTTCTGCGATGTACGTATTTCTCTTCAGGAATGAATTGAGTTCTTTTGGTGACTGGCGTGTGTATACACTGCTTATATATAGAACATGTTAAAATTTCCCTTTTCTGATTCCATGCTCCAATGGCTTAGGGAGTAGCTACTCCAGCTAACATCAAATCGGTCGAGTTTCAATCCCGGCCAGAAGCAAATGGATGTATCTAGCCACACTGATGAGCTGTGATACAGCGAAACAGGCTTGTATCTAGATGACTAATATATATATATATATATATATATATATAAGAATAGTTACTAAAAGTAGAAGGTTTGTTACTTAGCTGATTGATGTTATTAACATAACTACTCCAGAATTTCGTAGACTAACCCGCAAAGAATCACCCCATCACCTTCTCGATTTTTCCTTTTCGTATGTACTTTTTATTGGTGCAAGTTCTTTTTCTCTATATAGTGTATGTGTGTTTTTTTCTATGAATAGTGTATGTGTGTCTGCGTGTGTGCATTGCGACTCGCTTTCTCTCTCTGTCTCCCTTTCTCTCTCTCTGTGTCTCTTTATATATATATATATATATATTCGCGTATGAAAATGAGACGGGTAGATTTCATTATTTATGAAATCCTTCTTCGTCATGTTAATGGCTTTTTCGATCTCACCCCCATTGGTAGGGGGTTGCAATTTGTGCCATAAAAGTTGATTACTACTCTTAATTCTAGCTGTATGGCTAACCTGAACTTTTGACCAAAATATAAACAGAAAATTTACCTGTCCTAAATATAATCCGTGTGTTCTTTGATGCAAGTAATTTTTAATTTTTTCTATGAAATAAGTTCAGTCTTAATTCTCCACTTACCTTTATTCTGATAGGGGATAAGTTGACTCATACTGGGTTTAAACTTGATAGGTGATACCATACTTTCATTTTCCTAAGTAACACATGTATTGGACAGAGGATAAGAACCCACCAACCGCTCAATATAGCTCCATTCCAATTAAACGTACTCATCCGTTAGTATTAAATCAAAAGCGAGTAGTTTATGCTGATGCACTCTCGAGCAACCTATGTCATTCCCCTTCTCCCAGTGGGTCTTCTAGTGCTCATGAGGGTATTTTATCGGTCGCAGACTGGTAGGCTGTTTCTAAGGTCGCAGACTGGTAGGCTGTTTCTGGCTCATGGAGGAGTTGTGTTGCCTTGATTTCTGGATAGACAAGACATATACATTCGTGGGATCCCGCCTTGATCTTTTCTTGGTATTTGTTCTTTCGTCGACGATGCTGGAGATAAACGTTTTCTGGGTTTGGGCATTATGCCCCTGATAGTCAGGGAAACAAACATTTGAGTAATTTCAAAGGATGCTATCTTAGCAGGGGGATAATATCGGGGCTATTATACTGCCATTTTGTGAATGGATTCTGGATCGTGAATACTCTCTGGTGGGCCTCTCGATGCCAGGGTGAAGAGTACGACCGTATCTCCAGACAATTTAATCCAGGTTAAAGACGCTGGTATTTTTATTTTTTATTTTTTAATAGTTTCACCCCAAGCAAGGCGGTACCGCCACTGATGCGCAGAAGGCTACATAAAAGAGTAAAATTTAGGCAAGAGGAAGAAAAAGACCAACAAGTTACAGGGGTTATCAGTGAAAGGGCAAGAGAAGGATGGAAACAAAGGTGTGAAGAAAGTTACGAAGGCAGAGAGAAAGAAAAAGAACAAGATTTACGGGGTGATGAAAAAAGGACTGGAGTCAAGTGGATAAGAGATGGGAATTGAGAAAAGGCAAGAGTAGGATATGAAACACAGGAGAGAAGACAGTTAGGAAGGTAGAGAGAAAGGAAAAGAACAAGATATACGGGGTGATGTAGAAAGGACTGGAGTCAAGTGGATAAGAGATGGGAATTGAGAAAAGGCAAGAGTAGGATATGAAACACAGGAGAGAAGACAGTTAGGAAGGTAGAGAGAAAGGAAAAGAACAAGATATACGGGGTGATGTAGAAAGAACTGAAGTCAAGTGGATAAGGGATAGGAGTTGACATTCCATTTAAATTCCTGGAGGTTGTAGCCGTCAGGAAAGCAAGTATGCGGAAGGGTGTTCCACAGGCGGGAAGTGCGAGAAAAGAAGCTGATGGAGTAGAACTGCCGGCTGCATTTGGTCGATATAACTGTAAATGGGTAGGACCTTGTTGCCCGTCTGGTTGCACGAGTAAATTCTTGTAGTGGGGGCACCAGTGACTTAAGTTCGTCGGAGCAGAAGCCATGAAAATATTTGTAGGTAAGACAGAGGGAAGCCACATCCCGTCGGTGAGAAAGTGGCTAGAATCGAACTGCCAAGTCGGTACCTATCACATTGCAGATTGTTCTTTGGAGTCTGTCGAGAACACTGAGATGAACAATAGGAGAACCTGAAAAAATATGACAACAGTATTTCACGCACGAACGGATGGTTGATTTGTATACGTGCAAGATGGATTCAGGCGGAAAAGACTTCTTGGCCCGACATATATATATATATATATATATATATATATATATATATATATATATATATATATATTCTAGAAATATTTTTTAGATATTCTACAATTTCATGGGTAATACTTATTTCGCAGACAAACTTGCTCATCAGACCCAAATGATATCTATATCATATTCACACACACACACACACACACACACACACACACACACACACATATATATATAATATATATATACTTATGTGAATTAATAAATATAACAAACGTATATTATACACATGTATAAAAATAGTATTCAGGTACTAAGAAAGCAGTGCTCAATGTTGTATAAACAGTGCTATCATATATATATATATATATATATATATATATATATATATATATATCAGGTGCATATTACAAATTGACCGTTTTAGAGATTGAAATTTAAGTTCACTCGATGTTCATGGAAGTTAAGTCTTATAATGTTAGGCTACTAATTTTTAATTTATCAAGAGTAAGATTTGAATAGACAAAAACACTGAAAACAGAAATAGGGGTTGTTCCAAAGACAGAAATTCGTATAGGTGAAAAAAACCGTAAGAAGTCATGAACGTTTTGTTTCCAGTGTAGATTTATTATTATTATTATTATTATTATTATTATTATTATTATTATTATTATTATTATTACTTGTTTTTGTGTAATACATGATGTAATGAATATGCATACACCTTGGTTCCCTCGCACAGTAATATGATTGGCTGGTGTCAGCCATAAATACAGACTAAGGCGGGGATGCCTAGGACTACGCCTAATGGAACATTTATTGACTACGTCTATCGCATAAGCCTAGGCCGAATCATACTGCATACGACTACGACGAGTACCAGTCCATTACGGCTACTTGCTAGATTGTCCTACTCGGTTACAGTTGCTAAAATCATTTAGCTACTTCGAATAATATATATATATATATCCCTTTCCGGGACATATCAATACATTAAGTGTCCATAATGTTATTTGTGTCGCTACACGTGTTTCGAACTCCAAGTTGAGCCTCTTCAGGGGAATAAATTTGTGACTTAGATATCGAGTTCCATTTGTCTTTGTAGACAAAGGGATCTCGAGATGTATAGTCACAACATCATATAAAATGATAAAATCATATAAAAAGTCATAAAATAATATATATAACCAGAAATTATGACCAAGTGTAACCATACCAACAAATACCTACTACGATCATACGATCGTGGATGAAAGTGCTCTAAGACCTTTAAGTAACTTCTCCTAATTTTGAAAATTGCGCGTTCATAAACGGTCCTTGTTACGTGAGTGTTAAAAAAAAAACAAAACAAAAACGGTAAAATTAGTTATTGTAAATCGCTTGAAAACACCCAAAAGGTAGAAACCTAGGTCGCAAAATAACTCGTTTCCAAATGAGAAATATTCAAAAGTTCTACAATATAATTGTATTGAACATTTTAATACAACTGTGAACTGGTCTAATTTAATTATGATAAAAAACGAACTAATTAACTATATATATATATATATATATATATATATATATATATATATATATATATGTATGTATGTATGTATGTATGTATGTATGCAGTGTAGATATAGAAGAATCCAAAGGAGTATCTTGTTCATAAAGTGGTAGGATAACTCTGTAGGAGACCTCTAAATATATATGTAAATAAATACATATAGAGCAAATATATGTAAAAATTAAGACAGACACGTTATTCCATGGTTAAGCGGAAGTGTAGGCCTATTTCAGGCGAACCATCATCAGCTTTCGTGTTTATTGCACAGAAGATTTTACCCAGTAAAGACGGAAGCTGAAGCTGGTTCGTTTGAAATAGGCCTATACTTCCACTTGACCATGGAATAACGTGTCAGTCTTAATTTACACACACACACACACACACACACACACACACACACACACACACACATATATATATATATATATATTGCAATAGCAAGAGATAGCAGTTAAATGACTAATGATAGTTTAAAATATAAAAAACTTTAAAAAGAATGTTTTTTATGTTCTTCATAACACTAATTTTCTTTCTTTTTGTCTCTTGCTCGCACACAGGTACACAGATGGTTATATTGATTGAGAATGATTTTCTCTGGTTCGTAGCGTTTTCTTATCTCAGCGTCAGACTGGTTGAAGTTTTGACCTGTCCATCAGCCGAGGTTGGGGGGAGAAAAAAACAAAAAAAAAAAAAGAAAGAAAAAAAAACAACTAAACAAAAGTCACTTTTCCGTTATAAGATAGACACTCTGGTCGTTGGTCATAGGGACACCCCCCCGCCTCTACAAATCAATTTCCTTTCCAATCATCCAACAAAAACGACTGTCGAGTCTACACTCGTATGAACCATACCCGGGTACTTTCTGTACTGAGTGGCATCACAAAACAGTATCGCCGAACACACATATGCAGCGCGCTGGGTAAATTTCCAACCACTTTAAATTCACAGGAGAAAAAAAATGGTTTGCCAGAGATTTTATTTTTTAATCCTTTTACCCCAAGCAAGGCGGTACTGCCACTGATGCGCAGGGGGCTACATAAAAGAGTAAAAGTTTAGACAGGAGGAGAGTGAAGAGAAAGACAAACCAGTTACAGGGTATATCAGAGAAAGGGCAAGAGTAAGATGGAAATACAGGTGTGAAAACAGTTGCGAAGGTAGAGTTTAAAACAAAGAACAAGATATACGGTGTGATGTAGAAAGGTCTGAAGTCAAGTGGATAAAAGATGGGTATTGCATTTAAATTCTTAGAGGTTGTAGCCGTTAGGAAAGTAAGCATACGGAAGGGAGTTCCACAGGCAGGAGGTGCGAGAAAAGAAGTTGCGAGAGTAGAATTGTTGGCTGCATTTGGTTGATATAACTGTAAATGGATGGGATCTTGTTGCACGAGTAAATTCTTTTGGTGGAGGCACCAGTGACTTAAGTTTGTCATAGCAGAAGCCATGAAAATATTTGTAGGTGAGAAAGAGGGAAGCCACATCCCGTCGGTGAGAAAGTGGCTAGAGTCGAGCTGTCAAGTCGAGACCTGTCACATTACAGATTCTTCTTTGGAGCTTGTCGAGAACACTGAGACAAACAAGGGGCGCCTGACCAAATATGACAACAGTATTTCACGCACGGACGGATGGTTGATTTGCATACGTGCAAGATGGATTCAAGCGGGAAAGACTTCCTGGCTCGACACAGTGACCCAACCTTCCTAGCGGTGGGTGTTATTAACTCACTACCTAGGATTCTACCAAACACATTATTACGGACACATGAGCGCAAATAAGCCAATGAAAATGATCAAACCCAATCTCACAAAAATAAAAGCAAACTCCTTGTTCCACAAAAGAGACTAAGTTCAAATCGCTATATTTTTGAAGCCACATTCAGCCGGTGGGAAAGTAGCTAGAGTCAAGCTGCCAGGCCGGGACCTATTACATTGCAGATAATGGAGTATTTGTTTAAATATTCTTCAAGGGACAGCACACACGGAACGCGGTGTTCCCTTTTCTAAAATCTCTGCAATGTCTTTATTCGGCATCGCCATCAGCAGCTTCCCTAAATTCTTCTTAACCTCGTCCCCGGTGGTTCAGCGTCGATTTTAGCGCTGGGAAAAGTAAAGATTTTTCGAGTGTCACAATTTGCGTTGCAGTGGATATCGGCTCGGAACGAGAAATCGGGTTGCAGAGTTCGAATTCCACACAAATACTCTTAGGAAAGGTATTAATCCGTCTCTTCTCTCCAGTTAGGACAGATTGGGTTCTATAGCCTTGGCTTGCAACCAGTCTACCGCAGAAAGCAATGGCAACCTACCACGGGATAATCTTCTGCCCAGTCAGTCATGTCACTTTCGAGGCATGATCGCCCAAAGCGTGTATCACGTATGGCACTTAACTGACTGACTGAATATAATAGTTGGAATTATGATTAAGGCTTCTGCAGGTCATAAAGTGGGGGATCGGTTTTCTGTTGTTATAAAGTAATAAACTGATCCCCCACAAATTATTACTTAATATGATACATCTCTTCTCCCTCTAGTTATGAGTCAAACAATAGGTCTAGTTATGAGTCAAATAATAGGACAGATTCGGTTCTATTACCTTGGCTTGCAACCAGTCTACCGCAGAAAGCAATGGCAACCTACTGCGGGATAATTTTCTTCCAAGTCAGTCATGTCTCTTTCGAGACATGATCGCCCAAGCGTGTATCACGTATGGCACATAACTGATATTGCCATCGGATCACCGAAGTTAATCAACATTGAACCTGGTCAGCAACTAGATGGTCACCTCGGGAATACCAGGTACTATAAGCTTATATGTGCGGGTAGTGTCATTGATAACACCTCAGAATGTGAAATCGGGGAACTGAGTTCGGATTTTAGTTGGGTTCATTATATTCACTCATGCGCAACTACTCTTGGGGAAGATATGAATCCACTTCTTTTCCTCCCCGTTATGAATTAAATAGTCAGAAAATTAAAATTACCCCTACGAAATTTTCGCAATCTAAAGATATGTTTTGTTTTTAAATAAACTGAAAAAGGTTGATAAGACGTAAAAAGGAAAATCAATTAATGAAGGTTAGTGCAAGTTTATATGATGATTTTTTTAACGCAAAAACTTGGTGGTCGCACTAAACACAGTTAATTTTTGTTTGAAGAGGTTTAAAAACATGCATTTTTGGTGCCTGGTTAATGGTCATACAAAAAAAAATACGTTGCATTATACATGAAGTCGACTTATACACGAGTATCCACGACAGCGGTTCCTAAGCGTGCGGCTTGCCCCATAGATGGGATGGACGAGGACAGCAGGCGAGGCCGAATGACTGAAAGATAATTAAAAATTTAGAAAACTTTTAAAAATGAATCTCTCTCTCTCTCTCTCTCTCTCTCTCTCTGTATGGCGTTCACCCTGTTTGGGTTGAGCCGGCTTCCTCCCAAGCGATGGAGAAAGATTCGTTGGGATTTGTTTAAGGGCAGGGTCCCAAGGCATTTTAATTATCCCGCAACAGTTTGCCAATACCTGCCGCGGTAGATTAGTTGCCAGCCAAAACTATAGAACCCAATCTGTCCTGTTATTTAACCCATAACTGGGGGGGAAGAGACGGATTAATACCTTTCCCAAGGCTATTAGCGCGTAAGTGAATGCAGAGCATTCACGTGGAATTCGAACTCGGCCCCCGATTTCTCTTTACTAGCCGATATCCACAACCATAAAAAAAAACGCTTACAGCACCTAGCATTCACAAGCGGTCACCCATAGCCAGGCTCAACGTTGCTTAACTTCAAGTGATCAAATGAGAACCGGTGTATTCAACGTGATATGACCGTAAGCGGAAAACGTAAAACTTCATATGCCAAAAAATAAATATAATTTCAATATTTAGAATATCATGGATTACTTGTAATTTCCGGAATGAGTCCCAGCATAGATATTTATAAATAATTAGATTTTTTCATTATGATATTTTTGCATTAAATCAAATATTAAGAATCTCGTAACTAGAGTCTATAAATTGGAGGAGAGCGTTATCAATGATAATTTTCTGACTTCAAACCCGCGGTTATTTTCCTTTAACCCTCTCGCTGCCTTTTTTTCTTTTCAAATGTACTTTTTATCACAAGAAATTTGGTGAGGTGTGAGCAAATTATAATTCCAAGAATCCGGCCCCAGAGAATCAAAAAGTTTGGGAACCACTGATATATGGCATGCAGTCAGTTAAGTACCATACGTGATACACGCTTGGGCGATCATGTTTCGAAAGAGACATGACTGACTGGGCAGTAGGTTGCCATTACTTTCTGCGGTACACTGGTGCCAGCCAGGGCTATAGAACCCAATCTGCCCTGTTATTTGATTTATAGCTAGAAAGGGAAGAGATGTATTATATTATTAAGTAGTAATTAGTGGGGGATCAGTCTATTACTTCATAACTATAGAAAACCGAACCCCCCACTTTATGACCAGCAGAAGCATTAATCATGATTCCAATTATTATATTCAGTCAGTCAGTTAAGTGCCATACGTGATACACGCTTGAGCGATCATGTCTCGAAAGAGACATGACTGACTGGGCAGTAGGTTGCCATTACTTTCTGCGGTACACTGATGCCAGCCAGGGCTATAGAACCCAATCTGCCCTGTTATTTGATTTATAGCTAGAAAGGGAAGAGATGTATTATATTATTAAGTAGTAATAAATGGGGGATCAGTTTTATATTGTTATGAAGTAACAATATATGCCAGAAGTTTTAATTATGTTTTAAACTATTATATTCAGTGAGTCAGTTAAGTGCCATAGATGATCGCTTGGGCGATCATGTCTTGAAAGAGACATGACTTGGCAGATGTTTGTCCCGAAGTAGGTTGCCATTACTTTCTGCGGTAGACTGCTTGCCAGCCAAGGCAATATAACACAATCTGTCCTGTTATTTGACTCATAGCTAGAGAAGGAAAAGATATATTATATTATTAAGTAGTAATAAATGGGGGATCACTTTATTCCTTCATAACAGTATAAAACTGATCCCCCACTTTATGCCCAGAAGTTTTAATTATGTTTTAAACTATTATATTCAGTGAGTCTGTTAAGTGTCATACGTGATACACGCTTGGGAGGTCATGTCTCCAAAGAGACATGGCTGACTGGGCAGATGATTGTTCCGTAGTAGGTTGCCATTACTTTATGCAGTAGACTAGTTGCCAGCTAAGGCTATAGAACCCAATCTGTTCTGTTATTTAACCAATATGTGGGGGGAAAGACGTATTAATACCTGTTCTAAGAGTATTTGGGCGGAAGTGAATGGAACGAATTCAACTGGAATTCGAACTCGGATCCTCCGATTTCTCGTTCCGAGCCGATAACCACAACGCACATATAGCATTACTTTTCTTTATTGTTTTTCTTTGAACTGATATGAAACATGCCGAATGCTGTAAGCGTTTTGTGACGGATGTGCGTGTTTACAGCCATATCACGTTTATACACCGGTTCTCGCTCGATCACCGAAGTTAAGCAACGTTGAGCCTGGTTAGTACTTAAATGAGTGATCGCTTGGGAATACCAGGTGCGGTAAGCGTTTAGTGACGGATGTGCGTTGTGGTGCATTGGATATCGGCTCGCTCGGAAATAGAAATCGGTGAGCCGAGTTCGAATTCCAGTTGAATACCCTGCATTCACTTAAGCATTGGTACCCTTGGGAAAGGTATTAATCCGTCCCTTCCCTCCAGTTATGGGTTAAATAACAGGGTAGTACTTGCGGACCCTGCTCTTAAAAACAAATCCTAATTAATCTTGATACTCGAAAAGAAAAAAGTATTACTAGACACAAAAACTAATATAAAAACAAAAATAAATTGTTGAAAGAAAAAGGTATTACCAGCAAGAAATAAATAAAAGTTTAGCTGGCAATAAATGACCTACTGAGGTGTTGATATGCCATAAAAATAAAACAACCAAACCAATCATCTGAAAGAACTTTTTTGTCGACCATTAATGCTGACTTCTAGGAAACTCATTCAGTGCGCCTTCTTGATCAAATATTTTGGCAACAATTATATTGAATTAATTGCTGCGTTTGCCACTAGTAAAGACAGTTGCCTCTGTCGAGCGATACGGTTTTATCGCCAAAACCTATTTTTTTTTTGCATTTTTAAGTCTATAATTCGTCCGTGCATTGAAAATTACTGTTTCATTTTTGCTGATTTCTATATATCTAGATATTCTTGACAGAAACCAAAGAATCTGTAATATTATTGGTCCGGACCTGGCATCTCGGCTTCAGCCAATTTCACATCACCGTAACCTATCTGGCCTGTTTCTTTTCTATAAATATTTTCACGGTAATTTTGGTACCTCTACTTTACGAATTTAAGCGCAGTACTAGATTGGCAGATAGGTTTCGTAATTTTACTGTTTAAGATCTATGCTTATAGTTTATTCTCCCTCACTTCTCGTTTATTGTTGTGGGATCTCCCCTTTATTCTATGATAATAGACTCGACTTGAGTATACATATATTCCTGCCATAGAAAGGACAGTGGGAGAGGTTACCATAGAGTATCGCGAGAACCGAAGTTACACAGAGAATACCGCGTCAGTAGTCATAGTAGCTCTGAACTCCACTTAGTCGGAATAATAGTACACAGCACCCGTCAGTTCCGACGTGGACATACTAATTCTAGCACGGCTTCACTTCAAAGACTTGTATAAATATATTTCTTACTAATGGTATTCCTGGATTACTAACCTGCGTTCCAGTTTGTATCTTTACGTTTAATATGATCTATTTTTCTATCCCAAATACTTGTTTTGTTGTTCATTATTTTGTGCGGTTCCTCATCCGGAATCCACAACAATTTGTGACTCTGTAACATAATAATTCATATTTATTTTAATTTTGTTGCAAAATACTTTTATTTGTTCATAGTAATTTATGTGTACATATTACTAATTATAAAAACATTCTTTATGGCGTACAAGTACGAATAGTGCAGTATTAGTAGAAACTCCCAATGAAATATCATTTTTTTATCAGTAGCACTCCATGTAAACTAAGGGGTTACAGTGTATGGAAAAATTAGGAACAGAAACATTAACAATGAGCGGAAAGAGGAAAAAATAATCAAGTGGACAGTAGATAGCGATTAACATTGCATTGACATTTTTGTCATAGAGAGAACCATTGAGAGATCCGTAGGTTACCGTAAGATACCGAGAGTTACCGAGAGTTACCGAGAGTTACCGAAGTTTCACAAAGAATACCGCGTCCATAGTCATAGTAGCTCTGAGCTCCACTCAGCCAGAATAGTATTACATGGATATACTAATCCAAGCACGGCTTCACTTCAAAGACTTGTATATATATATATATATATATATATATATATATATATATATATATATATATATATATTCCTTACTAATCGTATTCCTGGATTACTAACCTGCGTTCTAGTTTGTATCTTTACGTTTAATATGACCTATTTTTCTATCTCAAATATCTGTTTTGTTGTTCATTATTTTGTAAGGTTTCTCACCCGGAATCCTCAACACTTATGACACATTCTTCTGGCTTCTTGCTTTCCTATCAACTAGTAATCTTTTGTTTCCTTGAATCTTGTTATTTATTGTACTCTGTGTTTATTTCTTTCTCATTAGCCTCTTGCATCCTAGTGGTCTGTATTGCCTTGTTTGGGGTGAAATCTAATCTAAACTTATTTATAAATAGAACTTTGTCTGTGTGTGTGTGTGTATGTATGTGTGCGTGTGTCTGTGTGTGTCCCCGTTACCTATAGACTCCGAAACGGCTGAACCGATTTTCTTGAAAATTTACACAATTGTACTATAAGCATATGCGAGTGTTCTTAGCTAGGTTTTGTGTCGAGGTACCCCCGATAAATATCGAAAATAGAAAAAATCGGGTTATAGAAGGAGTCGTCCGATTTTAATCAAATTTGATACACTCATAGACAAAGACATAAGAAACGATATTCAGAAGTTTCAAGGTTGCAGTTCTTACAATAGTGCAGAAAATCGATAATATATATATATAAAAGGCAAGATGTTTGTGTGTGTGTCTGTTTATCTGCCTGTATGTCTATTTTTTCAGTCCTTTTATTTTAGGTTTTGCTTCGGGTTTGGCTCTAAGTAGGTATAATTGTATTTCTTAGTCTCAGCCATGATACCATTTACTTAGAGGATTTATTTAGCCTTCAAATTTCAGTTTACGACGAAAAAACTTATTTGATATCGATATCAGGAAATCAAAATTTGACTTACATTCATTCATTTTTCTTTCAGTCTACGGTTTCGCTTTAACTGGAAACAACTATTACTTTTTAGTCTTTAGTGCCAACGTCCAAAGAGTCTGAGCTCCAGAACCATGGATTAGTTTTAAAGCTTTCATTACACCCGAGCAACGCCGGGCTAGACTGCTAGTGATTAAATAAACGTGTGTCTGTAATGTTAAGTTAGAAGCATCTGATAAGATTAAGGTACTAAATTGTAATAAGTAAAATAATTGTTTACTCATTTCTGGATTCTATCAAATTAATCTCGGGTAAATTAAGATTATATGGTTTCGGACCTTCGAAAGTTCGATCATTCTTCGTGAATGATTCTGTTTTCCTCTCCGTGTGAATGATTCTGTTTTCCTCTCCGTGTGAATGATTCTGTTTTCCTCTCCGTGTGAATGATTCTGTTTTCCTGTCCGTGTGAATGATTCTGTTTTCCTCTCCGTGTGAATGATTCTGTTTTCCTCCCCTCATAAGTAGGACGTTTAGATAACTTCGTTTTATTCGGTTATCTTGTGTTTATATCCTAAGTTCAGCCAGGTTCTCTTACTGTTTATGTTGGTGCACTCATAATCCCATAAGGCCCGATTCTGTTCTTGGTTTCTTTGAGGGTACCTTCTGGGTCAGCCTTTAAGGCACCTATGTTTTCGAAATTTTGAGATTACACGGATTACAGAAATTATTTTAGTATCTCTTAGGGTAAACAAAGATGATATTGGTGTCACTACAAATTAACTCTTATTAAGTCAAAGGTTGCGGATGGACATTAAATTCAATTTGAACACTTGGTATTTCCTAGTTTAAATCACATACTACATAATCACAAAAACTGTACCAAATAACAGAAACCATATCAATTGAAGACTTACAACAGCAGCATCAACTAAAATGGATAGCGCATAAATAATGAGATAATGAACATTTTAAAAGTCCACACTACTTCAAATAAAAGTTTAGGGAGGAAACCCCCATCAATACTGGAAAGAGCGATAACAGCTACTGGACTTGAGAAACCTATTTTCCTGAAAAATCATTTTAAGAGAAAGTGTTTATAAATTTTAACTGAAAGAGAAAATAATGACATAATGAAGCTGTTGACATTCCACACTACTTCAAATAAAAGGTTAGGAAGGAAACCCCCATCAATATTAGAGAGAGCAATGACAGCTACTGGACTTGAGAAACCTATTTTCCTGAAAAATTGTTTAAAAAAAAGTTTTTTTTTCAAATTTCAACCGAAAGTAGTACTGACTGCTCGGTCAATGAATGTCAAATGTTTCGTTATAAGGAAAGGTTTAAATTACCATTGCTATTACCATTATGGGGTAAATTTTTGTTTTGTTCCCCGAAGGCTTTTACCCCTTCAAATCTTTTCCAGACATACCTATTTCCGTGCAAATGTATATGCTGAACGCAAATCGGTAATTGTTTATTGAAGAAACCTACCTTTTCTTCATTTTATCGAGTAGAAAAATATGGAACTTCTTGTCGCTGTTTATCTCACCCCGTAACCACGGTTTAAAAATGTTACTCACTGAAGAATGAATTCACGCGTAGTTTTACGATTTTTCGCTCTTTTTATTTCTTTTTTCCAATTAGTACACGGAAAATGAATTACGAAACCAAACAAATCGCGGAGTAATTGTTGAACGGGAGTAAATCAGCCGAAATAAGTATCCTACGCCTCATGTTATTCAGCGGTGAATCAGATATAAGAACAGTGGTAAGGGGTGAAATATAGCCCGATAAATTTCTGGTCGATATCATGAAAAAAAGGTAGGTTTCTTTAATAAACAATTATCGATTTGCGTTCAGCATATACATTTGCACGGAAATAGGTATGTTTTGGAAAGATTTGAAGAGGTAAAGGCCTTCGGGGAACAAAACAAAAATTTACCCATTATGGTCTCATGACCGAGTGGTGGAACGTTGGCTTTCTGATCATGAAGCCCGGGCACCATGATCGATTTGTCAAGAAGGTGAGGTTTTGATGCTATCGATCTGGAGGAGGCGATCTTATCGAGCGGCATCTTTGGAAAGTGCCTAAAAACTAATACTTGTGAGTTAAATTGGGTAGAGGAGACGTCAATGGTTGTGCTATCTCGAGAGTTTGAACGTCCTGACCTTGTTCAGGTTTCAGTTTGTTCCCGCTGGATAACATGCTCTTACCCAGAAACTGTAACTAAGGTCCGCTTATCATCGTTGCAGTATAAACCACAGGGGGCTCTGTGGGTGTTGAACTAACAAAAGTGTACCTGAGCAGGCGTCTGCAGTAGGGATTAGCTAGCCACCCTAGTAGAGGGGTATCCTAGTATATGAGTGGCCAGCCATAATATATATATATATATATATATATATATATATATATATATATATATATAATAATAATAATAAGTCTACTATTTAATTTTGATATGCTTGGCATACAGTATTTTTATAGAAAATTTAAGTTAGATTAGATCAGTGGGTATCGATATAAAAGACTAAAATGCTTTCCAAATTCGAGTTTTCATTACCATATTGAACGGAGGCGTAAACCAAATTATTTTTCTTTTTCTACCATTATCTACAAGAAATCTTAGTGTATGAATTCAACGTTATTATATCCTTTACGTTTGAAAGCCAGTACATAATCCTTGTCTATATCGTTGGTTTATATTGAATTGACATATCTTACAACGGATTTTGAAAAGATCAAAATAATAAGGTAAATTGATTCAATTGATTTATTCATAGAGAGAAACCGACTCCAGTGAATCTATCTGATCAGTCGAGATTCATAAATTAACTTGGGACATATTTAAGTTCAGTTTCGAGCAGTAGGCAGTTTAACTTGAGTCTGGATTTGACCAAAAGTTGAGATGTGTGACTCGGTTATTAAAACGTAGAATGCGTCGAATGAAGAAACACTAGCGCCTTTGCTTCCAATCGGCCGTTCGATAAATTAAGTCGTTAGTGGATATCAGGAAAAAGAAATCGGATGGGAGGAAGAGAGAACGAAAGTGAATCTTCATTCGTCTTCTTTGTTATAATCTACGCTAATCTTTAATCTCCATAGATGATGAATGTTGTACGCAATAAAACGTGACAGCGAAATAAAATGAAAAAGATTTAAATGATTATTGATTTCAGAATTTACCTCAACATCACGGCGGCGCTGAGGGATTTTAGACCAAAACTTTTAGGACAGGATGACCTCAACTACCATTGTTTTTTGAAGAACAGTGCCAATAAAGAAACGTAGAATTAATAAGAAATATATACTTTAATCATTTTACAGCTGAAATGGCTAGATGTAACCGTAAGTTCTATGCTAACAGTTTCTTCTCTCACACTTCTTGTTTGCTGAACACTCTTCCAGCTTCTTGCTTTTCAGTCAACTCTGATCATCCAAAATTTAAATGCAAAGTCAATCGTAATCTTCTGTCTTCTTAATTCCTATCTTTTTTAGTCTTCTCACTTCTTAACAATATTTTTCTTTCACTTTCGGGTTGCCATATTTTGTCGTTAACCGACGCCATTCTATTAAACGTACAGACAGGCCATTGCAACGGTTCTAGCGTTTTTCCTTCTCATGGAATGGTTATCAACTAAGATTAGAGAATCCAGTTTACGCTGCTCTGTAACACACCCTTCTCTTACACACTTCCTGAAACCCCCAATAACCTTCTCCTCTTTTCTCATAACCTACCTCCTATGTAACCCCGTGTAACAGTGGCAGTAAAATGCCTTGCTTGAGGCGATACGATTATATATAAAAAAAGGAAGAAGTGATAGATTTATACATTTTCACAGGTTATTAGTGCGAAAAGGAATGCAACGACCTCAGAGGGAATGCAAACTCGAACCTCAAATGTCGTTTTCCATGCCACCCAGACATCCACTTCATGTTATTTTTATTCTTAGTAAAATATTCATAATAACCTTTTTTTGTGGGATGGGGTCAGATTTAATTAGGCAATCATAGGGAACAGAAATGTGTATCTATCGTTAAATCGAATTCAATCATCCTCATCAAATAAAAATTAATTTCAGCAGAAACAGTTGTTTCCCAAAGTGTGGAACAAACTCCTGCGTGAGTACTTCCCTGATCACTCCCGCCAAAACATCTTAAAGTCAAGGACCAATCATTCTTATCATGAACCTCATTTTGACTGTAAAGTTCTATCATGAGTGGCCTTTGAGTGGTGTTTTGTATGAATTTTAGTATTAAGAATCCAATATATATATATATATATATATATATGAAATTATTTCTTTGAACATTATTTTTGATCGATACTCGTATTTAAGTAGACATTCTGTTTATAATCAAACAGTATATATATTTATTTCTACCGGCCTGATTATTTACGATAAATTTTGTTACAAAATGTGTGTTATTCGGCAGGATTCAAACCTGGGACCCCTATCAACATAAGGAAAGCCATCAATTGATCTGGCGTGTCTTAGACCTCTCGACCACGAATGACCAACAGTCTAATCGAAGTCAAATCAAGCCTATATAAGACAATTTTCGATTCTACGTAAATGACCATTTCTGCACTGAAATATACCTTAATGTCAACAAATGTAAACATACAATGTTACGGAAGTTCAAGAAGATTAACGAAATGGTTTTAAACAACCGATATTTTGAAATTATTTGTTTGAACATTATTTTTCATCGATACTCGTATTAAGTAGATATCCTGTTTATAATCAAACAGTATATATATTTATTTCTAAATTGTGTTATGTAGGCTTGATTTGACGTCGTTTAGACTGTTGTTCATTCGTGGTCGAGAGGTCTAAGACGTGCCAGATTACTTGGAGGCTTCACCTATGGGGATCGCAGGTTTGAATCCTACCGAATGACACACATTTTCGTAACAGAAATCTATCGTAAATAATCAGGCCGATAAAAAAATAAGTATATATAACCATTTCGTTAATCTTCGTATATATATAAATATATATATATATATACGAAGATTAACGTTATATATACTTATTGGTATAGAATAAAAAGTGTGAAAGGCCGTGAACGTTTTGTTTAAAGTGTAGATTTATTGTTGTTAATATTATTATTGTTTATATACTTTTTATTTGATACATTGTGTCCATAATGATATTTGTGACGCTACTATCTAAATTTGGTGTGAGTGTGTTTTTTTCTTCGTATGTCTGTGTGTGTTTTAGCTTTTTCACACTCCACCCACGTCTATTGAGCAGGTGAAGAGGCTCATCCCTTGTTTCCTGCTTAGGATGTGGTTTTCGGCTGTCCCTTTTCCAATCTTTTCACTCTTTTCTTTTTTTCCTTTTTTTTTTTTTTCAATTGGAGTAGATAGACTAAACTATCGCCCGGTTCACACTCAATCCACGTCTATTGAACAGGTGAAGAGGCTCATCCCTTGTTCCCTGTTTAGGATGTGGTTTCCGACTTTCTCTTTGCCAATCTTTTCACTATTACGTAGCCCCCTGGACATCAGTGGCGTTACCGCCTTGCTCGGGGTGATACGATTAAAAAAAAAAAAAAAAAGAAATAAAAAACGGAATGGAGATCGGTGACTGGAAAAGCTTTTCCACTTTCACAAATATTTTTCTAATACATACATACATACATACATACATACATACATACATACATACATATACATACATACATACGTACATATATATATATATATATACATACATACATACGTATGTACATATATATATATATATAATATACATACATACATACATACGTACATATATATATATATAATACATACATACATATATATATATAATATACATACATACATACATACGTACATATATATATATATATATATATATATAATATACATACATACATACGTACATATATATATATATAATATACATACATACATACATACATACACATATATATATATATATATATATAATATACATACATCCATACATACACACACACACACACACACACACACATATATATATATATATATATATATATATATATAAACACACATATTTCTATCTCTTTTTAATTTTAAAAACACTAATTCGACTGTTAAATAATGTAAAGTTGATGGCAGAAGAAAATTGTTTGATATATAGTGCCTTTCTTATAGCCAGGTGACTTTGTTATTGTGATTTAAATAGTAGTTTTTTTTTTATTGCAGTATTATTATAAGTTAGGTGGCATGTAACGAGTCTTCTGAAAGAAGTAGTCGTATGCTTAATATAGGTAATTGATTTATGACAAGAAACACAATCTTGTACAGGTCATTGAAATGCATATACTATATTAGTCATCGCTGTTTTAGATTTAATGTGATTATTTTGATTAAAAACAGTAAGGTTGCAGTCTTCCATTTTGTATATTATATTATAAATTTTACGTTTTTAGGTTATTACGATAGAAATATGGTATTTAATAATTTTTCGTATAAAAAATTCATTCTCTTTACAATTAATGTGCATTTGGTTGCAATAAAATATGTTGACGTTTTTGTGTGTTATTTCTAATACTAGTGACACACACACACAGATATATGTATATAAATTTCTGCCTATATATATATATATTTAAATTGTGTGTATTTTGGCAGCATTTTTTCATTAATGCAGGTTTCATTGAATAATATAGACAAGTTTTGTTTATTAATTTTGTGTAGGATCCGTTCATACCGTCTGATATAATTTGCCTTTTCACAAGGCTCCATTTATATTTCAAGGTGGTGATGGTGTGTTGGGCTGCTGGATCATGTAATTTAAATTGTGTGTATTTTGGCAGCATTTTTTCATTAATGCAGGTTTCATTGAATAATATAGACAAGTTTTGTTTATTAATTTTGTGTAGGATCCGTTCATACCGTCTGATATAATTTGCCTTTTCACAAGGCTCCATTTATATTTCAAGGTGGTGATGGTGTGTTGGGCTGCTGGATCATGTAATTTAAATTGTGTGTATTTTGGCAGCATTTTTTCATTAATGCAGGTTTCATTGAATAATATAGACAAGTTTTGTCTATTAATTTTGTGTAGGATCCGTTCATACCGTCTGATATAATTTGCCTTTTCACAAGGCTCCATTTATATTTCAAGGTGGTGATGGTGTATATATATATATATACATTTTATTAACACAGTATCACAGATACATAGATACATTTTCATTATATTAGACATCTAATGATATCCTATAAGAATCATATCCTTTGTATGTAGCCTTGGCGAATGATAAACAATGCAGATAGTTCAGGTTAAAATGACACTATGATCCCGACTGTGGTTGTTTAATCAATCAATAATCAATAACTTTCATTAGACATTCAAAGGTTAACAAAGTCAGTGAATTTTTGCTTTCTACTTTTTTGACTTCAATATTACTTGCAGCAGATTTTATTAATTTCCAGAAATCATCATTGCTTCAATACGATTTTTTAATGTCATACCCATGTCTTTTAATGATTGACCACATGATTTCTATGGGATTAATGTCTAGAAAGCGTGACGTAAAAGTGGAACAATATCATGTCTCTCTCCAGTTCACTCTGATTGAAGAAATACTACCCGGTAGGGTTGTATCTATGAGCCTGGTCGATTTGTTTATGGAAAACGGATCTTTGACCTTCTTAATTTACTGATACAGATGGTCCTTATCTTTGTTGCAATTTGTATAACGTTTCGGCCGTTGTACGCTCCGGTCTTCTTCAGGTGCTAGGAATTTTGAACCGAACCCTTTATTACGATCACTGGTGTATTCTCATTTCTTGCATGAGCCTTGTTTTGGTAGTCATGAGTTATCTCCCTCTAACCGGACTCTCTAAATTACTTGTTCATCATTGTTGTAACCTGGTATTGAACTCACAACTCTTTGGGTCAAGTCACTGGAAATAACCAACGTCTCTCTCTCTCTCTCTCTCTCTCTCTCTCTCTATATATATATATATATATATATATATATATATATATAAACTAGAGAAAACCATTTACATAGAAATTTGCAATATAATTTCTGGTAAAAATACTAGAGAAAACCATTAACATAAAAAAGTTGCAATATGAACTCAGTTAAAAAAGGTTACTGAACATTAGGTTTATAAGTCCCAGAAATTCAGTTGTTCTTGTCCTTCATACTACATTTACATAGAGTGGATATAGGCATTGGTTAGTTCCAATAACTAAAGTGAGTTCAATACCAACCTACAGTAGTGTTGAACAAATAACATAGAGAGTCCGGTTATAGGGAGATAACTCATGACTACCAAAAGAGGCTTCACGCAAGGAATGAGAATGATCGTTATAAAGGGTTCGGTTCGAAATTCCTAGCACCTGAAGAAGGCTGAAGCTTACAACGACTGAAACGTTGTACAAATGGCAACAAAAACAAGGCCAATAGTCCAAATAATGTAAATAGTGTAAATACGACCTCATATCAGAAATATAGACAAATACTGATACAAATGAACATCTAGTCTTTGTTAAGTTATAGGGTGAGGTTCTATATAAAAACCGAAATTTTGACAGCATGTTATTTTAATGGTAAATTGTTGCTTGGCCAATAAGATTGGTTATATGCCTAGTTTTTCTACACTTTATTAAAATTATCATCGTTAAAGAATGAACGTGGTCGGCTAAAAAGGCGTCCAATGAAGTTTAACGTAAATACACAGCAGAGGATGGATCCCTGACTTGACTTAAACGTCACTTCCGTGTTGCGCAGTGGTGAAATTCCGGAATAATGTGGTATATTTCTTCATCATAGAAATCTAACAAACTCAAGAGACTTTTGACACACACCTAATACATGCATACAAACACGCGCACACACAAATACACATAGACAATACACACACATATGCATGTATTAGTCAGTCAGTCAGTTAAGAGCCATACGTGATACACGCTTGGGCGATCATGTCTCGAAAGAGACATGACTAACTGGGCAAAAGATTTTCCGCAGAATGTTACCAATGCTTTCAGTTGCCAGCCAAGGCTATAAAACCAAATCTCTCCTGTTATTTGACTCATGGCTAGAGGGGGAAGAGATGTATTATATTATTAAATAGTAATAAGTGGGGGATCAGTTTATCACTTCATAGCAATATAAAACTGATCCCACACTTTATGCCCACGTTTGAATTATCTTTTCAACTATTATATTCAGTCTGTCTGTTAAGTGCCATACGTGATACATGTTTGGGCGATCATGTCTCGAAAGACGGATTGGACTATTGTATCTTTTCTATTGTAAATATTACTAATCACTTCTGTACCTACTAACCGTCTTTCCGCGGAATACAACTTATATTCTGATTCTGTTGTTGAGTTATTCATTTATACTTGGCGACATAACAGTAACCCAATTTTACTGGGATATATTAATAAAGAATCATCAATAAATATATGCAATTTTTTAGATAAAGTGTTTTGGAAACGACCTCTTTCTAAAGTTTGTAAGAAGAGACAAGCAATGTTTTCTAACATAGACCTTTCAAAGACATTTTAATTAAACAATCAATATATTTCCGAGATATTGATGCTTTATTAATATAATCACACAAAACAATAGCACTTGACTTTGTAAATAAACAAAACAACATTCATACAATGGAATGTACTTATGAAACTAAACTATACATTATACGATTTATATCAAGTTAAACCATCGTGATGATTTAAAACTAATATGAAAAGCTATAAAAACATTTATAAAACACGTGTACAGACATAAGATAACATTAATTAACAGCACCAAATTCCAGTTAAATTCCTTGCATTCACTTACGCACAAATACCCTTGGGAAAGGTATTAATCCGTCTCTTCCCTCCAGTTATGGGTTAAATAACAGGATAGATTGGGTTCCATAGCCTGGCTGGCAACCAGTCTACCTCAGGAAGCAATGGGAACCTACTGTGGGATAATCTTCATCCCAGTCATGTCTCTTTCGAGACATGATCGCCAAAGCGTGTATCACGTATGGCACTTAACTGACTGACCGAATATAATAGTTGGCAACATGATTAAGACTTCTATTGGTAACAAAGTGGGAGATCAGTTTTCTATTGTTATGAAGTAATAAACGGATCCCTTACTAATTACTACTTAATAAAATAATACATCTCTTCCCCCTCTAGCTATGAGTCAAATAACAGGACAGATTGGGTTTTATAGCCTTGGCTGTCAACCGGTCTACCGCAGAAAGCAATAGCAACCTACTGCGGGATAATCTTCTGCCCAGTCAGTGATGTCTCTTTCGAGACATGATCGCCCAAGCGTGTATTACGCATGACATTTAACTGAGAAGTTATATGAATAAGACAAGAGGAAGTAGGAAGTGAAGTTATAAGGAAACTTGATCCTCGACTTGAAGAGGTTAAGAATAGTCTTAATTAAAGCATTCACGCGGGAGTTTATTTACAAAGTATCAGTTCTTGGGGAAGATGTATGGGTGGAAATAAATTACTTCTTATATTTGGAGTACGGAAAAAATGAGAAGAATTTGTCTCTGTGAAAGTAGCATCACATATCCTATTTGCAAGAATCTGAACTGATGAAACTAAAGAATGGAACGCTCATCTGAACATCTGACATGAAACTAGTGAGAGGCTTGCAATACTGCATCTGCGGGAAAGAGGTTTTTCTTACAAGGTTGGAACTCAAGACTGGAAAGTGAGAATTAAGTAGTTCCATATTGTAGCAATGATCCATTTGGCAGAAGAAACGATAAAATGCGTTGACCATTTTCCAAGCATATTTAGAAATTCATTGTATATACGTGTTCCACTTGAGGTTTGAGTAAATTAAGACAGAGTATCAAGCAATTACAAAAATTTAAATACCTGGAAAGCGTTATAACAGAAGATAGAAAGTGTGACACAGAGATCCGAAGGTGAATTGGCATGGCGAAGAAAGCATTCCAGAAGTTGGGTAAAGTTTTAAGAAACAGGACAATTTCTCTAGAAACTAGGAAGAGAGTACTGGATTGCTACGTGCTGTCCGTTCTTCAATATGGCAGTGAATGCTGCACAATATCAACAAAGATGAAGGAAAAACTGAAATGTGGTTCTACAGAAGGATGCTGGATATAAAGTAGAGGATCAATTTCCTATTACAATGAATATATAAACTGACCCCTCACTTTGTGGTCATAGCAGTTTCTATACATTTATATTCCTGAGATCCAAAAGCACACGGATGCATTCCAGAAGCTGAGTAGAGTATTAAGAAACAGGACAATTCCGCTAGAAACAAAGAAGAGAGGACTGGATTGCTATGTGATGTCGGTTCTTCAATATGTCAGTGAAGGTTGGACAATATCATCGAAGATGAAGGAAAAACGAAAAGTAGCTGAAATGTGGTTCTACAGAAGGATGCTGCGGATATCATGGACCGAGCATGTGAGCAATGACGAGGTCTTAGAAATGATGGAAACGAAAAAGAAATTAATACTGACCATCAGGAAAAGACAGCTGAAGTTCCTGGGACATGCAATGAGGAAGGAGGGCTTGGAGAACCTGATACTAACAGGCCATATGAAAAGAAAAAGAGACAGAGGAAAGCAGCGGATAACATATTTGAATGACCTGATCAAGTGGATGACAGAACGGGGGTTGCATGGTGCAACAGGAGAAAACGTACTAAGAGCCATCAGGGGTAGGGAGACGTGGAAAGCCATGATCGCCTACGTCCTGAAGGAACAAGGCACATAGAAGAAGAACTTTCAAGTTTTATTGAGAGTGAAATCGCTCATCAGAGCTGGAAACAAACTGAAATCTGTCAAAAATGGAAAGTGAAGATTAAATATCTCCAGGTGCGTATGGCAGCAATATTCCATTTTTTGGTCTAATCCGATTCTTGATAAAGTTTGGTTAGTGTTGTGGAGTAGTTTTCGCACTGAAGGTTATAATCTTGCTATGTCGGTTACTAATCAACTCAACGTACCCAAAATATTTGAAACTTGGTAATCTTCCACTGAATGCTAACTCCTTAGTATTCGGCTAACTGCCGACTAATATCAACTGCCTAGTAGTTCTACTGAACTCCAATAGAACTTTAAAGAACTTCCATGAACATCCCAAGTACTTCTACCGTTATATTCCTGTTAACCCTTATTAATATAGGAGGGAGAATCCATTATCTGAAGAATAGGTGTGTTTCCCCATAACAGGACTCAGATACATTCCAGACGGTTAGAATCAACTTGACCATTTGTCTAGTATCTTTTAGCAAAGGGTCATATATAGGTTTTGAACTTAAGGTCTGGAGAGAAATTTACACCTGATAGACATTCAAAGCCTGGAGCCTCATTGATAGTCCAACTGTTCATCATGACTGAAAAAAGCTCGGAATTTGATTGGTGATGGTGGAATGATAATAGCTTGGTTTTTGAGGAACTAAAAATTATAATCCAGTTATTTCCTTATAGAGATGTTATTTCCTTATAGAGATGTTCGAATTCGGGTAGAGGAGAGACGAGTTATAAGGCTCTGATTATATTGATTTTTGTAAGTGCATCCATCAACAGAAATGTTAACTTCTGCATGGTGTTATATATGAATAAAGTGTTGCTGCCAACATTTGAGTTTGAATACGGATCGCCAGAGTACAAACATAGTCGACATCCTGCTGCTCGAATTCCGGGGCGTTGTAAAAGTAGTATATATGTGGATGCATAATAAGCATTGAAGAGAAAAAGAAAAATGTCTAACAATATTATTATATGTGCCGTTATAAAAGAGGCAAACGAGTATTCGTTTAGACTTACGTGAAGAAACAAAAAAACAAAAAAACAAAACAAAAAACAAAAAACAAAAAACAAAACAAAACAAAAAGCAAAAACAAAAAACACGTATCTTACACGTCGTATTATGATATTCAGTTAATATTTACCGCTTCATCAAAAAAGACGCCATATTCACCGGACTGCAGAGAAATAACCGGGCAAAATTATTAAAAAATGAATCTACGAAATATTCAGCGGTGTTCAGGAAAATGAAAACACACACACACACACACACACACACACACACACACACACACACACACACACTAACATCTACCATGATTCAAATGTTGGCTCTCCAAAAACAACAATAAGAACAACAACTGAAGCAACAAAAACAACAACATGAACAGTAATTACAATAACAACAACAATTTTTAATAAAACTACGTAAGAAAAAATATCAAATTTGTTCACCCCAGATGCTGTTATTATTTCAGTTAGCGAATCTTTATAAAATACAGACGAAGGGAAAACTTTTCTAGCTTATTATAGAAGAAGGGGTCTATTATTAAGAAAATTCTTCTCTGTTGAACATGGAAGTTATGTAAACTTGTTTTGCCGAAAAAACAAGACAAAACAACACACACACACACACACACACACACACACACACACACACACACACACACACACACACACACACACACACACACAAAACAAAAAAACAGGTAAGATAAATTCTTATGAAACTGTAGTAATACTATCGAAAATTTTCGGTGATAGAAGCTCATTATTCAATACACGTTCGCAATGTCTTTACTTAATAAAGTGTGACGATAAAGATTTTGTCACTTATCCAGGAGTCGTGAATCGAGAATGCGAGAAGTTCAAGTTAAATGAATGAGGTCCGGATTTATTTAAATGCCTAATATTTGTACAGAGTTTAACTTCAAATAAGGATGCGGAAATAAGTTCCAGGATACTTGCTAAATTAGAAATGGATCTAAAATGAACACTTAAAAAAATAGAGGAAGAGTGTCAACTTATTCTAAATCTGAAACTCGATGCCGCCAGGATTGAAGACAGAGACATTTCACAACTACATAGCGTCCGACAATCTAAGAAATAAATAAACAAAAAACAAAACAAAACAAAAAAACAAACTATAAATGCTTTTCAACTCCTAACAAAACATTACAAAAGCACGATAACCCCCTCCCCGCAATACTTAATACTTGTCCCGGTTGTGGAGGTAAGCATTTCAAATGTAATTGTTTTTTTTTAGAACAAAAAAATTAAAAATACTACGAATGTGGGAGGGTAGGACACAAAAGTACTTGCAAATACAAAACAATGGAAGAAAAATAAAACGTATGTGAACATGGCAAATACATGGTATAAAGTGAAAAAGCATAAAAAAAAACTAACAAGACATCGAACGTATCTAGCTGAGTTAGAAATATCTCAAAAGAGAAATAATGCAAAAGTAAAGCTACAACTAGATACAGGATCTGATATCACCATCATGAACGAACAGACATGGAGAAAATGAGTAAACCCAGTTTATTCACTTATAAAAATGTTGCTCATGAAGTTTCAGGAAAGAAATTGCACCTTATGGGTAAATTCACCTGTAACATCTTTTTTGTTAGCAAAACTAAAAAAAGCGGTGATGTTTGTAGTATAATCCAGAATACTTGCTAAATAAAAGATGGATACCAAATTAACTCTCCAGAATAGAGCAGAAGAGCGTCGACATATTGTAAATTTAAAATTTGATACTGCAATGATTGAGGAGAGAGACATTTTACAAGTACATTGTGTCTAACCATAAAAAAAAAACTATAGCGGTTTTTCAACTCCTAACAGAACATTAAAAAAAGAGAATAAACGCCTCTTAATATCTAATACTTGCTACAGTCGTGGAGGTAAGCATTTCAAGAATGACTGTTTTTTCACAAACAAAAAATGCTATGAATGTGAGAGGGTAGGACACAAAAGTACTCGTTACAAATACAAAAAATGTATGTGAAGAAAAAATTAACAAGACTTCGAACGTGTCTTAATCTGAGTTAGAAACATCTCAAGAGAGGAAATTTATCTTTGTGAAAAGTAATAATGTAAAAACAAAACTACAACTAGATGCAGGATCTGATATCACCATCATAAATGAAGAGACATGGAGAAAATGAGTAAACCCAGTTTATTAACTTATAACAAAGTTGCTCATGAAGTTTCAAGAAATAAATTAGACTTTATGGGTGAATTCACCTGTAATATTTATTTTGTTGCACCAAGATATTAAAAGAATAGTTGGTGTTTGTATTAAAGAATATAGCTAATTTGTTGGAACAGATTGAATTGCATGATTTCATTTTAGGACCTCGCAATTAACTCTTTCTGCAACAAAATAAATATAGTGCTAATACGGTAACAGAACCATTAAAGAATGCATTAAAGAGTTTTCTATAAGTCTTCTCAGAAGGTCTAGGAACATACCCAAAAAGAAAATCTAAATTTGAAGTGAAAGAGAGTGCAACATCGATATTTTAGCCAAGAAAGGGGTGTACCATTTGCTGCTTTAGAACTGGTTGTGATATAAAAAATAGACTATTATAAATGGGCATCACCAACTTCTTTTATGTGCCCTGTTCCTTCAGGACATAGGCGATCATAACCTTCCACGTTTCCCTATCCCTGGTGGCTCTTAACACGCCTTCTCCTGTTACACCATGCAACACTCGTACCATCATCCACCTGATTAGGTCATTCAAATATGTTATCCGTTGCTTCCCCTGTCTCTTTTTCCCTCTATCTGGCCTGTTAGTATCAGGTTCTCCAAGCCCTCCTTCCTCATTTAATGTCCCAGGAACTTCAGTTGTCTCTTCCTGATGTTCAGTATTAATTTCCTTTTTGTTTCCATCATTTCTAGAACCTCATCATTGCTCACATGCTCGGTCAACGATATCCGCAGCATCCTTCTGTAGAACAACATTTCAGCTGTTTCAAGTTTTTCCTTCATCTTCGATGATATTGTCCAGCATTCACTGCCATATTGAAGAACTGACATCACATAGCAATCCAGTCCTCTCTTCTTTGTTTCTAGCGGAATTGTCCTGTTTCTTAATACTCTACTCAGCTTCTGGAATGCATCCGTGTGCTTTTGGATCTCAGGAATATAAATGTATAGAAATTGCTGTGACCACAAAGTGAAGGGTCAGTTTATATATTGATTGTAATATGGAACTGATCCCCCACCTTATATCCAGCATCCTTTTGTAGAACCACATTTCAGTTGCTTCAAATTTTTCCTTTATCTTCGATGATAGTGTTCGGCATTCACTGCCACATCGAAGAACTGACATCACATAGCAATCCAGTACTCTCTTCTTTGTTTCTAGTGAAATTGTCCTGTTTCTTAATACTTTACTCAACTTCTGGAATGCTTCTTTCGCCATGCCAATTCGCCTTCGGATCTCAAGTGTCGCACTTTCCGTCTTCTGTCAGTTGCTTACCTACAAATACTAGTAGACTAAGAGTTCGCAAAACTATTAACAGTTAAAACTCATAGAGGATTATACCTTTATAACCGGCTTCCTTTCGGTATAAAGCACATTATGGATACAGTGCTTGCTGGTTTGTATTGTGCACAAGCATATTTAGATGATGTACTTATTAAAAGTGAGACCTGAAATCAACATACGGAAGATGCGAAAAAATATTTGAGAGAATTAAAAAGTACGGTTTTAGAATCAGAAGAGAGTACTGGTTGCTATGTGATGTCAGTTCTTCAGTGAGTGCTGGACATCAACAAAAATAAGGGGAACACTTGAAGCAACTGAAATGTGGTTCTACAGAAGCATACTGGATATAAAGTGGGGGATCAATTCCATATTACAATCAATATATAAACTGACCCCTCACTTTCTATACATTTATATTCCTGAGATACAAAAGCACAAGGATGCATTCCAGAAGTTGAGTAAAGTATTAAGAAATGGGACAATTTTGCTAAAACAAAGAAGAGAGTACTGGATTGCTATGTGTTGTCATTTCTTCAATATGACAGTGAATGTTGGACAATATCAACAAAGATAAGAGGAAAACTTGAAGCAACTGAAATGTGTTTTTTTTTAATCATTTCACCCCGAGCAAGGCGGAAGTGCCACTGATGCGCAGGGGGCTACATAAGTGTAAAAAGATTAATTAGAAGAGAGTGAAGAGGAATACGAAGCAGTTAGAAAGGAGCAGAATGCAGGTGTGATGACAGTTTCAAGGTGGAGAGGAAGGAAAGGATTTACGGGGTGGGGAAAGAGCTAGAGTTAAATTGTTAATAGATGAGTATTGACATTGCATTTAAATTCCTGGAGGTGAGGTTGTAGCCGTCAAGAAAGCAAGAATATGGGAGCGAGTTCCACAGGCGCGAAGTGCGAGAGAAGAAGCTGCAGGAGTAGAATTGTAGTCTGTAATTGGCTAACCTAACTGAGAATGGGTGGGACCCAGTTGCCAGTCTGGTTGCACGAGTAAACACCTGTTTAGGAGGCACCAGTGACTTAAGTTTGTCCGAGCAGAAGCCATATAGAAGCATACTGGATATAAAGTGGGGGATCAATTCCATATTACAATCAATATATAAACTGACCCCTCACTTTGTGATCTCAGCAATTTCTATACATTTATATTCATGAGGTCTAAAAGCACAAGGATGCATTCCAGAAGTTGAGGAAAGTATTAAGAAACAGGACAATTTTGCTAAAACAAAGAAGAGAGTACTGGATTGCTATGTGTTGTCATTTCTTCAATATGACAGTGAATGTTGGACAATATCAACAAAAATGAGGGGAAAACTTGAAGTAGCTGAAATGTGGTTCTACAGAAGGATGGTGCGGATATCGTGGACCGAGCATGTGAGCAATGACGAGGTGTTGGAAAGAATGGAAACGAAAAGGAAATTAATACTGAGCATCAGGAAGAGACAAATGAAGTTCCTGGGACATGCAATGAGGAAGGAGGGCTTGGAGAACCTGATACCAACAGGCCAGATGAAAGGAAAAAGAGACAGAGGAAAGCAGCGGATAACATATTTGAATGACCTGATCAGGTGGATGACAGAACGGGGGTTGCATGGTGCAACAGGAGAAAACGTACTAAGAGCCACCAGGGGTAGGGAGACGTGGAAAGCCATGATCACCTACGTCCTGAAACGACAGGGCACATAGAAGAAGAAGAAAGATCTGCTTTAAGGCCGTGATTCTATTGATTCTTTTAAGTGAACCCCCAAAACAGTTGTTAACATCTGCATAGATACTCTTTCAAGATTTCGAATGCCGTTTTTCTCTTGTCTTATCAATGATCGTACACATGAATTTCATTTGAGGTCTGGAGTGAACTTGTGATTGAATAGAAACTCAAACCTGAAGAGACATTGGGTGTGCAGACGTTCATTGTGAATGCAGAAAATTAAACAATAATCAACATATAATTGAATTTATTCATGAAACAGCAATTACATTTTCTTGATATTACTTAAAACTGAACTGATAATGATCTCATATTAAATGACGAAAATCCACCTATATGTATGTATATATAAAAATATCTATGTGTATTAAAAACTAGCATCATAGCCCGGCTATTTACTACGCAAATACACGCAAATAACTTTTCATACACGCAAATAACTTTTCATGCACGCAAATAACTTTTTATACACGCAAACACACACAACTTTCTTCTGAAATTAAGTACCGAAAAAAAAATAGCGTAGTAATTTCTGCAAAGACTTTTCTATAAAGAAAGTAAATTTTCTTCCTACGCCTAAAATCGGTCAGCAGCGAATGACTCTCACTAAGCCGGTAATGGCTGACAAAAAAAAAAAAAAAATAACGAGAAGAATCCGATATTTTTCTGGTCGTTAACATAAAAAAGGGTAGGCTTCTTCAATATCTAATTGTTGATTTGAGTTCAGCATGTACGTTTGCACGGAAATAAGACTATATTAGCCTTCGGGTCTTAAAATGAAAATTTGCCAATCTAGCAACCCTCTTAGATCTTAGATGTTTTACGGAGAAAACGTAAACAATCTGATCCATTAACCAAAAAGTGCAAAAGGGGAAAATTGCTGAACTTAAACTCAAAAAGTATGTGTTGACCTGGCTTTTTTGTAGATATGTGTCCCTAGAAAGTTTGAATGGTGTAGCTTAAAAAATGTAGGCGTGCATAGGGAACAGTCACACACGGACTCACAGATTGCCTTTTATATATATAGATTATTTTTTGGTATATCTTTATCTTTGTTACTGCATGTCCATTGCACCTTGTCTATAACCACAATCTTTTTTTAATTCGATCAATATGTACGCTTTTAAAATTAGTTGCAATATTTACATATCGACCCTCTTTATTTTCTGTTATTTCTTTTCGATGACGCTGAAGAGCAGAAGCATAACTGCTGTTTTGCTTCGGTCTTCCCCAAAGAAGTCACAAGCGCCAGTAAGATTTGGTGGGGAAAATTGACTTACAAATGGCGCCTATTATCCTATTTAACTGACTTTTTCTTACATTTATTGAGGCAAACGTTTGAACTGACTGCAACAGAATAACAAATAGAAAGAATTTTAATATAAAAGCAACTCTTCCTCTCCACAGAAATGTGGTTCTACAGAAGGATGCTGAGAGTTCCATGGTTCAAGTATATGCGCAACGACGAAGTTTTAGAGAAAATCCAAACAACAAAAGAAAAGGACACTTATACTTTACATCAGAAAGAGACAGTTGAAATTTATAGGGTACATAATGAGGAAAGAAGGCTTGGAAAATTTGACATTCAGGGGTCATATTGAAGATTAGGGGAAGCAACGTATAACCTACCTAGCGAGCTTATGTAAATGAGTGTCAGAATATGGATTAGGAGAGAGAGAGAGAGCAAAAAACAAGCTAAGGCCTGCAAAGGACAGAAAATTGTAGAGAGCCATAATCACCTATGTCCTGAAAGACAACGGTACATACAATAATAATAATAATAATAATAATAATAATAATAATAATATTTTGGTATTTTCAGGAAATTTTCTGATGGTCTTTACCCGATGTTCAGCTAAAAGCAACATACGAATTTCCATTTAGTTAAAAGTGTTCGTTTGAATCAAAAGTCATATATAAAAACGTGTGTATTGGTTTTCAGTACAATATCAGTCAGTTTAGTGCCATACGTGATACATATTTTGGGCGATCATGTCTCGAAAAAGACATGACTGACTGGGCAGAAGATTATCCGGCAGTAGGTTGCCATTGCTTCCTGCGGTAGACTGGTTGCCGACCAAAGCTATAGAACTCAATATGTCCTATTATTTAACCCATAACTGGAGGGGGAGAGATGTATTATACTATTAAGTAGTAATTAGTGAGGAAACAGTTTATTACTTCATAACAACATAAAACTGACCCCTCACTTTATGCCCAGAAGTTTTAATTATGTTTTCGACTATTATATTCAGTTAGTCAGTTAAGTGTCATACGTGATACATGCTTTGGGCGATTATGTCTCAAAAGAGACATGATTGACTGGGCAGAAGATTATCCTGCAGTAGGTTGCCATTGATTTTTGTGGTAGACTGGTTGCCTATTATTTAACCCATAACTGGAGGGGGAGAGATGTATTATACTATTAAGTAGTAATTAGTGAGGAAACAGTTTATTACTTCATAACAATATAAAACTGGTTGCCGACCAAGGCTATAGAACCCAATCTGTCCTTTTATTTAACCCATAATTAGAGGGAAGAGACGGATTTGTGCGTAAGTAAATGCAAGGAATTCAACTGGAATTCGAACTCGGCTCCCCAATTTATCTTTCCGAGTTGATAACCACTGAATGACAACGCACATTCTCAGTACAATATACAAACCTAAAAAGATAGAAATACCTACAATAAGTTTAATTTTTCACTTATTTGTAAAAATCAAAACAATAAATAATTGTAAATTTTTTTTTTTTTTTAATCATATCACCCCAAGCAAGGCGGTAACGCCACTGATGCGCAGGGGGCTACGTAAGGGTAAAAAGAATGGAAAAGAGAAAGCCGGAAACCGCATCCTAAACAGGAAACAAGGGATGAGCCTCTTCACCTGTTCAATAGATGTGGGTGGAGTGTGAACCGGGCGATAGTTTAGCCTATCTACTCCAATTGAAAAAAAAATAATAAAAAAGGAAAAGAGTGAAAAGATTGGAAAAGAGAAAGGCGGAAAGTACATCCTAAACTGGAAACAAGGGATGAGCCTCTTCACCTGTTCAATAGATGTGGGTGGAGTGTGAACCGGGCGATAGTTTAGTCTATCTACTCCAATATTTTCAGAGTATTTATTCTTGTTTCTTTTGAAAAAAATATAGTACGCAGTTACAACAACCTCGTTGAATAAAGTTTTATCTTGAGAGACTCTTCGGGCTTGTATTGGGCGAAAAAGGGTAGAAATAAGCCAGCTTGTTAAGAAAGCGGCCATTTGCAATTTACTAATAGACAATGTCATTTTGTTGAAAGGAATTCTGTTTTATCGACAACACATCTACAAAACATTAGACACAAGGACAAACATTATTCAATCCATATAGTTTCTTGAGTAGGTGAGAAGACTTATGAGAACAATCCTAAATGCAGTATTTTCTAAGTACAAATTTAAAAAAAAACGCACCAAAGTCTCAGTTTCACAACAAACAACTGAATCAAAAGACTTAAATCAATAAATCCAATTTTACAACTGTTATCATACTTAGCGGTTTGCTCTCAGACGCAAACGTTGAAAAGATAAAAGTTTTCGTTTTTTTTTATCGAGTTGTCTATAAAATCTCTGAATGTTATATTCGATTTACTGCAGAAATTAGGCTGTCTAAAGTACTTCTCACAAGACTGTGAAGCAAAGTAAATTTATTTACTGCAATTTAGAAAATAGTAGAAAACCGTAGCGAGACGAAAAAGATAGCAGTGTTAATGGGAACGATCTTTGTGGCTGAACTGTATAGAATCCCGACTTATGAGATTTACAGGACGCAATGGGTAAATTGTCGTCATTTTATACGGTAAAAGGGTGGGACCTAGTTGCCAATCTAGTAGCACGTTAAATGTATATGGTCGCAGCAGCAAGGGAAAAAGCTCGTCAGAGCAATTGCCATGAAAATATTTGTAGAAAAGACAGAGGGAAGCCATGTCACGTCGGTGAGAAATTGACTGAAACCGAGATGCCAAGTCAGGATCAGTAACATTGCAGATCTTTCTTTGGATGTTGTCGAGAACATCAAGATGAATAGCCGGAGAATCCCATCAGATATGACAATAGTATCCAATGTACGGGCAAATGGTAGATTTATCATGGGCAAAATGGATTCAAACGAGAAAAACTTTCTGGCCCGACCCGACACAGTCTGCCGAGTAACAAGTCTAAATCTTATTTATTTTAGCTGACTAGATCGATAGGATGTGCGTTGTGGTGCAGTGGATATCGACTCGGAACGACAAATCAGGTAAAACCGAGTTCGAATTCCAGTTGAATTCTTTGTTTTTTTTCCGCACAGATACCCTCCAGTTATGGGTCAAATAATAGAACAGACTGGGTTCTATAGCCTTGGCTGGCAATCAGTCTACCGCAAAAATAAATGGCAACCTACTGCGTGATAATCAGTCCTGTCACGAACGAAACATGATCGCCCAAAGCGTGTATCCCGTATGGCACTTTACTGAGATCGATAGGGTGACATGTTCGAACTTCAGAGAAGAGTATTTCTTGAGTTGGAAAGTGTGCAATATGTTTTATTGCCATGTCCTCTCAGAACTTAGATGATCATAACTTTCATTAAATTCTTTTTATAAAAATTCATTTGTGAATTACTATAACCTCGTTGGAAAATGTTGTGGAGTAGTTTTCGCACTGAAGGTTACAATCGTGCTATGTCGTTTGCTAATCGACTTAACGCAACTTAAATGTTAGGAACTTGGTAATCTTCCACTGAAAGCTGACTCCTTAGGATTCGGTTAACAGCCGAATAATATCAACTGCCTAGTAGTTCTACTGAACTCCAATAGAACCCTAAAGAACTCTCTATAACTTCTAAGGACTCCTATGAACTTCCCAAGAACTTGTCAATATTTATTGCATAAAAAATACAATTATGGCACAAGGCCGATTGTGGGGGCAAAAACTCAGGCTGGTCTTCAGTACCTATCCTATACCTAGCTAATCCGACTCACGACCCAAACATACTTTACAATTTTCTCACCACAAGAACTTGCCCATCAGCATTCAATCCTTCATACACCAAAATACCTCAAACGTACCAGGGACCTAAAAAAACCCTAATGAGCATAAAAATTTTATTGTGAACAATAAATACAAAAATATATGTAAAACTATATCATGAAATGATATGTGGGGAGGGGCATGACATAAATTCCCCAAACAGATTTTTTTTTAAACAAAAGACACAAACAGAAATCATGATGTTAGTTGGACTCAACCGACCCACAAAACAAAGAGGCCGCTGTATTCTGCCCATGGGACAAAATCAAGAGGCACTCTTTCCACAGGGAGTGGAGAGGAGAAAATAAAATGGATGGGGAGAATATAATCTTGACCCAGACGAAATAAAATGGGACATCCCAAGAACTTCTCGAGTTAACTTCCTGTTAACATTTATTAATATAGAAGGGAGAGTCCATTATCTGAGGAATAGGTGTGTTTTACCATAACAGAAAGATAGTGGAATAATTGCCTGTTTCTTGGTTGATAGTTTTTCGTTTTAATCATGCACTGTGTGTGTGTGTGTGTTTTTTTTTGGCACTGCTTACATTTGAAGAACTTTCTCGTTTTCCCCTTAACCAAAGAATTTTCGTTGATTTTTAGCATAATTTGCATAAATGACAATTTTTTTCCGGATTTCCGCCAATATATAAGTGGGTGTATGCGTCCAAAGCTCCGCGTCGTTGTGTTTTCTTTGATATTCATGAACTGAAATATACAATTATCTAGATTGATCAAACAGTGTCGGTGAATGATGTCCAAGCTATAACGAATTTTTTTCTGACAATGATCGATATCAAGTATCGATTATTCCGCTTGACATATTCTTTCTTTTCTTTTACAAGTGTCGACCAAACAGGTCAATAACACAGTTATTATCTGCAGTCTGATCTAAAATGTTCTATCTATAATGTTTGATCTATGCAGTCACTAGTAAAGTGTCGAGTTAAGTTCAATGACAAAGATGTTGCTGAAAAAGAAAATAAAGTTTGCGCATAAAGCAGACAAAGTTTGCTTGTGAGGCGTTTCGGCCTTCAGAACACCATTGGACTAAATTTGTAATGTTGGCACAACTGCGCAGGCAGGCGATAGAGCGGTGCTGGGAAATCTTGAAAAACGAAACACCGATGAAATCTTGAAAAACGAAACACCGATGAAATCTTGAAAAACGAAACGCTCCAAAAGTAAACTTTTTCCACTTTGTCATACAATTTCCCCAATACTGTTCTTCGTATTAAAAAAAATATATATAATTATTTCTCCATGTTGTGTCGTGAAAATACGATACAAAAAATGAGTGGTTAGTCCGAATGGTAAAGACTAAGGAACACACGATTAAATCAACAATAAGGTTTATTGTACTAAAGTTACAAATATTAAGAGTCCACACAATAGTCACTATGTACCAAAATAGAGTGTAGAGTACTTCCGTCCGTTTCTGGTCGTCTTCCGGTCATCAGCTCGCTCGTAATCGACTGCGTGGTGTATTTATAATGGATGACAGTCCATTGCTAAGTGGAAGACAGGTTCTTCCATTACAATACTCCCAAAGCAAGGCAAGACCGCCAGTGGTGCACAGGGGGTTACAGTTAGAGAAAAACAAGATACAATGGATGTCAAAGAAAAGAAAAGAAAAGAAAAGAGAAGGGTTGGAATCAAGTAGATAAAAGATGGCAATTGACGTTGCATTCACCCGAATCCTGATGAATTGAGCGAGAAGCAGAATCAAGCTAGAGATAGGACGAAAACAGTGCGGTTTCGTCAAAGACACTGGAACAAGGAGCGCCATATTTATGATTAGGATGCTCTTTGAAAGGGCAATACAAATGAAGAAGGACTTGTATCTATGTTTTATTGATTATGCAAAGGCGTTTGGCACAATACGCCACAAAGAATTGATGGAGATGTTTGGCAAAGACTTAAGAGTAATCAAGAATCTCTACTGGCAGAAAACTGCCTACAATTATACAAAGATTGACAGTGGCGTAAGACAAGGATGTGTCTTTTGACCGGATCTATTCAACTTGTACAGCTAGACTATTCTAAGAACCCTAGAAGTTCTGTCAGAATTGTCATTGGAGGCCACAATTTAAACAATATAAGGTACGCAAATGATACTGTGTTGATAGCAGACACAGAAAGAAAACTACAAGACCTCCTATAGAAGGTAGCTGAAGAGAGTGATAAGGAAGGAAAACAAATAAACTGCAAGAAAATCGAATGCATGGTCATCAGCAAAAAGGTCAGTCCAAAATGCCAAATACAGGTGAGGGACACAAAAATCAAGCAGGTACAAAAATTTAAATACCTAGGAAGTGTTCTAACAGAAGACGGAAAATGCGACACTGAGATCCGAAGGCGAATTGGCATGGCGAAGGAAGCATTCCAGAAGTTGAGTAAAGTATTAATAAACAGGACAATTTTCGCTAGAAACAAAGAAGAGAGTACTGGATTGCTATGTGATGTCAGTTTTACACTATGGCAGCGAATGCTGGACAATATCATCGAAGATGAAGGAAAAACAAAAAGTAGCTGAAATGTGGTTCTACAGAAGGATGCTGCGGATATCATGGACCGAGCATGTGAGCAATGACGAGGTCTTAGAAATGATGGAAACGAAAAAGAAATTAATACTGACCATCAGGAAAAGACAGCTGAAGTTCCTGGGACATGCAATGAGGAAGGAGGGCTTGGAGAATCTGATATTAACAGGCCAGATAGAGGGAAAAAGAGACAGGGGAAAGCAGCGGATAACATATTTGAAGGACCTGATCAGGTGGATGACGGAACGAGGGTTGCGTGGTGAAACAGGAGAAAGCGTACTAAGAGCCACCAGGGATAGGGAGATGTGGAAAGCCATGATCGCCTATGCCCTGAAAGGACATGGCACATAAAAGAAGAAGATATCACGGAAGCAAGCAAATGGAAGGGAGTTCCATAAACGGGAAGTGCGAGAAAAGAAACTGTTAGAGTAGAAGTGAGTGTTACATTTAACTATTTTGACGGTAAAATGGTGAAACCTAGACGCAAATCTTGTAGCACGCGTAAATAAATGTGGTTGTGAACCAAAGATAAAAACTCGTCATATAAGGTGCCATGAAAATATTTGTAGAAAAGACAGAGGGAAGCCACATCACGTCGGTGAGAAAGTGACTGAGGGTGGGCTGCTAAGTCAGGGTGGTACATAAAATATATGTTCTCAATTCAATATATATATATATATATATACATATATATATATATATATATATATATATATATATATATATATATATATATATATTATCTTACGTCTATGGCACGACTCCGAGTCTACGGTTACAAGTGGATAAAAATTTTAAATTTAAATTTAAAATTCAAAATTAAGATTAAAATAGAAATAAAAAATGATAAAAGGCACGGAGGAGAAATTAAAGGGGCGTAACTCATGAGTCTTAATTTAAATATCTAAATATTACATGTAGGGAAAATTAAAATGTTAGAATTTTAGATAAGAATGAAAATAAGATAAAACAAAATAAAATAAAAGAAAAATGAAATGAAAATTAGATAAAATTTAGATATAACAAAAATATATGGAGCAAAAATAAACGAGGTTTAATTCATTTCGTTCACAAATAAAAAAATTAAAAAAAAGTGAATGCATTTTCGTCCAGTTCGTCCAGATACCCGTAACTTCTACCCATCTATATCTGACAAACTTTAACCACAGCCTTAAATTTGGCTAAAAATCACCATTCCATCAGCGACTAAGATATCAACATCATCAAACAGGCCCATAAATCTATATTATTTTACAACGAATGCCTGTGGACTAGAAGAAACAACTCTGATTTTTGCATCTCCACAGGGGCGTATGATTCTGCGGAGGTCTGCAATGGTAGGACATATTTTTTGCTCTGGGATCTTAGGAACATTTTCGAGTTATGTAACACTGGACTTTACCGAAACGATGGATTGATAAACCTTCGCAAATCTAATCCACAAGAAACGGATAAACTCAGAATAGACTTGATAAAATAAACAACAACAGTATCAACTCATTTATTAAGTGGAATATCGTAGCTAAATCGAAACATTACAATGTAAACGGAGATAAATGTAATCTATGCCTTTAAGAAAAAATTGTCATGAAGCAAAATTTATAATTTAGAAAAAATTAAAAAGCAACAGTTAACATACATAAATACAAAACCCAACCATCCAAAAAGAATAGAAAAATTAAAAAAAAAATTATACAAAATTGCTAACCACGTGTAGAAATTAAAATCAGAATATGAAAAAGACCCAGACATAACGTGGAGTATAGTAAAAACAGCCAAGCCTTACAACGGAGACAAAATATGTAGACTGTGCCAAGAAGAAAAGATAGAGATTATGCGATTACCAAACAAAAACGAACTATTGAACTAAAGAACGGAATTTATTACTAAGTGTACCCATACTAAAAAATACCTCTTAGGTTCATACATCCATGCATGAAAACCTTATAATTCCTTGTAATTTTAAAAATTGAGCGTTCAAAAATTCACTGCCACGTGAGCATTAAAAAAACAAAAAACAAAAACACTGTAACGTGAGCGTTCTTAAAGAATACGTTGTAAAATTACTTATTAAAAAGCGCCTGAAGACATCACTGATGGTAGAAACTTAGGTCGAGTAATAACACGTTTACAGATGAAAAATATTCAAAAGTTCTACAATATAATTGTATTGAACACTTTTTAATACAAATGTGCATTGGTTTAACCTTATTATGACCAAAAACTAAGTAATTAACAAATCAATATATGTATACATATATAATTATGAATTGAATGTGTATTGCAACATGGAAATTTCTATATTTCGAGATAGAATGAACAGGCAATGTTAGATGTTGGTTGTGAAAATGATTTACACTTAAATACAAAAATCCATCGGTTTGCTATTTATGTATGTGGGAAGATATAACACCAACATGCAACATTTCCTGATGACGAGATTCTATCTCGAAACATAGAAATTTCCGTGTCGCAATGTACATTCAGTTCATAATTATATGATTATAATAAGCTCTACAATATTTATTGTACTGAACACTGTGTATAAAAAAAATAAATGCCAGGGAACTCCAAATCGTAAAACCTTGGGTCCTCTTTACCTGGATATATATATATATATATATATATATATATATACAGTAGCGTGCAAAAGTATTAGGACAAGAACTATTTTATTTTTTTATGAAGCATATTGACAAAAAAATAAACAATTTAATTAAAGTAATTTTATTTGGCTTATTGAACAAATGCTTTAACAAAAAAAAACTTGTTACAAAATAAATTTAATATTTAGTATAATAGCCTTTTGCTTTGATCACAGCCTTCATTCTGTCAGGCATTGACATCAAAAGCTTTTTCAATGTATCTAATGGTATCTCCTGCCAAGCAGCTTGTATTTGTTCCCAAAGTGTGTCTTGCGAAGTAATATTACATTCATCAATTTGAGAGGGGGGAATAAGAAAAAAATCAGTCATATCCAAGGATAATAGAATAATGAGTAGTTTCAAAATAACTTGTTTAATAGAAAATAGAAAAAATTAAATATAACTTCTTTTTAATACATTTATTTTACAACTAGTTTTAAATTATCAATATTTATCAGCAATTTACTTGCCTTTTTACCTTGTATTTGAATGTCAGTGAGGTTTTTAGGAAAATCACCCCTGTCCTAATACTTTTGCACACTACCGGTAGTGTGCAAAAGTGTTAAGACAGGAGTGATTTTAAACTTTATTTTGATGCCTCATAAAAGAAAAAAATAGTTCTTGTCCTAATACATTTGCACAGTACTATATATATATATATATATATATATATATATATATATATATATATAGTGTATCGAGGCAGCAGATAATTTTCTAAACATATACTGTTAAGTATAAGCGACAATGAATGTCTATAATGTTTAATCATGATCCAAAATACAATCTTTAGAATGACTCATGATTAAACATAATGGACATTCACTGTCTCTTATATTTAACAATATATATATATATATATATATATATATATATATATATATATATATATATATATATATATATATATAATCATTCGCAGAAAGTCCTGTTCCGTTGTATCGCAGCTCATCAGTACGGTTGATTGAAATGTGCTCCTACTGGGGAATATTGATTATTTTGGCGTATATTAAGTTTGTGAGGAGCACATTTCAATCAACCGGGTCACACCTTAGAAAATTGCAAATGTTTACTAATAGACTCCAATTTTAGTTCTACATACGCACGCAGAAAGAAAGAAAAATACTGGATTTTAAAATTAAATACACACAAGCTAGGGTTAAATAGGGACTTAGGTGCTTTGAATCTTTACAAATACTTCAATAACTAAACTTTTTTAGATACATTTAAAAATATTTTTTAAACTTTTTTAGATACATTTAAAAATTTTTTTTATCTAAAACAAATTTACAAGCATTATATATATATATATATATATATATATATATATATATATATGCATCCAAGTGAATAAGGAAAGAAAAAAATACTAATTAAGTTCAAAACGTTAATTTAAAACAGTGCTCAATATAGTAATAGAGCTATGAATATATATAATAAATTGTCATTTAGAACATGTACAAATTACAATCTACTGCAAAGTGTACGTTTTGATTCGACATTGAAAGGACAATGTCTCATCAGGTAGTAAAACCTGCCTACTTAGTCTGTTATGCTGTCTCTGAGACCTCTCTCTTCTTCTCTTACTTCCTCCCCACCTTTATGCATTTCCTTACTTCTTCCTCTCAAATCCAAACGCCGGGTCAACAAAGCCTGTATATGACCATACTTTACTTTTTACGTTTGTAAACCTGGCGCCTTTCTTTGAAACTTTCACCATATATCTTTTATTTCTCTCTTTCTCCCCCGTTTTTCTCTTTTTGTTCTTTGTTTCCTCAATGTCTCTTTTACAATCATCCATTCTGGTTTCTCATTTTCCCTACTCCCTTTACCTCTCACTCAAACATTTACCAATATAAGGAAGCGAATCTTCTATTTCCCTTCAAAAAATAGCGTTTACTAACTGATGGGACATTGTCCTTTCAATGTTGAAATAAAATGTACCTTTTTTCAGTAGATTGTAATTTATACATGTTCTAAATTATAATTTATAATATCAGTCAGTCAGTTAAGTGGCATACGGGAAACATGCTTGGGTGATCATGTCTCGAAAGAGACATAACTGACTGGACAGAAGGTTGCCATTGCTTTCTGCGGTAGACTGGTTACCAGCCAAGGCTATAGAATCTAATCTGTCCTGTTACTTAACCCATAACTGGAGGGAAGAGGCTGATTAATACCTTTCCCAAGAGTATTTGTGCGTAAGTGAATACAATTAATTCAACTGGAATTCGAACTCGACACTCCGATTTCTCGTTCCGAGTCGATATCCACTGCACCACAACGCTCATGTTCTAATTTTATATATATATATATATATATATATATATATATATATATATATATATATATATATATATATGTGTGTGTGTGTGTGTGTGTGTGTGTGTGTGTGACGGAAATCAACGAATTTTAACGAAACATTGTTTGAACATTATTTTTTTTATCGATACTCGTAATTTAAGTAGATATTCTATTTTTTATGAAACAGTATTATATATTTATTTCTACCGGCCTGATTATTTATGATAAATTTTTATTACGAAAATGTGTGCCATATATATATATATATATATATATATATATATATTAGAGACGTTTGGTATCTGTTGGATTTTAAATCAGTTCACCGAAACTATTTTAAGAAAATAACAATAATTGTACAAGCGTAATAACATTTAGGGTGATTGAATATTATAATATGTGGTTTATAAAATAAACGGGAATCAAATTCATTAAACCTATCGAACTGTTTAATTGTTAATACCATTTTACGACACACTCAAAAACGATTGTGTAGCGAAGTTGAAAAAAGTATAAAGACTTTCCCTCCACAACGTCGGGTATTATTGCTAGTGCATATTGCTTTTTTTTTAATTACATTTTAAACATATTTCTTTTGATGGTATGTGTATATCATTCTACTTTTGTTTGTTTTCTAGTATCGGTTCTGTTTTACAAAATCTATTTCATTGGCGTTTGTTACAGGGATAAAGCCTCGCACATCTTTTGAATTTCACGGGCGTGGTTTTATCAAATAAATGCCTGGCTACTAATCACACATCTTGTGAACTCGGAAGACATCGATTGTGACGCCAGGGTCTTCGTTACTAGGACGCCCACCATGAATGTAAATGCAAATCGAGCTCCACAGAGTTAATGTTTATCGGACGCCATTTTGATTTAAGATTCCTTCTTGATCCTTGTAGTGGCTAATGAAGAAACATCAAAAGAACGGACGCTTGTGTTGATTTGTATTCAAAATACAATTTGCCTGTTTATTTAATAATTTTGTCTGCTAATTTCCCGAGGTGGAGTGATGCATTTTTCAGGCTAAAAATATGAACAGCGTTCAAATGATCAAATCGGTTATAACTTTGTAGCCAATAAATATCAAATCACTGATTAGTTTATGGTGAAGAGAAATCTATAGTGTTTATTTTTTCTATTCTTGTATTGAAAAAATGAATTTTTTTCCGATATTTTACTTAGTTTCGGCTTTGTAAGGAATAAAGCAAAAGGAAAATATGAAGAAATTACTTTGACAATTTTTTTTGAAGCGAAAAACGATTTCCTGCTGAGAAAAGCAGCATTCGAAATTTCATTTTTTTTTACCCGGGCTCAAATACCAACCTCAGGTAATGATGGTAAATATTCAACTATGTTGTCTGTCTTCCTAGTCGTGTTAATTAACTCTTTCCATAGTGAACCGAACCTCTAATTCAGCTATCAAGGTCATCCATACGTTCATTAAAATTACTATTGCGGAATCAAATTTCATGTACGTTTTTATTTTGTGAGTGTAGAGGTGTTAATTTCTTACATGTCTTTAGCCAAACTTTTTAATATTCTGCATTTTTTTTCTGTTTACATTTGCAACATGAACTTCTTCAATTATTTTCTTGATGATCAATCGGCTTTTCTTGCTTTTAATGTAGTGAATAGAAAATTAAGAATTAAAATAAACCTTCTTCTTCACTTTTACAAAAATTCCCAATGACGTATGGAATCCTGGTGTTTCCCAAATTGAAAAATGATTGGCCATGTGCTTAGAGAAAAAGTCGAAACCAGATTTCGCAAGTAGGTGTTAAATTGATCTTTGACTGATGGGAGCGACTTCAAGACTTGAGGAATTCGCGAGTCAGTGCGAAAAATTTAATGACAATAAAAGGGCCGCAATCAGCGTCAGTCAGTCAAATAAAGGCAGCGAGAAAGACAAAACTAAAATGTAACTTCAACTTTAAATCGGAGATAAAATGTAACTTCAACTTCAAACCGGAGATAAGTTCAGGTTGCACCTTGTTCTCTTTCTCTTTCCTACTCGCGTGCTGATTCATTCTACTTCTTCTCCATTCAAAGACATTGTGGTAATACCGAGCAAAAGCGATGGACCGGTTGTTTGCTCTATAACGACCAGAAAGCAAATGATCAAATGTCGTCTGTGCGCAGGTGGACCTGCGCAGATGTTCCGGTTGAAAAATAAAAATTAATCAAATATTAAATTTCCATTTCGGGAGCCTACGCGAATTTTATTTTTCAACCGGAACATCTGCGCGGATCCGACTTTTGATCATTTGCTTCCTGGTCGTTATAGAGCAAATATCCGGTCCGTCGCTTTTGCTCGGTCTCATTACAACATTCCTACTGAATACGTACGCATATACTTTTTCAACAATTACTACTAAGAACAATTTCTTCAACTCTTGATACCTTTAAGTTTCTCATTGAACACGAACTTTACCCTTAACTTCGTAATAATGTTTCAAATTGCACATTAACTTCTACAAATTTTGTTATTCTTTCCTTTTAATAAATTTATATTCTAAAATGCAAAAATTTATATTTTATTCTTGCTTTATTTCACACAATTCCACACATTCCAACCTGCTACCAACCAACCTTCTGATAAAGCTTCAACTTTCTGATGAAAACCTTCTGATAATAATTCTGATGATAATAATTCTGGATAAAACTTGTAAGCTGTAGGGAGTTCAGTTATGTCTGACACAAGGCCGAATCAAATAAACCTTAACCAGCTCCCTATAGCTTCAGTAATCCTTTAAAGTTTTAAAAAATTATTTTCTAAAATTATTTTTGTGACATTTTTAAAGCCAGTTTATTTTTTAGTTTTTACCTTGTGAATGTTTTTAGTGATTACTCTGTCAATTTCCACAGTTTAGTTCCTGTCACTCAATAATTTTAAAAACTTTGCTTTTGAGGTCAAGGTTTTCGTTTGACAATTATGTTTTCATATACCTGAATTTTAAAAAAACATTAATGTCATTTCGTATACGATTACACATATTTATTGACTAAATTATGTAATCTTTTGAAACGAATGATTTTATAGCACCTGAATGGATATTTTAAATATTTATAATAAAAAGATACTCGAGTATTATTACCTCGAATTGACTCGGATAATAGCGTGATAAAGGTAGCGTCAAAACACAGTCATTTGGTCGTGAGACTGAAGTTACCAATCCAGGGCAGAGCTTTTCTTTGCTTCTTTTCTTTTTCACACATGTTAGCAACTATTTTCACGTCTTTTTAAAACATTTTTTCTCCCTGAGGACTTTTGGTGTTTGTTTCCGTATATATATATATATATATATATATATATATATATATATATATATATATATCAATATTAATTATAGTAATAATACCAATATTAACAGAACGAATTCTGTCAAGACTAGCAATAATTAAACTACAAATGAAATCGTCTTGAAACCCACCGGGAACGAACCCGGAGGGAAAAGAAGGGGAAGAAAAAGAAACAAACGAAGTACCTGAACAAAAAGTCAAGCATTCGTAAGAAAGAAAAAAAAAACAATACGAAAACCTTAATAAAGAGCTCAATACGAAAGCAGAGTACACAAAGCACTCAAAGCGAAAGTAGAGCAAACAATATATATATATGTAGTAACATTAATTATACTAATAATACCAATATTAACAGAACTAATTCTGTCAAGACTAGCAATAATTAAACTACAACTGAGATCGTCTTGAAACCCACCGGGAACGAACCCGGGGGGCGGGGAAAGAAGGGGAAGCAAAAAAGAAACAAACGAAGTACCTGAACAAAAAGTCAAGCATTCGTAAGAAAAAAAAAACCCCAAGAGGAAAACCTTAACAATAAAAGCTCAATACGAAAGCAAAGTACACAAAGCACTCAAAGCTAAAGTAGAGCAAACAAAATCGAAAATCTAAGAGTGAGCCAATAACCTACAACGGTTTCGCTTAATAGCTCGTTAGGAAAACTGGCCAATTACCCTGACGAGCTGTTAATCGAAACCGTGGTAGGTTGTTGGCTCGCTCTTAGATTTTCGATATATATATATATATATATATATATATATATATATATATATATATATATATTATTAATTATAATTTAGAACATGTACAAATTATCTTCTACTACAAAGAGTACATTTTGTTTCGACATTGAAAGGACAATGTCTCATCAGGTAGAGCGAAAAGAAAATGGAAAATTCTTTACCTTATTTTGGTAAATTATGTGTGACAGGTAGGTGAGGTGGAAAATGGAAAATCAGAGTTGTAAGTTGTAAGTTAGAATTTGAACAAAAAGAAGGAAGAGGTAGAGGAGAGTGGTGATTAAAGGACGTGTTGAAAATTTCATAGACAGATTTAACCGTAGAAGATAAGGTCTAATTCTTTACAGCCTTTATGGCCAGTCCTTTGGATTTAACAAAGAGGAAAAATTAGAAAATGTATATGGGATGGTGGGGAGTAGGGAAAGAATGCATGCGTGAGTGAGAGAGAGAGAGAGAGAGAGAGAGAGAGAGAGAAAGAAAGAAAGAGAGAAATGCAATGTTTTAGGTGAAGAAGAGACAGTCAAGTTATTCAGAATAGCAGGATAATTGTCTGGCAGTCGGCGAAATCTCCATATATTTGCTTCTCTTTATTTTTTAATCATTTCACCCCATTAATGCGCAGCGGGTACAGTGAGACGAAAGACTGGCTACAGGGGGTGTCGAAGAAAGGATAAAAGATGGATGGAATACAAGAAGATAGAAGATAGCAGTTGATATCACATTTAAATTCTTGACGATTGTAGCTATTAAGGAAGCAAGTAAATGGAAGTGAGCTCCACAGGCGGAAAACGCGAGAAAAGAAACTGTTCGAGTAGAAGAATGGGTTATATTTAACTATTTCAACGGTTATAGGTTGAGACCTATATGCCAATCTAGTAGCAGGCTTAAATTCATGTGATTGGGGCATTAGGGGAAAAGCTCGTCTTCTAATTCTCATTGATAGATTTTCTTTGCTTGTAGACCACGTGATAGTATGGTAACAGTAAGCGTTTTCTTTCTAGGGAAACATTTGACATTCATTGACCGAGCTGCCAGTGTACGTTGAAATTTATAAAATAGTTTTATTAAAATTTTCTCCAAATCCAGTAACTGTTATCGCTCTTCTCAGTAGTCATGGGGGTTTCCTTCCTAACCTTTTGTTTAAAGTAGTGTGGAATGTTAGCTTTATTATCTCTTCGAGTTTTATGCGATATTCATTTTAGGTGTCACTGTTATTGAAAGACTTAAGTGATGTTGTTTCTTTTATATATATATATATAATCATATCGCCCCAAGCAAGATAGTTTACTGCCACAGGTGCGCAGGGGGTTACATAGGAGGAAAGTTATGAAAAAGAGTGACAGGTTATAGGGGGTGTCAGGAAGTGGGTAAGACAAGGATGATGTGGCCAGAAAGTGAGGGATCAGTTTATATATTGATTCTAATGTAGAATTGATTCACAACTTTATATCCACATTATAAAAGTATAGAATTTTTTTTTTATAATCATATCGCCACAAGCAAGGCATTTTATTGCCACTGTCTTGCAGGGGTTTATATAGAAGTAAAGTTATAAGAAAGGGTGACAGGTTATAGGAGGTGTCAGGAAGTGGGTAAGAAAAGGATGAGAATATTGATGAGAGTGGAGTGCATGGAGAAAGGAGCATGAGAGAGACAGGATGCAACTTAGTGAGATAGGAGATGACTATTAACTTTACATTTAAATTCTTGGAGATTGTAGCTGCCGGGGAAGCAAGTAAACGGAAGGGAATTCCACAGGTGGGAAGTGCGAGAAAAGAAGCTGATGAAGTAGAATTTGCGTTTACATTTTATTGGCTTCACAGTAAAAGGGTGGGACCTAGTTGCTAATCTTGTGACTCGAGTAAATTTATATAGTGAGCTAAGTTTATCGAAGTAGAAGCCGTGAAAGTATTTGTAGAAGAGACAGAGGGAAGTCACATTGCGCCGGTGAGAAAGTGACTGTATCTGAGCTGCCAAGTCGGGATTGATCACATTACAGATTATTCGTTGGATTTTGTTAAAGACCCTAGGTGGATAACAGGAGCACCCGACCAGATATGGCAGCAGAATTCAATGCATAGTGGATGGTAGAATTGTATATGTGCAGGATACTTTCAGACGGGAAAAACCTCCTAGCACTGCATAGGGAACCGACCTTCTTAGCAGCGGATTTAGCTATGGATTCTATATAGCCATTCCACTTGAGGTCTGTTGTGAGAGTTAACCCGAGGAGGCGCAGTGTTAGTAGATTTTTTTGTGATTCTGTAGTGCAAGTGCACAAGCTTCGAAGAAAAATGGTCTTCACTATAACCTACAAGTTTCATTTGTTCCACATTATTTTAATGATTATTTTATGAAAGTTACTGACAAAACTATTAATGAACATGATTCGAGTTTTAGGTTTTGTAACAACTTGAGGTGTTAGCCAAAATTACCCGTAACTCATTCTAAGTTAAATTTTCTTAACTCTTATACTAATTTTTTTTTTTTAATCATCTCACCTCAAGCAAGGCATTCCACTGCCACTATTGCGCATGGGGCTACATAGGGGAAGGTAAAAGAAGGAGTGGTTAGACATAGGGAATGTCAGGAGGAAGGTGACAGATGAGTAAGGATACCGAGAATGAGGGTTGGGCAGATGGGAAGAGTGTTTGATAGAATGGGAGCAGGTTAGTGTGTTAGGAGGTGTCTATTGACCTTACATTTAAACTCCTGGAGATTGTAGCCGTCGGGGAAGCAATCGTGTGGAAGGGAATTCCACAGTCGGGAAGTGCGGGGAAAGAAACTGTTGGAGTAGAAGTTACGGTTGCATTTTATCGGTTTCACTGTAAAAGGGTGGGATCTAGTTGCTAATCTAGTATCTCGTGCAAATTCGTATTTAGGGGGCACCAGTGATCTAAGTTCATCGGAGCAGAAGCCATGAAAGTATTTATAGAAGAGACACAGGGAAGCCACGTCGCGCCGGTGGGAGAGAGACTGCAGGCGGTCTGCCAAGTCGGTACCTATCACATTACAGACCCTCCTCTGAACCTTATCGAGAAGCCCGAGGAGAATAGCAGGGGCACCCGACCAGATATGGCAGCAGTATTCAATGCACGGGCGGATGGTAGATTTATATATGTACAGGATAGATTTAGACGGAAAAAACTTCCGGGCCCTACACAGAGAACCGACTTTCATAGCAGCGGATTTAGCAATGGATTCGATATAGTCATTCCATTTCAGGTCCGCTGAAAGTGTGAGATCAAGGATTAAATATAAATGTTTTATACAACGTGGTATTTGAAGCGATTAGGATTTACCAATTCTACATGTTGAATTTTTATGATACATTCAACTTTTTCGACTGTTAGGCTTGAATTTCATTTGAATTTCGACTGTTATGCTTGAATTCCAGTTGAATTCGTTGCATTCACTTACGCACAAATACCCTTGGGAAAGGTATTAATCCGTCTCTTCCTTCCAGTTATGGGTTAAATAATAAAACAGTTTGAGTTCTTTAGCCTTGGCTGGTAACCAGTCTACCTCAGAAATCAATGACAACCTACTACGGGATAATCTTCTGCTCAGTCAGTCACGTTTCTTTTGAGACATGATCGCCTAAAGCGTGTATCACTTACGGTCCTTTTGCTGACTGATGTTTAAAAAAATTCTATAACGTCAATTACTTCTAGCGGATCCGAAGCCAAGTTTGAAGCTTCGGTGCCAAAGTTTTATTTGGGTCTTACTTATTTAATCATCCATGTAAAACTTTGACGAATATTATAGAAGCTCACTCAATAGATTTTGATTGCCGACTGGGTAACCCCACGGGAGAGTGTGTCACTCATGCATTGTAAAGTCCTGTTTCATTAATTGCTGTATTACATCTAAACTACACAAGTGATTGACGAGATTTTCAAAAGGAATGAATACTTTTACGATTTATCTGTCAATGTAAATGCTGTCGTTCTAAAATACTAAAAGTCGAAAGAGAGGGAGAAGCTTGAAACGCGAAATTTTTTGAAGAACCAGGAAAAAATTAAATTTATAGAGATAATAACATTATTAAAATAAGTTAGAATATTGAGGAGAGTCCTAGAATTTTGAGTGGAGTCGCTATAAGTTTATCTTCAGCGTTAACTATCTGTTATTGATTGTAGAATTAAAGAAACCTAGAGAACGGTTCAGTCGAAACGTTGTGATAAAATCAAAAGTTAGATAAAAACTTAACGGATGAAACAAATGACATTTTTATTTGTATATTTTAATTTTATAAGGTACTGATGGCCATAAATATATCAAGAAGTCTGAAAGCTAAACTCTACTTTCAATATAGGATAAAATATACTCACAGAAGGCGGTAAACAAGGAATACACTTCTCTCCTGTGTTTGAAGGACAAACCCCGACTAATAGATTTAATGCTCGCTTCCGTTGTCAGCCGGATAAAGATTTACGGGCTTTTCCAACTGGGTCCATCCAAAATGGCGGTCTGGTCGCGTCAGAACAAAATAAAGATAGACGCTAATTATTTAATATCGGCGTTCCAACGTAAAGTCGCAGCCAGTAATCGCCCGTAGAAATGTGCGTAAATCTCTTTATGAAGAATGCTGAGAGCAGATAATGACGGCAAGTTTTGTCACAGAGTGAAAATTAATCTGACTTTATGTCCACGATAAGCAAAAAGGGCAAAATTTAGGGAGATACTTTGCTAAGTATATTTTATTATCTGAGAAGAGAAACGAGACGTGATTCAATATTTTTCCCATAGCTTCTCTCTCTAGAATGTTTAGTAGATGTCTATAGATGTGAAATTAATTTTAAGTGAATATCCGTGTTATGTGATCTCTCTGCGCCTCTTACCCAATAGATTTGGAAGTATTAATTACTGATGCTTCGGGTGAAAATTACGTCAAAACTGATCCGTAAACGTTGTATGTCACAAGACCAAGGTATGAATCACCCTGTGAGGACCGCACTCCTTTCAATAGTCTTTTTTGATGGCTGCGAGAAAATCCTTGGTGACAACACACACACACACACACACACACACACACACACACACACACACACACACACAGATATATATATATATATATATATATATATATATATATATATATATATGTGTATATACACAAAGAATCTCAAGATAGCCAAAACCTACCGCGGTTTCACACTACGGCTCGTCAGGGCAAAGGCAAAACCAAAGATTAACCAAATAAATAGACAACCACCAAGACAAGGACTAACTAACCAGACCATATATATATATATATATAAACGGCAAATACACACAGATACAATACAACACAAAAGATGGTGGATGTTTTTATGTTAATGTCCCTGTAACCTCTCTGACGATAGCTCATGTGAGCAGAAAGCTTAGAACCAACTTGATAAAAAATTATACAAATGTTGGGGGTCTTTTGTCTAGGTTTTCAACTGAAATTAAAGCCAAAATACTATGTTTAGAACGGCTCATGATTAAACATAATAGACATTCATTGTCGCTTATGTTTAACAGTATATGTTTAGAACGGCTCATGATTAAACATAATAGACATTCATTGTTTCTTATATTTAACAGTATAGGTTTAGAACGGCTCATGATTAAACATAATAGACATTCATTGTCTCTTATATTTAACAGTATAGGTTTAGAACGGCTCATGATTAAACATAATAGACATTCATTGTCTCTTATATTTAACAGTATATGTTTAGAACGGCTCCTGATTAAACATAATAGACATTCATTGTCTCTTATATTTAACAGTATAGGTTTAGAACGGCTCATGATTAAACATAATAGACGTTCATTGTCTCTTATATTTAACAGTATAGGTTTAGAATAGCTCATGATTAAACATAATAGACATTCATTGTCTCTTATATTTAACAGTATAGGTTTAGAACGGCTCATGATTAAATATAATAGACATTCATTGTCTCTTATATTTAACAGTATAGGTTTAGAACGGCTCATGATTAAACATAATAGACATTCATTGTCTCTTATATTTAACAGTATAGGTTTAGAAAATATATATAGGTATGGATGTCAAGTTCGTGAACGGCGAGGATAATCCAACAAGATCTACTTAATATGAAATATTAAGTGTTATATCTGTAGAGGGATCATGATACATATCCAGAGCAATAGAATATTTATAAAGAGAAACTCATTTAGAATGGTTATAGATTATAATTCATTTCTATGAGTTACATTAGCTCATTTCATCAGCCCACACTATATTCGTTCCATTCGGTACATATATTTTCCCGGAATAAACGATAGTTTTAAGGCTATATCGGCTCGGAACGAGAAATCGGGGAGCCGAGTTCGAATTCCACCTGAATTCATTGCTTTCACTTACGCGCAAATACCCTTGGGAAAAATATTAATCTGTCTATTCCTTCCAGTTATGTGTTAAATAACAGGACAGATTGGGTTCTATAGCCTTGGACGGTAACTAGTCTACCGCAGAGAGCAATGGCAACCTACTGCGGGATAATCTTCTGCCTAGTCAGTCATGTTTCTTTCGAGACATGATCGCCCAAGCGTGTATCACGTATGGCACATAACTGACTGATATTTATGGGATAATGTGATCTATATCAGAGAGATAGTGTATGTAAATATGAAAGTGGACATTGAAGCCAGCACCCAGCGGCAACAGATTGTTCCTTGTTTTAATGCAATGTGCGTTATGTTTAGATTCAACTATTTATATATACTAGTCAGTAATGCATTAAATGTAGGCCTTTTGTATTATTCTAACGGTTATGTTTCGAATATTCTATAGTTCATTGAGTGGGAATAATTTGAGATCCGGATGCAGTTTGTTTTTTAATTTCGAGTGGTGGTTGTGAAATCTTTTACTGATTATTTATTATAGATTTTTTTAATTGTTTTTTGTCGGTTGTCGTGATCAAGTTTAATTGTCTTTATGCATGCGTTCGTAGTTTGTTAATTTCTTTATTATTTAATTTACTTATTGATTGGTTTGAATTCATTTATTATACCTATTTACTTTTTTTTACTTGCTTTACGTTGAAAATAGTGATAAAATACACTGGCAGCCGCTTATCTGGTTCCATGACTGCGAAACCTTGAATAGAACCAAAATTTATATGTTTTCACGTATATTAAAACGAAAACAAAAGAAAGATAAGTTATAATAAATCTTCTTATTTTACCCTTAACCCCGGAAGAAGTCGTTAGAGCGCCGAAGTGCTGAGCTGTTCACCATTCTCTTCCATCGATCATGGTCGTGTGTCTTAGGCATTTAATCTAAACGGAGCCCATGCCTTTTCAGGGTAGATTATGGCCGATCTATTCTAACTAGGTGACACGCCTTCGTCGCAAACACGTAGCCTTCTTAGTTTATCTGAGGATCCCTTTCACTCTGGTCACTGACATGTGTCATGGTTCTTTACCCACTGGTGTCCTGTTAACACCATCCCGATCACGTGAGTCTAGCCCGCAAACTGAAACCGCTTACCGGGACATGGCAATTTGGAGATATTACGTGAGGAATTTAGAAGATGGTGAAGGACTAGTGATATCTGTCCACCCGAAGGTGCAGTGTGCCGGGCATCAAAGGTATCCAGAGTCCCCTATACCCATATATTAAGCAATATTAGCAAGTTAATAGCCAGAGTTATCTAACTCAATATTTACTTTCCACTGTCGCCTTCCAATTAGGCGGACATATATCCTCCAATCTCAATGATATTTCTAATATTGCTGGAAGCAGTGTAACGGCATCGATTACTTCTTGTGATTCTGTTTGAACATTTTTAGTTACGTCAGAACGACTCAATTTCATTTGGAATATCGGAGATCAGGAGAATGTTGCTAGTGGTGCAAATTATCAAGGGAAGAAATGATTTATCCCCTTTTGAATAGGAGAAACCAGGAACTATCGATTAGTGTACAGGCAGGTGTATTTCCATAATGGAGAGTTTCTTTTCCTGACACTTATTTGGACATTTTGCGAAGATTGCTCTCTTTTTATTTTCTCATCGCGAAAAAATAGTGTTTACTCTTTGAGCAGATTTGAATTTTTTTGGGAACAACGTTTTATTCTTTAAAAACGTCTGCTATCAATTGCTAACGGCAAAAGATGAATTTTCAAGTAAGAGGAAAAAAATGTTTTCAATTCACTTCATTAGAATATGGAATAATTTACTTAGCTTTTTTTTCTTAAATTAACCAGAAGAAATTATTCACCTTTCAAGATTTCCTGTTGATACAATCAAAACACTAACCTGACACATATAGAACAGAATATAAAAATCCATTTTTTTTTTGCTTTTCATCCAAAATTTCGTGACGCTATTAAGCTTTTTAGTTTTAATCTTAAAAGAATGTATAAATCAGGTGAAAAACGGACTCTATTTAACAGCTTTGTTCCTTCCAGGAATTACAAAAATGTGCACAAAACATCGACAGATATATAGACATGTACCAGAAGTTCTTACATTTATTTTCTAATTTTAATTCCTATTTATATCTTGAACCGTTTCAAGTAGTTTACATTAACATTTAAATCAGCCAGTCAGTCTGTATAAATTTATATGACGTACTTTTATGAGATGAACAGCTGTATCTAAAAATCCATTTAAATTACACATAATGTTTTTTTTGCAACTGGAAAGAAAACTTTGGGAAAATCTTTGTATAAAAATGATTTTTGTCTAATATAGAGAAATTGAGGTTTAAATTTAAATACATTCAAATTACACAATAATTTACACATAATGTTTTTTAAAGTACACATAATTGGAGTAGATAGATCTGCAATTGAAGTAGATAGATCTTAATTGGAGTAGATAGATCTATCTATCGCCCGGTTCACACTCCACCCACGTCTATTGAACAGGTTAAGAAGCTCATCCCTTCTTCCCTTGTTTCGGATTTGGTTTCCGGCTTTCTCTTTTCCAATCTTTTCACTATTACGTAGCCCCCTGCGCCTCAGTGGCGTTACCACCTTGCTCGGGGGGATACGATTAAAAAAAATTAAATACATTTAAATTGAGGTTTAAATTTAAATACATTTAAATTACACATAATTTTTTTTTAATTACACAATAATTTACACATAATTTTTTAAAATTACACATAATTTAAATACATTTAAATTGACATTTAAATTTAAATACATTTAAATTACACATATATTTTTTAAAATTACACATAATTTAAATCCATTTAAATTACACATAATGTTTTTTTTGCAACTGGAAAGAAAACTTCGGGAAAATCTTTGTATAAAAATGATTTTTGTCTAATATAGAGAAATTGAGGTTTAAATTTAAATACATTTAAATTACACATAATTTTTTAAAAATTACACATAATAATTTACACATATTTCTTTTTAAATTACACATAATTTAAATCCATTTAAATTACACATAAATTTTTTGGCAACTGAAAAGAAAACGTTGGGAAAATCTTTGTATAAAAATGATTTTTGTCTAATATAGAGAAATTGAGGTTTATAAGTTTTTAGATGTATTTTAACTTGAAAGTTATGAAAAAAGCCAACGAAACTGGATTTCAAGCGTTGGATATATTCATACTGAAGGTATCAAGAAAAGTTCATTGAAATATTTGCATCAGTGACTGTATTTGTCTACTGAAAGTAAAAAGAAAAAAATAACATAAACAATTTTCTTGATATAAATAATTCTTGTCTTGATCGTGAAAAATTTCTGTGTTTAAAAGAAAGATTCATGAAGTGTAAAAATAATTTCAGTATCTCAAGAAAAAAACATTCCAGCTTTTTTTCTAATTTAAATCGGAAAAGTGTGAAGGCAACATATATCTAGCAAGCAATAGAGTTGGCATGTAGTACCGAAACACGACGACTCTTGTGTTGCAATGAACTATGGCTTTATTATAAACAGTTATAATCAAAATATCACTATATATATATTTATATGTATATATTTCGATCCCGGCTGGAAGCAAGTGGATGTCTAGCCACACTGATGAGCTGTGATACAGCGAAACAGGCTATGTGGATGATTAATTATGTTCTCGTTATCCAATTAAGCTCTCTAGAGGGGAAAACTTTAAAAACAGTAACCACCTCCACGATTTATGCATTACTCATGAATTAGCTTATCTCGGCTGCTGGAGTGTGTATACATTACATTTTGTATAGACATACGTTAAAATTTCTTCCTCTATCAGACGTACGTCTATAGTTTAGGGGTAGGCTCTCCGACTGATACGAAATAGGTCGAGTTTGGATTACGTCTGGAAGAAAGCAGATGTCTATTCACACTGATACAGCGAAACAGGCTTGTATGTGAATGACTACATCCTGATTGAGCACTCTAGAAGTATGGTAGATTTTGAAAAACAGTAGCTACTCTGGTATCCACGCATCGCTCATTCAGTAATGAATGAGAGCACTCTAGCTACTGGCGTATGATACATCACACGCTAAAGGTCTGCCTCCTTCTACCGAGCGCCCATAATTCAGAGGTAGAATCGCCGACTGACGCCAATTCGGTTGAATTTCAATCTTGGGTAAAAAGCAATCGGATCTCTAACCGTACTGATGAGCTGTGATACAGCGAAACATATCTGGCTGCGGATGACTATATATATATATATATATATATATATATATATATATATATATATATATATATAGTGAATAAGGAACGAAGAAAAAATTAACAACGTTCAAAACATTAATTTAAAACAGTGCCCAATATAAAAAAGTGCTATGAATATCTATTATAAATTATAGTTTAGAACACGTAAAAACAAATTATCATCTACTACAAAGTGTACATTTTGTTTCGACATTGAAAGGACAATGTCTCATCAGGTCACTGTGAAAGAAGATGGAAAATTCTTTACCTTGTATTGGCGAATTATGTGTGAGAGGTAATGGGGTGGAAAATGGGAAATCAGAGTTGGAAGTTAGAATTTGAACGAAAAGACGGAAGAAGTAGAGGAGAGTGGTGATTAATGGTCATGTTGAAAATTTTATAGACTGATTTAACTGTAGAAGATAAGGTATGGTTCTTTACAGCCTTTATGGCCAGTCCTTTGGGTTTAACGAAGAGAAAAAATAAGGAAATGTATATAGGGTGGTGGGGGAGTAGGAGAGGATGCACTAAAAAGGGGATAAAATTGCTATTTGGTAAACATATCTGTATTATTGAAGTATACGACTACAAATATTTATGTATTTAAATTTAGTTTTTATAATTAATATATTTTTTTATATTAAACCATAATTTGAAATTTCAGAAATTTCTTTTTTTATAAAAACTTTAATTAGATCCCAATTTGTAATTTGTAATAAAGGTAAAATTAGAGGTAAGAGTGTAGATAAATAAAAAAACTGGAGAGATCATACAGTTAAAAGTGAATATCGTCGTACTAATGTTAATACTATAAAGGTTTATCGTTTCTAGAGATCCGAACTTTAGCTTTTGTAATTTTAGCATGATTGTAAAGTTAGTTCTTTTATGTGTTTGCAGTTTACTGAGGTTTCATGCCTCTGGTTTAGTAATATGTTGCTCCTCCTGAATTTAATAATTTCCATTCTTTCTTGAAGACAAAGGAAACATGGTTCCTTTACCGATTTAGATGTTCTGGCCTGTTTGAGGATTTTCTATTTAACTTTAGGTGTTTTATTTTCTTTTTTGAACTTCCTAAAGTATTTAGAAATATTTGTAGTCGTATACTTCAATAATACAGATATGTTTACCAAATAGCAACTTTTATCCCCTTTTTAGCGCATTCTCTCCTACTCCCCCACCACCCTATATACATTTCCTTATTTTTTCTCTTTGTTAAACCCAAAGGACTGGCCATAAAGGCTGTAAAGAACCATACCTTATCTTCTACGGTTAAATCAGTCTATAAAATTTTCAACATGACCATTAATCACCACTCTCCTATACTTCTTCCGTCTTTTCGTTCAAATTCTAATTTACAACTTCCAACTCTGATTTCCCTTTTCCCTCCCCACCTACCTCTCACACATAATTCGCCAATACAAGGTAAAGAATTTTCCATTTTCTTTTCACACTACCTAATGAGTCATTGTCCAAGTATTCCACATTATATATATATATATATATATATATATATATATATATATATATATATATATATATATATAATGTAGAATACTTGGTATATTAGTCAGGTAAATTCCGATAGGGACGAACTCAAAAGAACTCAATGTTAAATTTATTTATTTAATTTAACAGAGTAATATAATTTAGAATTTTTTTTTAGATATTCTACAATTTCAGGAAATTGTAGAATATCTAAAATTATATATATATATATATATATATATATATATATATATATAATTAATTTGCGGGTGTGGATCCGACAGACCATAATTTGGAAACAAAATACAATTTTAAAGAAAATAGGCGAAGTAATAATAACCAGATCAGAATGACTAGTCCCCTTCATTATAGATTTAAACTTCTGCAAGCCGCTATTAGACTAAATGTAAGATGAATTGGCTAAGCTGGGCATGGCAAGGAACCGGGTAGCCCAGAAATATATCTGGGAAGAGAGATACCGTAGATTAGTATATTCTATAGTGCTGAAAAGATCCGTATAGGAGGCCCAGTGAACAGAAATGAAGAATCATCTGAAAAGAATCACACTACAATGTGACACGATAACTAGGCGTATATTAAGGTGGATTTGTAAAATATGGATTTTATTATAATAGATTAAGAATAGAAAATGATTAAAGAATAGAAAAATTGTTTAAAAATATGTTTCGTTTAACAAAATTACTAAGTGAAAAAGAAAAGGAAAAAAATAAATAAACGCCTTTTCTTTTATAAGTAAAATTAAAATATTTGACTAAGTGATTTGATGTGATAGGTGACCAGGTCAAAAACTTTCTTTACTGTATCTTGACCATACATTAAGAAAATAAAGAAAAGATGATAGAATTTTCCCTTTCTCCAGGCAATAAAAAAAAAAAACGCCTGGTTACGGGTAAAGTGTCAGGGCTATAAAAACATCCGCCGGCCTTCACAGGAAGCTTTATTAAGATAAAAAGATAAAAAAATCCTGGAAAATACTAAGACTAAGTGCAGACGGGATGTCTCCGGGAAGTTTACACATCAAAGGAAGGAAAATTTAAGTACCTTGAAATTTTGGACTTACAGTCACCAATACATATCTTTTGTTTTAAGCCGGTGGTCTAGTGGACTTATATATAAATACAAGTGATTTTTCCGAGCTGATCAGTTCAGTTCAGCCG